>PYHW01009849.1:968501-978746 GCA_013186435.1 Turdus rufiventris
CTGAGTTACATGCTGTTCTGTACTGCTGATGAAGCCTTGCTGATGTTGCAAACAGTGTTTGGTGTATGGGAACACTACTCCTCAAATAAAAAAATTATCTTCCTGTTTATGTTTAGTTCTCACTAATTTACCATCTGTAATCTAATTACAAAATAGGCAAATATAGTTAGAAACAGGACATGGGAATTTCAGTATGTGTAGACTGTATAAAAAGCAAATATAATAATGAGGGAAATATAGAATGGGTTCTGTGAGACAACATATGTGCAAAGCACACAAAAGGAGAAACACCCCCATCACCACCATTTTAGTGTCAATTTTGTGTTTAGACCTTAGTTGGAAATATTGTATTTATTTTTTGCCAATTTCAACTGCTCCATAACAGTTGTTGAAATACTTTCTTTAGGTTTTCAAGGAAAGAGCTTTAATTTAACATCATCTAAATAAAACTGCTATAAAAAAATCCTTCTTTGCTAAAAGAAAATAATTCTGTGAACATTCAAAACTTAGTTTTTAAAGCCACATCAGATACAGCCAAATGAATTAACTAATCAAATCTGGGTAGTATTATTTCATTTTTAGGGTTTTTAAAAATGGTCATCTCATCTGGGTCCATGATGCTTGCAGTGACAGCAATAGATCCAGTGGGAGCTCACAAAATGTGTATGTTGTATAATATTTAAAGCCAAAGACCGGAAGCTGTTTTGTATCTCTAGTGCCATCAGTATTATTACACCAGCTTTTTATCTATCCAGGAGCTTTAAAATAGATAAGAAATTTGACCTAGACTTTTTTTTTGTCTATTCAGGAGCTTTAAAACATATAAGTAATCAGGTCATGCTATGGCTGGAGGCAAACACTGACCACAGTCCTGGAAAAATGGATGTTGAGTGTTTAATACTTGAGTATGCTTATCTTACAAAATACACTACAGCAAGTGCTAAAGATATTTCACTAAACAGAGCTTAATGTTAAGCATATTACCAGTGCTATATTAGTATATGTTTTAAGTGTTTTGCTGGATTAGCTCTGGAGAACATTAAGCTTGTGCTTACAGTACTAGAAATAATTCCAAGTTCTTTTTCAGAAAAGTAAGTTTAGGAAAAAACCATGTACTTGAGCACAAGTTTTATTCAAAATACTTGCAACAGTTGTTTGTATTACTGAAGTGGGCTAAAATATGCTCATTCAAGCTCCTTTTCTGTAATTCAACCTCTAGTCAGCAAAAATATTAATTTGAACAAATTTCTGCTAGTTATGATATTCAGAATAGCATATTGTCCTATTACAATATGGAAATGGAGGCACATCTAGCTGTGAAAACAATTTCCAACCTCTTCTACCAATCAGTAGGTTGTTACTTTATATTTTCACCAGAGGAAGCAGTTGGTCAAAATTAATATTTCAAAGCATATTTTAAAGTTAATTCTTTCCAGAATCTTTCACATGTTTCTTTTATTCTCATTAAGATTGCTTCATGTTACTTGTGATAAGGGTGCTCTTTTAGTGATATAACTACACTGGAGGATAAGGGTCCACATCACATATGATGCAGACTTCCAAAGTGTTTAAGGTCTGTCTGCATCCTCCTTCAGCAGCTGCTGCTAGATGACTGAGGAGGATTTTGTCCTTAATCACTCATCTCTGCTGCTGTCTGCTGACTTGCCCAGCATTGCCTGGGATGGTAGTCCCTGGAGCAGCCTGCCTCACTCATATTTATCAAAATGGGCTGGATAAGCAAAGGTGAAGAAATTGTTAAAGGGGGATAATAAGGCTGAGAAGAAGGAGAATGGGAGTCCTGATGGCTATAAATAATTTGCTTCATGCACAAGTAAGAAAAACTTCTCATGCTTCCATTGGGACTTTCAGAAAAAACCAAGTGGTCCTCAGGAGGCAAAACTGCACAAAGAAATAAACGTTTTTGTAAATCCTCTACCTTTTCCACCTTCCTCTTTAAACACCTAAAAACCTTTAAAAATTTTGTCTTTAGTTGTTAGTACCTTGAACTCAATGTTGTACCTGACCTTAACTGAAGTTTGAACAGAGCAAGCTAGTCCTTGCCCTTTATTTTAGTCAATGTGATATTGTGATCTCAGCTGCAATATGAGAAGATTCCTCACTGTAATTCTTGTAATTCTCCTCTATTCATCACAAAATGCTTTAGTAAAGACACAAATATGCCCAATATAAACAAAAAGTAAATTGCAAAAATTGTTTCATGTCTTCTTCAGAGTAAGAAAATGTGGTAATGCTTAATGTGAAATGCAGTGGTTGTCTGTGTTTTGGTTTAAAGACTGTGAAAATCCAAGTGCAATCTTACATTTTGTGCTATTTTAGGTAGGATAAGAGGCCCAAATATCAGAGGTGTTAGAATAAACTTGTTACTATGTGAAATTGAATGAGATGAGCTTTTAAGTGAAGGACATCAATATTTAGCAGTTATGACAAATGTAGAATATTTGTTCCAGAATCTGGAAATGTACTCAAATATGCAAATATTACCAATTTGGAACACATGTTCAGAATTTTGGAATTCAGTTTGTGAAGAACAACAGGATTAGACAAAATTTATTACAATATATCTGAGAACCACGGAATAAATTCGTAATCTTTGTGTGTCTTGTCAAAGTGGACAGAAGTGATTCCAAAGGCAGGTCGGCAGTTATTAGGTGACAAATTAGACTTTGCATTCTGTTTTGTCAGTTCTGTACAAGAAAAACACTAAATGAAAATTATGGAATAAAGAAATAGAACTCCCCTTTCACTTATCTAATAACCTACTATGGCCTGTTGACTGCCTAATGCTTGTTTTTCTTGTTTACCTTATGTTATATCAGTTATATCACTACAATCTTTGGATTTTTCAGCAGGCATTTTCATGGACTGTTCACTTATTATTTGTTATAATAATTCCTTTTTTCTCATAACTGAAAAAAAAACCCCTCCTAAACCCTGGTTTTTGCAATAGTTATAATCACATTTCATTTCTTTGCAAATTGTTCAAGTGATCATTCTACACATAGTTTATCATAAAATATAAACAAAACTATGCCATACACTTTTGACAATTAGGGAGAAAATATCAAAGTGCTTATGTCAACTGCTGAAAGAATATAACAACCTAAAACCACTGAGAGTGATTATTCTCTGTCCAGGGCAGTAAACTCTAGAATGTTCCAGCTGTAAATTTCTCTTTCCAACTGCTTACAGAGCATGGATAATATCTGTTTCTTAACCGTTCTAGTAAATATCTGACCTAAATATCTAATTAAAAAAACAGCTGTTCAGATTGCAGGAGCCTAGAAGTTTATTTAGAAAGCATATTTTGGTAATATTAAATTTACTTAGGAAGATTGCAAGCTAATACCAATGAGATAACACCATAAAGTACATTTATGTCTTTACCAGTATATATATAACTTCAAACAAATTGGATGATAGAGGTTCAAAATACCCAGCCCTTAATTTTCCATGTTCATTTCTGAAGATGATCACATAGTGGAGATATACATAAGGGTTCACAGTGTTCATATATTTCTTAGTTCACTTGAATAAATTGGTGATATTTCTTTTTTGGGAGGCTTTTGGCTGTTGTTTCCTGCGGATAACCTGGTAGAACAAGTTAACTAGAAAAATGGTACTAAAAGGTGGGAAAGTGAATTCTGTCCAAATCTTGAATTCCAAACGGAATGCTTCAGCTCACCCTGAATTTGATTTCACATTATTTGGTCCCACTAAATTACTAATACATAATAATTCCTGTCTTTGTTGTTTGGCACTAGATCAAATACATGAATGTGATCACAGGTTTCTGTTCTTTACTATGAAAAAAATTAATTTAGTTTAAACCTTAATCTGAAGAAGTTTTTAGTCCAAGCAGCAGAATAAGATGTTATTCCTTGGAAAATAAATGTGCTTAGGAAGAACACTTGGGAAACCTTTTCCAGGGCTGAGAAATCTCAAAATAATACTTATAAAATGCCCATGGATTTTATATTGCTCAGTTATTATGAGCTTGGAAGAAGCTGTGAGCTTTTTTCGGGACAATGGTTACACTATCTATTTTAATGTTTTTATTTCAGTTCTTCATGGGACAAAAAGTGCTGACACAAATTCTGTACTGAGTTTTAAACTGCACTGTAACAGCAAATGCCATCCTAGATAAAAGATTAGTCTTGAAAATTGTACCAAGAATATGCCAACTAGTCTATGCAAAAAGGATAAGGATATTAATTCAACCTGACTAGGGAGTAGATTATACTATAAATAGGACTCTGAGGCTGCATCTACTGCAAGGCTGGTCATTTCCTACAAAATCCATTGCATGTGTATTTGCCCTAATCCTGTATTATGATCCTCAGTCTAATCCTTACACCCACCTATTATGCCATACTAATTTTCCTATGCAGAGAGCTCTGCATAGCTACCTGAGGCTTTACTTGCTTGGATCCATTGTGGGATCAGAGCCCTGCTATTAGATGGGACATATAAAAGTATAATGGAAGATTTTATATAGAATGTAAGCTAATAGAGGATTGATACATTTGAAATCCCAAATTCTTTGAAATATTTTTTAAAAATTGGGACTGATCAAAATTTAAAAAAAACCAAGAGTTCTTCAGGTTCAAAGTGTCATGCAGACTATTTTGCAGTATATTTTGGAGCTAACGGGAGTTCATGATTCATTTCTTCAGACAAAGTCCAAAAATAACCTATTTCTGACCAGTTGGGGGTTTTCTGGAAGAAGAGCACACTAAAACTAGGTAGATGTTATTGCAGAACAAAACTCTCCTTAATCCTGATTTCCACGTTCCCACAACTGTTTCAGCTACAGACAAAAGTGCTGCATTTTTATTTTTTATTTTCTTTCTTTTTTCCTGGCCTCTGCACAGTTAAGCATTGCTTGAATCTTGCTGTTCATTCTTAGACCTGGTGTGCTGCCCACTCTCCTCTCCCTTGATTTCATCTCCTCCTACTTAAACCCTGTTTTGCCTGTTGTCACGTGTGTTGCACAACAGATTTAGTCTAAAACTCAATCCTGTGCCAAACATGGCAACTTTCACCTATTAGATGTTTCCTTTTCTGTCTACTTCTGCAGGATTTCTTTGCCAATTCTTTGCCTTAGTCATTGGGAATCTTTTTCTCTGAACAGTGAAACTTCTTTCTTGCAGTCTTCCTTCTCTATCTCTATCCCTTTGCAGTGTTACTTTTGCAAAGGTCTAACTCAAAGTACACATTCAGGGAAGACACATTTATGAAAATCTCTCGAAAATAAGGGAGTAAGATATATGTTTTTCTAATAAGGGTGAAAACAGGGTCGTTTGTTTAATTTATTTGTGAAGATTTGTAGTATCTTCTAGGTAGAAACATTACTTCTGACTACTGAAGTATCTACTGGTTCTTCTGTTTAAATGGCCTCATGAGAAGAACAACTAATGAAACTCTTACTAAGATGGAAAAGAAGTTGATGAGTTGGAGAAGATTAAAAAGCAAATCAATCTGTATTAAGGCTGATCTGTTACAGCCTTGATGGATCAAGTTAGACTCTTGTTCCTTAATTACTTGCAGTTTAACTGTTGTCTTCTGAAGAACTTGTTATGTAGAAGTAAGATTTACTGCAAAACAAAATGTTGTGGAGGATTTCTTGTAATTTAGGGGTTTTCAATTTATTTTTAAACAATCATGCCATTGACTTAAGTGAGAAGAAAATTCAGTTATCACTGGTAAAATAGAAAAGTAATGTAACCTGAACGATAGTTAACAAAAGTTTTACCTAAAATCTGTGGAAAATGGCTACTATCTTATATTTCTGAAAAGATGTATGTATTGTAGTATCTTTACCAATTTTACCTAGTCTAGTTGATGCTAGAATTCTTGAAAAAAAGACTGATCCACTTTAAATATTTTTTAAAATCAGTACTTCTTTTTTTTTTTTTTCCCTTGTCCCCCTCACTCTCCTCAGTTTGGAAAAGGTATTATTACATTCAGTGGCCTGAGAAATTTATTATTACTTCGACTAACTCTTGGCAAAGCATTTGATCTTAGTGAGTCTGTACTTATATTAATAAATCATCTTGGGCTTTTTGAAGTGCATTTACACTTTATGGACAGGTATTTTAGAACTATAGTAATATATTTTAGAGTTAAATTTTTTTTTCTCTAACAATCTGGGAATTTTCTTAAACTAGTGCTTACACATTTTAATGATATATCAAATACATCTTTTTTTGTCCCTGTGATTGTTGCATTTATAGTCTTCTATGGCAAAGATTAAAGACCTCAAGATACCCTTAAAGTACATGTCAATGAAGGTCACTCACTGCATGTGTTGAAGTAGAAGGTACATTTAACCTGCCATAAGTTTTAATCCTGAATAATTTCTGTGTAAAACAATGCTGAAAGAATTAAGTTCGTATCATCCAGTTATTGTTATTATGAAAGGTACTACAAAATCTGTTGATTATACTTATGTAATGGGGAGAAGCCGTTTTCCCTGTTGCGAGTTTTCTAAAGCAAAACTTAATATCTGACTTCAAGTAATTGCTGTTGACTTCTACAAAGCTTGCCAATTGCAGCTTAGAGAAAATGTACTGTTACTGTTAACACCCAAACAAGCCTTATAATTGGGTGGTATTCGTATTTACCATCAAAACCCCTAAATATCAGGGAATTTTCACCTGTGTCTCTCTAGGAGGATGTTTTTGGAAGATAAATTAGATGTCAGGTCTAATTTATATATTAATATAAAGGCCTATTAAAAGTACATACATCATAGCACTAATTTCTGTGTATTTGAGGTGATTAAAAATACTTGTACATTATGAACTTGGAATTTTCCAAAGCTTTTAACTCGTTTTAGACATTAATCTTATATTTTAGTACGAGATTTTCACTTTCTAAAATGCAGTAAAATCTAGGAGAAAAGAAGGAGTAAGACCCAGTAATGCCACCCAGGCTTTTTATTAATGAATCCTCTGTCAAGGCAATTGCACTGAAAAAACTGAAGAGGACATCTAGTGAAGTACTCTTCTGTTTCTTTTTGAGTATTCTGTGTCTTGGTAGTCCTTCATGACTTTCACTGCTTTATAACAAACAATGTTGCTGCCTCTTCCTGCTCTCTTGTCACTTCATGGATGGTCACTGCTGGGGACCAGCATAGCTGTACTGCTTAATTCTTTAGCATGTGGTGCTTTGTAAGTCAGAAATATTAATAAAGTAAAACCAGCTGGTGTGCCTCATCCTGCTCTTTATTGCACTGGTGCAAGTCAGGAAAAATAAGGCTGAGTCATGTGAATTATTTTTGGTGATGTTGAAGAAGCTTAAACACAATATAAATTGTGCTCAAAAATATCGGGTAAGGAACAGAAGAACAGAACAGAAGAAATTATTTTAGACTGATCTGGTTTAAGGAATATATAATAGGTGAATTTATAAAGGAATTTGTTCTGTCTTTAGAGCTGCTTTTCAATAAAGTCATTTAGAATGTGATCATCAAATTTAGATAGCTGTTTCTCAGTGTTCAGAGGATATTTGTGTGGAAGCATGGTAGCACAATTTCTAATTAACTTGGAGGGATCTGTGGGAGGAATCACTTTTTACACCTGCGTGTAGGAAGATGCTGTTTAAGGCCTAAGAGAAAATCCCATATCAAGAGCTGTTCTTGTGATTATTTTGTATTCAAAACATCCTTCTATGTCTCTTATACAATCAGTACCACTTCTTAAACTTTTGGACTGAGTTCTCCTTTATTTTCTCTGAGCACAATCTTGCTGTGCCAATAATTCTGGTATTTTAATCTTTGAATTTAAGCAGATAAATGGTAATGGATTACACTTTATAATGAAATTATTTTAAACACCAGATCATAAATAAGTGAAGTTCTGATATTACTATAAAGAATATTATCAACAGCTATTTTCATATTCACTGAATTCGGTCCTTTTCAAAAGAAATAATTTGAAACAAAATTAACACTTCTCACTAACAGGGGAACTGACTTGGCCACTTTTTTTGAGATGTAGAATAATCTACAACATCCTTTAACATCAGCATTGCTTCTAATGCCACAGCGAGGGTAAAAGGCTTATGATGTCTTTCATACCCAGGAAATACAAAATAAGCCATTACAATGCCTCAGTCTCTTCTGAATTCAACTTTCTTTTTATCTTTATTTTATTGCAGCAATTTTAAGAAAAAAAAATCTGTTCTTATTTAGTTAACTATAAGGTTCATCACCAGAATTGTAGTGTAGCTATTTTATTTTACTTCTTATTTGATATTAGTTGCATTAATTTTGAGGTTTTTAGCTTAGTTAGCTGGGGGGTTTGGTTTTGTTTTCTGATGAAAACCAAACTCCACTCAAAACAGATATTGTTTATTCAGCTATGGATGCTAATCTTGTGCATAGAGGTACATTTCTCCTTTATGCAGTACTTTTTTCCACTAAACAATGATTATTTTTTCCCCACATGATGGTGCTCAATTAATGTTAGAGCAATTGACAGTCTTCTTAATTCCATGTTGTTTGAAATGTGGTTCAATAACTTTCTGAATGCCATCCAATCTCTTTGATAACAACTGCTAATTTGTTTCTAGTTTTATCAGAGGTTTTTGTGAAATTTTGTTATTATGTGAACATTAACCACATCCACAAGGATATGGAGGTGAAAATTATTACTCTGCTTTTATAGATAGGAAAGTGGAAAACACATTTTATAATCTTATGAATTTTGAGATCTGATAGTCTATTCACCATTGAATTATTTTATTTTATTTTATTTTAATTTTTTAAAACAGAGCTACCTTTAGGTCTTAATTAATTTTCTCCTTTGTAGGAAACAAGAGACAGCATCTTCTCTCTATGTAAATCTGATGAACACATGAAACCTGGGTCCATGAGTGCATGAAGAGCTTTCAAACCATACAAAACAAAAATCAATATTGTATAAATCATTAATCTACTTAGTTGAGCAATATGTGTAATGAAATTAAATCTTAGCCATGATTATTTATATATTTCAAAAGGAAACAAAAGCATAAATTGCAGCCTAATATGATGGCGATATCAGTATAATTAGAAACTTGTGCGTCTACCCCAGTGCTTTTTCAGTACATTAGTGAAAGGCATGTCTCTGAACATTAGGTTTGCATCCTTTAACACCAGCACTAAAAAGAAATGAGACTTGTGCCAAAATGTTTCATGGATGTCTGCCAGGAGGAGCAGAGGAAAAGTGAGGTTTGAATCCTTAACTTCAAACTACCATCATGTATGGATTCTTCTGTTTGCTTGTCACTTCTTCCAGTTTATAGGAACTTAGTCTCCTGAGCCAGAGGTGTTGGCTTTGCACTTAAACTTCAACCTAAACTGTTCCTTGTTAGTCACAGTTTTAATTATGCACCTTTATTCTTGAAAAGTTCTGTTGTTGGCTTACGCACCACAAAAGGCAGGGCTCAACATTTCTTGAAATACAACAATCATTTTTCAGGATAATATTCTTGCCCTGCTGCATACTAAATTAACCTGTTCATGGCAGAGGAACAGTAGGTTGTCATTCTTTCCCAGTTCCTAGTATTTTCAGGCTTTTTCATAATTCTTATTTCTTCCACTGCATGCCAGGGTTAATAAACAAATAAGTGGGTGGCAATTTCAAGCAAAAAAGTAAACTGCAGACAGTCCTTGTTAATTTGGTTTTCACTATCTGCTTCATTTGCATAATTGTAGCAGGTAAGTTGAGGTCAAATGGCTATTTGGGAAGCAACTCCTAACTTCTTGCTTCATGAGGTAATTCATGATATTGTGGGATATTAATGAAAAAATTTTGGAAAGGTTCTGTTGGTTAAATCATAGATGAAGAAAAGCTGTGAGCAAAAATGCTACAACATGCTGCTCCATGCATATATTCTGTGCAAAACTCTGCCAATGTCCACATTTTTGGGTAACAAGCAATAATTTAGATTATACTGTGCTTCACAACATAATGTGCAATGTTGAGGCCCAAGTGGCTGTGGATAAGTAGGGGGAAATGTATGGCTGAGATTTTATTTATATGCTGTTGAGTAATTTAAAGTGCCAAACCTTTTTTCTTAGATACTCCTTCTGGTCTAAACTCTAAGCCCCTGAGTAAACTTAATTTGCAATCTCTGGATGTTAATGGCATCCTGAAGAGTAGCAGCAGAGCTATTAGTCCCTAATTTCTCAGCTTTGGTACTGTTTATCTGTAATTCTTTTCTACATATTTTTACATA
>PYHW01009849.1:978816-1063018 GCA_013186435.1 Turdus rufiventris
GAAGAGGGTGTGCTATTTACTTAAATTGGATATAGATTTACATACAAAAATCAAAGTTATATTCCAACTCTTGCTTACCTGTCCTTGCCAGCAAAAATAAGTATTATATTTGGCACCATGTCCAAATATCCAAGGTATTAGAAATTAATGCAGCAAAATTGAAAGCTGATTTCTTGAAACGAGATAAAAATTGCCCGGGTTTGTATTTTAACTTTCCTTAAACATAAAAAAAAAAGAATATTCAGAGTCTCTAATTTGCTTTTCATTTACAGCTTAAAAATAATTTTGCAGGACTTGACTGCAAACTTTCAGCTACTCCTTTTACCTCCCTTTTACATATGCTCAGCTCTTGTCTGCTTTTCTTAACTATTTCTTCCTTGCTTACCAAAATTTCAGCCCGTTTAATTTGTCTGCTTTGAACAACTTTAAGCTTCTGTGTTTTGATGTTAACTCTCTAAAGTACCAGTTTCTATTAAGGAGGATTACTCTTATGAGTGAAGGTCTCTAGAATATGCTAAATACAAGTGTAAAATAGGATACTGCACTTCAATTTCTCATCTTTTGTAGTTTGAGGCTTTTTAGGTACATTATTTTTGTAATATGTTTTACTAGTTCTACTTCAGAGCATTTAGGTGGTTGCTTTGTGATACATAGAACACAAACATCATTTTTAGGATCTCAACTGTTACTAATTGTCCAAAGTACGTAGCCATTTCCATAACCAGTTTATAACAGTATGGCATGGTTGTGGGTACTTGTGAAGAACAGCAAACTTCCTTCCTCTTTCCTAAAGTTCTCAGAGATGAAGAGGCTTTCAGCATGGTCTCCTTATAAAGAATTTGGTATCCTTCCCTCTTGAATATCAGCAGAATTTCATTGTTGGTAGAGCTTTCACTGCCATTGCTATTACATCCCCCTGGCTAGTGGTGAATTTCAATAACTAATTTGTGTTCACCCCTATCAACGTGGAATGTGCCATGTAACTCCTCTGGCACTTATCCATCCTTTCTGAGGTGTGTGCTTGCACAACTGCTTGGCATTCTTTGTCCAAGTTAAGGCTTTATTAAAACATTTTTTTTTCTCATGATTAAGAAATTTCCATGAGCTCTTAATGAAGCTCTAAACCTACTGAAACTGTTATGTCATACCTCCCTCAAAACAATATGATTATAGCTCAGATTTGGTGTGACTGTTTATGGGCTTGCAGACTTATCAGATAACAACATGATTCCCCTGGAAAATTGTCTCTTTTCCCTTTTGTGATGACCAAATTTGAGAAATACATTGATATGTCTAAATGTATATATGGGTTTACTTCCCCTCACTGACCATAGTAGGATTAACAATCCGTTCCTCTCTTCTTCACTGCATCCCTACTTAAATGGTGTTTGGGCAGGCCATGGAAAAAAATGCAAACTGAAACACAATCACAGCACACAGGCTACCAAATAGGCAAGACTTTTGTCAGTTTTAAAAGGTCTGGATTTATCTTAACAGCCTCTGTTGCTGAGCACTTTGTCAGAAGTGAAAACCTGATCATGCTTTTGAGGGGTTTCCAGGTATTGAAATAGGATTTTCTCTATTTCACTTGTGAGTACATGTACCATCAAACCCAACTAGTCAGAGAATAAATGGAAAACTATTAATAGAAATTAATTTTGTGGCTCTGGTTATATTGAAATGGAAGGTGGGAGAAAAATAATGAAAATTTTAAAATGCTGGCATTCAGTATTAAAAATAGTATATTTTAAGGACAAGGCTGGTTCTTATATAGTTTATGGACAAAGCTGACAGGAATTTGAAGATTATCAGATAGCAAGAAACTGATAGTACTTTGAGATCTTGGAGACTTCTGTAGAGGCAGTCTCTCAGTGCATGTGCTACTTCTGAAAACTGATCTGGCAGCTCTGTATCAACTAGTTTGTTGTAAAAGGCTTCTAGTACAAGGGCGACTGGACAGATTCATGATCTCAGCAAAATACTGCTGCATTCTTCAGAGTCAAGGTGAGGTTACCATGGTTAGGCTTTATATTGTGCTAGAAAGCCTGAGTATCAGATTTTCTGAGGTTCTGGGGGTTTTTTACATTTCATTATCTGTTGTACAGAAAGACCCCCTTTGCTCTTCTGTAACCTCTCTCAGTGCTGCTTATGCTAAAAAATGGGAGTCAAAGTCTTCTAACCATCTGGAGAAAGAGAATCCTAAATAAGCAAGAATAGCAAAATATACAAATAGCAGTACTGTAAAATAGCAAGAACCCAACAAGCTTCCTCTGCACAGCGACTTTGTAGATTAGGGAGCGTACTCCCACTGCTTTTCTCCAGGGTCTTTTAATCCTGAAAGAACATGGGGAAATTTTGCCATGCTGCTACAGTAAGTGAAATGACTGTACTGTGGAGAGTTATCTGTCAGCATTTAAAGACCCATGGTACCAGTCTGCGCAGGTTACTCATCTGAATGCAGAATATCACTTCTTTGTTACTATTGTTGCATACTTATTTATTTAAATTTACACATTAGACCCTCTGGACTAGGATGGATATGTGTTAATTCTCTCTCTGGCTGGCAGAAAAAAAAATCAGGATTTTTTAGGGAAGAATCTTATAACAGTCACAGAAAAATGCCTACTCCTTAAATAAATGAATTAGCCTCAACATGCATATAATGCCTGAGGCCACACAACCGGTGGAGCATTATCCATGTCCCAGTCTCACTCTCCAATGAGCACCTCCAGAGGCATTTGCTATCCATCAAGGGTGTTTCTCCTTTCAGCAAAGTAAGAGCCCCTGCGCTATTGTTACTCTTAAAACAGGGTCCCTGTGAGCTGAGATGCATGGAACCCCTCTCAGGTGCTGGAGGCGAAATGTGTCTGAGAGGGCCGGGGGCATAAGATGCTCCGCAGCCCCCGGGGGCCGCCGGTCCCCGCGCTGCCCCGCCTCACCCGGCTCCGCTACAGGTGGATAAAGGTGGCTCTTCCCCAGCTCCCTGCTCCCCTCCAGCCCATCCTCCCTCACGGCGGCTCTCCACAGGCGCTCCCCTCCCCTTTTCCTTCCGAGGGGGAGCGGGCGCTGCGGACCGGGGGCGCGGCTCCGCACCTGGAGCGCTGCGCGGGGCCGGGGCTGGCGGGCGGGGGGCTCCCGGCGCCGGAGGCGGCGCGGCGGCATCCCCATCCTCCTTCCCCTCCCTATCCCTCCGCCTCCTCCCTCCCTGCCTTCCCCCGGGCGCCCTCTGCACTTTCTTCTCGAACCACCCTCGTAGACAAACTTTGATGGGGAACCTCGCACCGCGCTGGAAAAATGCCGGTTATGAAGGGATTACTGGCACCCCAAAACACCTTCCTCGACACCATCGCCACCCGGTTTGACGGCACACGTGAGTGCGGGCTGGGGCTCCGGGCTCCCGGAGAAGGGGATGCACRGGGGGCACTGCGCACACGGTGGGAGCTTCCCCTTCCCTCCCCTCCGCCCCTCGGGGTTCCCCTGGTAGCAGAAGCCGGCAGTGAGGAGAGGGAAGCCAGGGAGCCTCTCCCGCTCTCCTGCTTGGCTTCTCCACAGCTTTGCACGCCAGGAGGGCGCCAGGTCCCCTCCGTCTTTGCTCCCCTTTGCTCCTAGGGGCTGAAGCCCGGCTCCCTGTAGGAAAGTTGTGTGCTTGGCTGGGGTTTCCCCCGCGCCCCGGGCAGCCCAGAGACCGCCAGGGAAAGGCACAGCCTG
This sequence comes from Turdus rufiventris, assembly GCA_013186435.1. NCBI lineage: Eukaryota > Metazoa > Chordata > Aves > Passeriformes > Turdidae > Turdus > Turdus rufiventris. The sequence continues at coordinate 982,525 of PYHW01009849.1, forward strand.
GGCAGGCTCTGCTGGGAGGTTTGGGTTTGTTTTTTTTCCTAAGTACCCTCAGCCTTGAGGGGGTAAGAAATGTCGCTAAAAGCTGAATTTCTGTAAATCGGACTCAGCAGCGACAGCAGTGTTGCAGGGCGTTGCTGGAGACAGGCGGGGACCAAGGGTGGCTTTGGCAGCGGGGGCGGCCCGGCTGCAAGACCACGGACAGGTCCCGGCTGCAGGACCACGGACAGGTCCCGGCTGCAGGACCACGGACAGGTCCCGGTGGGCGGGTCCCGGCCCCGGTTCCTCTGCCCGCGCTCCCCGGCTCCTCCTGGCCGGGCGCTGCCTTCCCCGGTACGGCTGGCGTGCTCCCCCTCCGGCCCTGGCGGAGGGAGGACCCGCCGGTATCTTGACTTTTGTTACTTCTTTCACGGGGCTCGCGCATAATACAGCAAATAAAGAGATCAGGGAGATAGAGAATTTGGGCCAAAAAGGACTGCCTTCCCTTTAATTCCCTTTTAAGAAATCTAGACATAGATACTGGACAATAAACAAACTCAGATCTGAGTTACTGTTAGCTGTTTCTTGACTGAAAATATTTCTATCTAATTGGTTTGATATCTTCCTGATTGAGTATTGGCATTTCCTCTATGGTTCAATTACTGTGTGATTAAGATAACTGAACTGTGATTACTGAATCAGTAAGTTGTAAAATGTCAAGAAAATGAGGCAGTCACAGAGATCAATTGCAGAGAAACAGAGAACTGCATTATAACTACTCTGCTACTCTGAGGATACACAGATAATTATGATCCAGGGTTGTGTGTAATGTGTAACTGATACTTCACTATAAAGTAATCTCTCATAAGACTACTTAGATGTACCTTTAAATTCCTTTGACTACAGAACTCAAAGTCCTTTCCCCCATCCTCCAGCCTTTTATTTCTACAAAGTGTATGGGTATTATTGACTGCGTATCGAAGCATGGGGCTCTTATTAGAGTTTTGTTGCTGATACTACCATTTGCCAGAAAAGCAGTTCTCTTCTTTGTGCTCAGTACCCTCCCCTTTCACAATGGTTTCCTTTCAAAGGATGGAGCACACAGCCTGTGAGCTGTACACACAAACACTTCACATACTCTATACTGTTATTCAAAGATTCAATTTAGCAAGCAACATTAGTGACAACATCCAGGTCTCTTATTAAATAAAACACCAGAAAAATGTCTAATCCCTATCTTCTCAGTGACACCAACAGGCAGATGTGGTAGAAAGCTTATTTCTCAGCTGAATTCTATACCCAAACTGAGCTACCTTTTTAAGCCAATGATTTTACTGACCTTCATGAAGTGAAGGTCTCATCTTTTCTTAAACAAAAAACATGTCTTACATTGAAATTTAATGCTAACAACTCATCTACCTTTTCCTGGGATGTAATTGAAAAATAATGCAATTATGTGTGTAAGTTCACCAGAAAGTACAGCACAATATCTATTTATTATAGTCAATGAAATATTTCTTTTAAGCTAGTTTTCCAGAATTTGGCTAAAGTATTAAACAGGTATATTCTAGAAGTTGTCATTGCATACTTTTTGGCATGTGAAATATTCCAGGAGGTTCACACGGAAAGATGTTTTACAAACTACATGGTCTTACCTAGAAAAACTTTGCAGGACGATGCTACTTTATGGAAAACTCTGCATATATCTTAATATACAGAATAACATAACATTTCCTTTAGAGTGTTAAAGTGATGAATCAACTTCATGTCATCTGAAACAAAGTTTCAAAAATAGAAAGTATTTCAGTTCTGAAACAGCTCATCTGCTTTGCTGCATTGGAAATGCTAAATGTAAATATATAATTAATACTTCTTTAATTGGCCAAAAAAACCCCAACAAAACAAAACCAAAAAAACCAAAACCAAAACCAAAACCAAAAAACAAACAACAACAAAAAAACCCAAAAAAAAAAAAAAAAAAAAACCACATAAAGAAGCACAATTTTTCAAAACGCGTATACATATCTGACAAGTTTATACATATCAAGTAGAAAAAAACCAATTTATTTTTCATTTAAATTGCCTGTGTCTCTGATATTCCTGAGCTTGCTCAGGTTGCTAAAGCTAAAAGTAATACCCATGTACCCATGGTTAATCCTTGCAGGAATCAGTCCAATGTCTTACTAGTTTTACAGGTGATACAGTCTGTGGAAAGAGTGGGACTGATACAGGGCACTGAACTTGAGGTTATGTTTCACAAACTTTGACCTTCCACATGTATTTAAATGTTAAAATACTGTCTCATGTCCAATGTCCTTTTTTTCTTTTTTTTTTTTTTTTATTTTTTTCCCCCCTGTTGTTTTAATATAGTCTGTAGTTAACAGACCTCTTTTCAGTTTAAGCCTCTGGGAAGGATATATTATGTTGTCATCAGTGATAGACTAATCCACCAATGCATCTTTAATCCAGAAGAGGGATAATTCTAATTCCGGGCAAAAGTGCAAGAAGGGATTCTAGATAATAGAGAATATGCTTTGCTTTGCACGGAATTTTCAAAATTTCATTGACAGAACTTTTTATACTATTGCAGTTATGTATGTCTAATTAGCAGTTATCAGCAATACTGTGAAATGCTGCATATCTCAAAAATGTATATAACAAGTTCTTGGCAGGTGCTTCAGCTGCTCAGAATTCTCCCAGCAGTTTGTTTTTGGTTTTTTTGCAGTTTGTTACACATAATTATTGTTTACATATAAAACCAATAATATGTGCCAAAGGAAGCAATTGAGTTCATTTTGGGGTTACTGTTAGTTGTGCAGGAGATTGCAGAGATCTGAAAATTGTCCACTACCTTTGTTGCACATGTGGAAGAGCAGCATTAAAGGTTTGGTTCCATGACAGAGCTCTTGGCTCTGCCCATATGCTGTGGTACTGGCACTTCTTCCAACTCAAAAACACCTTTTGTGTTCCGGACATCTTAATTTAAGTTAATGGTTTCTCACAATGAAATCTTTCCCTCCCCCCATCTAAAATGTAAGCACCAAGTCATCCAAAGACTTTTGTCCCCTCTGTTAACAATGTGTTTATTTCCTATATGCAAAAGCCCATAAGTATTTTTTTTTTTCAAATGAGTGGTTTGTGGTTTAAGGGGTTTTGTTGGTTTAGTTTTGTTTTGCTTTTTAGATTTTCTAAACAAAATAGCATTTTCAAGTGAGAAAATATTTCAAATATGAAACTATGATTAACCCCACCACCAAATATTATGAAACTGAATGTATTAAATGAGTTATCTCACTTCCAACTTTTGAATGGAAAATCTGCATATTTTTACTTCTTGACCCTATTTAGATTAGGCAAAGCATTCTGAAATAGTTGCATGGTAGGAAATTATTTTCTATTGTTTATTTATATATATATACACACACACACACACACATGCATAAATATTCTGCGTGCACAATTTATTTATTTAATTAGATTAAATACACAACAAGGTGGTTGTTTCTGAAAAATTGTGAGACTTTCTCAGGGAGAAAAGTGAGCGAAGAGATTCAGCAAATAGCCTTCTAAATTTGTATTTTAAAAAGACAAAAATTTTGTGTATGATTATACTATGAAATGACAGCTGAAGTTCTAAAATTAGCTCCTGTCAGTCATGTGATCAGATGCCAAATTGAGTGTGTACTTCACATTCTTATTGACAATTTTACACTGTCTGTCTAACCTGAAGATCAAGCTTAGTAAATTCCTTCTTGCTCAGTGTCAATGATAACAATTTAATTCGCAATTTGCTGAACACCATTTATATTCAAATATATTTTCAAATTAAAAGCATGTTCAAGTAACAAGTAACTAACAAAAGGATCTTTGCACCTAAGCAGCAATTTTCATAACTGTTTGGTTTTTTTACTTCCTAATAAAAGGGAATCAGTTTTCTGATTTATTTACCCTTAAGGTGTGATTGAAAGGTACCTGATGAGACCATACATATTTAAGCACACCAGATGTGATGTCAGCACACTTCTGCTGGCACTGTGGGTAGAACCTGGTTGTCTCTTTTGCATCATTGTCAGTTGTCAGAGCTGAAAGCCTTTGTATACAGAGACATTTCCAGATTGCAGGGTCAGATTCCTCCCCCACTCTTTCCCAGCTACCCCCAGCACTTGCTTTTCCATCTCATAAACAAACTGGTGATGTCTGCTAGGTTGAGCCAATGAAATAACACTTTCTGCAACTTTGTTGTCAAATTCTGTCTCATTCAGGATGAATCCTATCCTCTCTACACCAGTCAATGTGCCACTTAATAGTAGCACGGAAACTTGAAAAGCAAAAAAGTGCTTCTTGGCTGCCTGGGGATTCTCCCTCAAACAGGCTCAAGGAATTGCAGCAGTGTCAGATGTAAGGAAGCAACAACTGGGCTTCCAGGGGAAGGAAGCTTTTGATCAGACTCCAGGAGCAGAATTGTCCACCTCACAAAGAGAAAATATACTCTGTTTACAGACTGGGAGCAGAGTAGTTGGAAAGCTGCCCAGCAGAAAAGTACCTAGGGGTGCTGGGTGTCAGCTGCCTGACTATAAGCCAGGGTGTGCACAGGTGGGCCAAGAAGGCCACTGGCATCCTGGCCTGGATCAGGAATCATGGGGACAGTAGGACCAGGGCAGTGATCATAGCCCCATGCATGACACTGGTGAGGCTGCACCTTGAGCACAGTGTCCATTTCTGGGGCCCTCGATTCAGGAAGGACATTAAGGTACTGGAGTGGGTACAGAGCAGGACAATTAATCTGGTGAAGGGTCTGGAGAGAATGTCATATGAGGAGCAGCTGAGGGATCTGGGGTTGTTTAGCCTGGAGTAAAGGAGGCTCAGGGGAGATCTTATCACCCTCTACAGCTGCCTGAGAGGACACAGTCTCAAGCCATCCTAGAGGAGATTTAGGTTGGACATTAGAAAGAAACTCTTCACTGTCCCTGGATGTATGTAAAGAAAGACTGGACATGGCACTTGATGTAAACATGGTGGTGTTCAGTCATAGGTTGAACCTGATGATCTCAGGGGTCTTTTCCAACTGAGTGGATTCTGTGATTCTCTAAAATCCTGTGAGCAAGGAAGGGTGACTCAAACTGTGATAAGCATTGATCAAAGTCAAAGAGACTTCAAAGCAGTGACAGTGGAAAATCTGGTGGTGTGTCAAACTGTCCCTCTGAAGGAATAAGAGAGGGAAGCTGGTCTAGCTCTTTGTTGTAGAGTTGATGAAGTGAGGTGGCCGGAGGGAAATTTCCAAAGATACTTCTGTTGCTGCTTCTGTATTAATACAGAATTGTTTAGTGCTTTTCCTCATATCCTTGAACAAGTAAATAATGTGGTGTTGTGAATTAATAATTTGTCACTAGAAAAATATATAGTCAAGACTGGAAAGAATATATTGCATGTTCTCAGCTCAGAGACCCATAAAAGCAGACCTTGCCTCTCCCTGCTTTTCTCTGTAAGACGTGACCAGCACTGCGCCTTGCTGTAGCTCCATTACTGAAAAATGCAAATAAGATTTTTAATATAAATCAGGGATTGGATGTTGTGTTGTGCAATGATTACTTTCAGCAAAGAGCAACAACACACACAACTTGTGTTGTGTTGTTGCTCTTTGCTGGAAGTAACCAAATGGCTAGATTAGGCAGCTACCTGGAAAATCTTCCTCCTCTTTTGGCACGAGTTTTGAAGCTGTAGAACTTCATAATTTAAGGTCAGTTTATCTGGATATCTTTGCTTTCAGCAGTTACAGTAACTTCTGATTCTAACTTGAGCTGAAATTGGACCTGAAAGATGGAATTGGAAGCGTTTCTTAAGACCATGTTTCTTAATTTTTAAGTTTGGTCCTAAGGATCTGATTCAAGGAAACAAAAATATGTTCAAGCATTATTTTTAATGTGCAATCTCTTCAAAATGATGAGAAATGGACCATTACTGTATGTTTTATTTAAAGTCCCTGCTATTGCTAGAGAAAATACTGACATATTTAAATTCTCGGGTGATGTTCTTATTTTTTGCTAGACAGGAATAAGACAGGATGATAATAATGTAGTTCTTCCATTCAGAGGCTATATAATACAGTAATCACACTAATCTTAGATTAGTATTATAAATATAAAGTTGGACTAATAACACACATCATTATTTCAGAAATAAACCATGTATTTGAATTCAAGACAAGGATTTGATATTTAAAGTGAAAACAGTCATTTAAAAAGGGATTTTCTTTTCCTGAATAACAAAAGAATATTGTATTCTGTACTGTTTTTGGGTAGAAACCTGATACACAGTGTAGTGATCAAAAAAAAAATCGATATATTTGAAGTACATGTATTTGAATAAAGGTGTATTTTGTGTGAGTGGAACAATTTTTCTAGTGTTTCTAAACCTTAGATGATTATCTGGATTCCCACTAGATAGTTTCTATAAATGTCCCCTTTTTTTCTTCCCCAAATATATACTACTTTTTTCTCTGTTTACACATTTCAATGAGTAAATAGGTCTATCCTGAAAACAGATTTCTCTTATTGTTATCATTACATTTGTACATTCAACTTCTATTTTATCAGTTCTTATCTTTTTTGTGTAGGTAGCAATTTCATACACATCCCCAGTGTTTTTGTATGTAAAGGAAAGATGCTCAAAGTATTTTTCAGTGCAAAAAAGAATAGAAATACAACAAAAACACTGCCTCGAGCACATGTAGAAGTGCAAGCAAATAGATGTACATGAATATATTAAAAAAAAACTTAAATGGCAAGATATAGGTTTACAGAGCATTCACTGCTTCTATTACTATTCTGAGAAAAGGCATTTTTGATAGAAAAATGAGGTACATATATTACATATGCTGTAGCCTGGAAAAGGTTAACATAGGCAGTTGCTACAGCAATTTTGCATTATCACAAGCAAGCTCATCTTACCTTGTATTAAAGTGACTAAAAGAGAAAAGCAGGTAAGGAGCAATCTGCTCACAGGATAATGTTGTTTCTTGTCCACTCAATCTAAAAATAAATAAATAAGAAATAAGGAAAAAATACAGGGTGGTAAGGGAAGGGGATGGGGGGAAGGGGAGGCACAGTGAGATCAAGAAATGAACAAAACATTGTCAAATCTCAGAGAGGAGAGAGACTTCCTTAACAGTTTAAAAAAAATCTTTTTGGACTTAATCTTGCCAAGAGCTTCTGGCTCCTTCTGTTTTTTTGGGACTGATAGTAGTATTCAAAGACTTTGGAACAGGTGTTGTTCTTAAAATACTAGTGCATTCAACACTGAACTTGACATTAAATATCGTCTGAGCATCCCTAAAGCTCAATGCTGGCTGTCAATCATTTCAAGAACAGCTGAAGACAATTGTGTTATGGAGAAATATGTTGTCTTCCCTGTTGATCTTTTGAAGAGAAAACCGTTTCCAGTGTGCCAGCACTCAAATCACCACTTTCTCCTCAAACCTTACTTCTGATGACTAGGAATATAGGATTATTTTGCTTTTTTTTCCTCTTTTTTAAACCTATAGAAATACAGAAGCATTCATATAAGCAGAATACACCTGAAATTCAGTGTTACAGCTTGTTTTTTTGGTGGATTTTTCTTTTGGCCTTCCATCTACTCAATAGCTAGTTATGATATGTGATTAGGCATCTTATTCCAAAGGTATGAAAGAAAACTCTGAGCTGGTCCTTTCGTCATTTATTTGATGTTTAGAATGAGAAAATTGTCCTCAGACAAATAGCTTGATATATTTTTTCCCCCTAAATGTCAGATAACTCCTGGACAAGTGATGAGTGTGTTTTTGCTTAAGTTCTGCCTTTTCTCACATTTTAGTTAGGAATTTTTCACAATTTAGTTTAGAAATTTAGAGTAATATGAAAAACAATAGAGAAATTATACCATTTTATAGGAAAATATTTTTGCAGAAAAAAACCCCTTCTTTGGGGAAGATCAAAAGTACTATTTGGAGAGTAAAAAACCTTCAAAAGTCAATAATAATTGCAGTGTATCAGTGACAAGCTGTTTTCTTTTTTTTGTTTGTGTGTTTCTTTAATTATTGAAAACAAAATACACTATATTTTATCCACATATTTCTTTTTAACATATGGATTACGTTTGTGAGATGATAAGGCATTCATTGCATTTATTAATCTAGGTTGTTTCTTTCTTGTGTTGAAAGATCTTGAGGTTTGGAATTTAAACTTAACATTTTCTTTTTTTCACATCCAGAACAGTGGGAAGAAGAATGAACCTCATAAAACCTGTAGTTACAGAATTATATGTTAGGAATTTAAATAATTAAATGTTCAATGTAGAAAAGAATACGTAATAAATATTAATGAAAGGTCTTGAGCCCCACATTTGCCAAGATTAAGGTAAATTAACAGGATCACTGATTTACAGGGGACTATATATAGCTATAAGTTGTGTCTGCTCCAGTGCTGTAATAATTGGGTGACAGCATGAAAGGAAAAAGGTGAGAGAATAGTGTGGTTATGCACTATATTTTGGGGGACTTTCAAGTCTGACTGTAAATTAGTGATTGGGATTTTTAAAACATGGTTTTAACTGGCTTCTTTGAAGCTGAACTATGGCTAAGTTATCTCCTTAGTCATGCTCAAGAGGTGCTTCTGCATTGGAAATCAGGACGCATTAAAAATCCTGACTGTCTTTACGACCTCTTACAGGAATATCTACCCAAAGCTGTTGGTTTGCTTGAGTTTTTTTTTTTTTAGTTGAGGTATATGAGATGCTTAGAGTTCACCAGGAGAGTGACTCTGCTGACACTGCTTTGCAGAACATGTGCCTGAGAGTGGTTAGAGCAAGGCATGGTCCATGGATATTCTGCCAACAACTTCCTGCCTGGAATTGGGCAGGTGATGCTCTTCCATTATACTACACTGAGCACTTTCCCTAAGGAAAGGGGTGGGAGGCTTGGCTACTCACATCAGTCATGCAGTGCATCACTCACATGCAGAGCAGTGTGAGACTACAAACGGGATTCATCCTTTACACACATACAGGTGTGACAAAGATTGCGATGGTTAAAGCATACTTCCAGATTTTCTTCTAATAGGGCAGAGGTTTGCATTCAGTTATTTTCAATTCCCTGTAAAAGCTTGCCATTTCCCCCTCTGAATCAGTGATTTATTTTTTTTTTTTAAATTTTCTTCAAATTCATTAGAAATTGCAGTTAATTATTATTCAACTTATTTTTGTACCTGTAGATAGTAGCCATAAGTGATGTTTGAATTTTGAAAAAGCAGTCTCTTATCCTTTAAGGTGTATTAAGAACCTTTAAAAACCCCAGATTATAAGCAACCTTCAACACAAAATTGATTTTTTTTTTTTAAGTTTACTTACAGAATAAACTGGAGTGGTGATTGATTTTTAGAGGCAAGGTGTAGTCCTGGTTGGTAAAGTGTACAAGTGATCTTTGGCCAAGAGAGGAAAAAGGAGGGAGCCGCTGTGAAAAAGCAGAGATGGATTGACTGATGGGATTGCTGAGTGAGCAGCAGGTTTTGCTTTGGAATGAACTGAACACTTCCCATGCTGCTGATCGATTCCTGCTGCAGAGGCAGTGATGAGCCACAGACAGGATGGACAGGTAGAAATTACTGCAGACATTTGAACACATTAGCCACAACTCTTATATAAATAAAACAGGCAGGTGTTGAACCGTGTTCATACTACTGTGAGCAGGATCCACATGGGGATTTGGGATTTTGGTTTCAATTACAACTCAGTGCTAATCATCAAATTAGATAGTGGGAGCAGTAACTCTTGGAGAAATGCAGAGGCTTTGCTGCTTGCATCCAGTTGGATCTGAACTGCAGTTATCCCCCCACATTTTCCTGATTAAATAAGACAGTTATGTATCAAAAACGTGTTTGCTTTTGACACCAACAGTATCTTCAGAAAAGCAATTATCTGTCTGGACATTTCAACACGTTGTATTTCAAATATGTTTATAAACAGAAAAACATATATGCAGATGATAACCCTCTTTAATTACAGAAGAAATCATGCTTCAGATAGGATAAATAGTTCATTTATTAATTTTTCTGCTGATGTGTGTCTCCTGGGAATAATTGCTTGAACTGTGTATGAACCTTAACTATGCAGGCCTTCTATTTGTGTCTTTTGTGGTGAATAATGTATTGTAATGAATTGTAATGTTGCTAATTTCTGCTGGGTTTTTTGTGGGTATGCTTTTAAAACATAAATAATCATAATCTGATATTGTATGAATCTCACCTAGAATATATCAAATTACTGAAACAATAACTTTATATAAATAGGTATGATCACTCAAAGAAAAGGGTGGGAATAAAGACATCAATAAGTCAGATGTGAAGTACAGGTAAATAGTTCAACTCTCAGTCTCACAAGTGATGAACATGAGTGGTGTCTTTTCCAGGGAAGCAGCAGACTAAATTCAGGGAAGAAAAAGTCATCTAAATAAATATATAGTAATTATTTTGCAGTTTAGCTTTATTCTTCATTTTAAAACAAGTTTCGCTTTTATAAATTCAGCGAAGGCTAGGTCTCCTCACTGAAAGGAAGACCAAAACCAGAAAGCCCAACAGCAGAAGTACTGTGTGACCCACACCATGATAGATGGATCTTAATGAGCTGAGTGAAATAATTACAAGTAAAGCTAAGAGGTTAGAATTAATTGGGAGAATATTATCGGGTTTTTCTCCAGCCTGATATGGTTGATATGTCAGTTTATATGAACTGTCACTGAAAATAATTCCAGGGGCTCTATTAAAGGTTATGAGACATCTTCTGCCACCTTTACATATTCTGTTTTATGTGAGATGACTTCCTAAGATAAGCAAGAATGAAGGAGGAAGTTTTATACATTTATAGTATGAAGGCATTGGCTTCTAACCTTTTTGATGCTCAGAACTCTATAAAATTAATTGTTGGTATTTAATTAAGATGTACATAACTATTTAATGAAATATTTTTCTAAAGTGAAGTTAATGAGGAAGAATCCGTGTAATGGTGTTTCTTAGTTTGATAGTGGCTGTTTTTCTAGCTATTAAATGTTGAGATATTGCTGTGCTGAGAACAGTGATTTTATTTAATCTATTTTAATGCTTAGAGTATTGTAGCAGTTTGCACAGCACTTAAATATTTTGGTGTTCATTTATCATGGCTAATTCATGGCTTCCAGGGAGAGTTTGTGAAGGGCACAATAAACTAAACATAATAACAGAATAGTTTGCTCTTGAAAGCAGGTGCTTCCTGATAGGTTTTCAGGCTTGGCAAGCAAAGTTTGTGGCAGTAAAATATCACAGTGAGTGTTCTAATAGTATGGCTGTGCAGAAAACTGAATCTTTGTTTTTTGACAGACCAGTGTTTTCTTTGGCACATACAACAACACCATCTTTGGCCACATGACACAGAATATCTCTGGGGCTGATGATAAAAGTTTGGGTATGTGGTCCAGCCAGGCTCAGCCTAACTACAGGGCAGCACCAATGGGTGCTTCTTGTTCTGGGAACTTGTTCTTGAATAAAAACTTGCCCTGGAATAAGTCCTTGAATAAGAAATCAAGTATCAGAGCTGGCATCTACATAAAAAATGTGGACCCCTGACAGGAAAGGGTCTAAATTAAGGCACTGTCTGATGGTCACAGGACTCTATGCTGGGATTATGAGGCAAGAGTCAAGAGCTGTTCTGTGCATTAGCAAGAAAGTAAAATACTCCCTAGAAATAAATCAAATTTTCTATAGAAACGTAATTTCTTTCTGGTAGCACTGCTGCTCCACACTAAGGGATATGTTTGTACACTTGTTAAATCCTCAGTGGTTCGTACATAAATTTATACTTGCACTTAAAATCAAACATGAGGCTATTACTGGAAACAAACCAAAACATATTCTGAAGCAAAAAAATTATCTTCAGTGTTTAATTTTCTAAAATTTTGGATCAATCCTGAAATTTTATCAGGTTTTAAGCTTTAGAAATAATTTTCAGTAGCTTTTTACATTTTGTTACTCAAGTAATGTCGTGATGATCAAAATACTTGCAAGACCTTTTGTAGCATCTAGGTAGTTCTGTTGTTAAAAAAATGATGCTAGAGAACACAATAGCTACAGCAGAAGAGAAATAGAGAAGTAAGAAAAATGAAAGGTGTAACTCATTTTCAGAAATGCAAATTACTGAGAATTACAGAGATAAGAAATATTTTCACCACCTTGCGCCTTTTCTATCCAGTTCTTGCCATGAAAGGAATGTGCTTCATACCCTTCATCCTTCCAGCATAGTTACTTTATATGAATGAATTGTTTCTCATGAGGAGCATATTTCCATCCTTACCCTGTGTTTCTAAAATTATTCTTATAAAATTATATCCTGACAAGACCAGACCAGCTGGAAATGCTAAACTTGGTTTAAACTATACCGATGACAAACAGGAAGCAACAAAACATGGAACTAGATAGTCTAGGCCACAGAAACTCATCTTGCATTAGAAAGAGAAAACATCTCACTTTTTCTAATCTTGTAATGTTCTCAATCACAGGCTTTGAAGAAATTATGAGGATTTTTCACGACACGGGATCTGTAACAACCTACACTATGATGAAACAGTATGTCTATAAAGAGCAATTCTATCTTTACTTGCAATGTATGTCTTTCAGAACATTAATGCTCAGTCAGCAAGGCAAAAACTTTTCATATAAAAGTGGTTTTAAATGTCCAGGAGGAACAAAAATGTTCCTCTAAAAATGTACTCCTATTTCCAAAAAGTTGTTCTAATGACACAGCTTTCATGTAGCTTTCAGACAAAAATCAGAAAGCAAATGCCATAAATGTTTAAAAGGGGAAAAAAAGCCTAAAACTAAAAGAGGAACCCAAACAAGCTTACCCTGGTGAAAATGTGGCAATTATAAATTTATGTATTTTATCACATTAATATATTTTTATTTTAGAACTCCAGGACTGCAATATTGTGTTCTACCACACTTTGGGAAGCATCAAAAATGGAGTGGTTTTTACTGGTACTGCATTTTCTGAGGGACAGCTGAATTTGTTTCCAATCTACTGACAGTAAAAATAGAACTACTATGAATACTCTGAGGTGTCATGGTGTGTTTTCCTGCTTTCTAAGTCATCCGGACCAGAACATCCAGGCACTTCAACCAAATGCACTTATCTGTTTCCTTAATGTAGTATCTTTTCCAATTCCTTCAATTCCAGCTGGATACCAGTGGCCCAACCTGACTTTCTCCCAAGACAGTTCTTGCCCCAGCTCAGATCAGTTGGAAAATTTCTTTTTTCAAGTATGAGTGAGCTGTCCTTGAAGTGTAGGGACATTCAGTAGCTTCCTCATTCACCAGGCTAACTGTGAAAGTACTGGGAGTTTTTATTTCCATAAATAATAAATAGGTTCCATACTGTTTTGTGAGAACAATAGCACAAGACCAAATTCTTCTCTATAACTGAAATATAAAATCAGTGATGTAAAATGAAAACCTTAGACCCTAGCCCTGGATTGGTGACCTTTAATATGCAATGAACATGGTACCAATTCAAATTGACAACAAGCAAATTTCTTTGGAGAATCCTTTTCTCTTTGTTTTTAATTAATAATTTTTATTTCCTAATTTTACAAAGTGCTGAAATTCTAACATTCAATATTTACTGAAGTATCAGATTAAAAAATCTCTTCATCTCTTGAAAATATATGAAAGGGGTAAAAAATGGTTCTGTGTGCCAAAGAATACTTGTTTAGCCTTGCAGTTGAGATGCTACATGAATATTCTGTAATCCAATACTGCCAAGCTGACACCAAAATTTTGTGAAAATGGGGCACAAGTAATTTCTCTCCTGGCTGTTTTTTAAAGCTTATTGTAGCTCTTCTCCTCTGATAAATATTGCTGAAAATAGGCAGGGGATTTAGTGTTGAAGAGAGGGGGAGAGGTGTACAGGAAACATAGTCACTTAAGTCCTGTTTGCTTTATCACAAAAAGCAGCAGTACATTAAAACTTTTTTGAGATTCAGCAAGCATAGGCAATCCATAGAAGTTCAAATAGCAACCTTTAAAACACTCTGAAATAGACACCTAACTGATTCTGTATTGAAGCTTTCCAATTTAAAGCTTTTTGGGTTTCCGTAACCTAAAATAAATGTGATACATTAATTCTGAGTCTATTGCTGTGAGGGAGAAAATAAATCAATTGAAATGCTCAGCAGATAGTCATATATGCTATTTGTCCTTCTTGCTATTTTAGACAGCAGGATTTTTTAGCACTGAATACCTCTGAAAGGTATGGTGAATGTGGCACTATTTTTCTTTCCTTAACTGGTTCGAATTATTTGCAGAATGGAGTACAGGAAAGTGCTTTTCTTTCTTTAGTCTGCAGAGGGAATCTTGCCTTCCTAAACTTTAGTGCTTCTTGGATGCACTCTAATTAGAGGTCTAAAATAGACTGCATAACTCCTCTTCATAACTGCATAAAACTTATAAGAATCTCATAATAGCTCCTCTCAAATCTCTCACATCTGGAAGTAGTGAAACCGATTACGTTTGAAGGTTGCCTTTTTCTGCTTTTATGGAAGGATCTTGCATAACACCCTGAGAATCACACCTCTTAAGAGAATTGATGCAGAAAGTGAAGGAGTGGTCAAAAGCAGAGCAACCTAGTTCTCTGTCTTGCATTTTTTTCCATGCAGATGTACTTGAGCAAATTTCATCAATAGAATTACTGCCTAAGTAGAACAATTTATTTGCTTGAAACAATTTAGAAATAAATGAGTTTTATAACAGCATTCATTTTTACACTGTTTCAGCTAAATCATATATTAGCACACAAAATGAAGCAGCTGGAGATATTTCTGACACTTGAGAAAAGACCCAAATTTATAGCCATAAATTTAACCCATCTGGGTTAAAGAATAAAGAATATGAAGAATATTTTTTAAATTATGTGTGATATCTGTACCAGTCTAAATATGCACAAAAGGTATGTTCTGATAATTAAACCATTTTTGAGTATATATTCAATAATTTAATATCTTTAATATTGCTGAATACAGTTTTTGTTTTGTCTAAAAATGTACTTGAGGAGTATGAACCTAGCTGGCTTTGTTATTAGAATCAAAGTCTGGTTGCTGTTTGTTTGGGTTTTTAAAATACTGAAATAATCACAAATGTAATTACCAATGAATCACACATTGCAAGATATTCCTGATCTTTCATGCAGCCTTTTGTGGTTTTCCCCATGAAAATAATTTCTTCCTAAAATAGCAACGTTATCTGACATGCAGTGTCTGAACATCATGTACTTACTACATTCTCTGTTGTTCTATGCAATGGTAAAAATTATATCAAAGTAGTTTCCATATAAACTGAACCATTGATTTATAACATTTTATGCCATTAAGGATTTAAAACTAAAAATAGCTTTATCCACTCTTAGGACGAGTTATGAAGTTACACATTTATAACAAAAAAATAGACAGAACAAATAATTTTAAATATTGCTTCAGAATCAATGATTGTAAAATGCCAGAGCTTTATCATTAACAATGAAAAATAGGAGAGTTTGGTTGCTTTGGCTGACATTCATACTTCCACATGTAGAAATGAGGTAATAAGGAACAAGTGCCCCTGAAAGACCTCAAAATACAGATACAAAGTTATTTTATACATAGTCATCCATGTCTGATGAGTCAGCATATTATATATAACTTGCAGTGGATTATTTTTTATAAGTGACTTCATTCTAGGAAATATAGACTCCAGATAAGACTAAGGAATTAAGTCAATTTTAAACTAAAATTTGAAACTTCTGCAGAACCAAATGTTTCAGTGTCTTTATTAGGAACACACTTACTAAATGGATTGCCAGACGCAGGAAAGGGACAGGCAGGTCCAGATGGTGTTTTCACCATCTGAAAAGTGTCCTTCTCTCCATTGATTAGAGTACAGAACTAAAGAATAAATGCCTGAAATTTGACAAGACAAAACGCACCACTGGTGGTCTTTTTTTCCCTGTGTTTAAATGGCCAGACTGAACACAGTTATGAAGTTCAAACACTGATTATTTTAAATAAATTAATTTCTAAAATATTTTATATATATATATATATATATATATATATATTAAAGCAAGTTCTAATTGCTGCAGTGATTGAATTCAAAACCAATTCAGAGATAAAATTTCTTTCTGGCAAACCAAGTTAGTATTGGTATTTGAACTTAAGTTCACTGGCCCTATTTATCATCAATAGTAAGCTACATGTGCAGAGCAATGTTTTGAAAGCTGTGTGCCAAATTAAAACTGGGAATGATATTTCACAGGGTTGCTCTGATTTTACTCTAGGTTCTGAATTCTGTTTTTAGTGAAGCAAAATTTCAAACTAACCCCCCTGTATTACTCTTGGCTGTCAATGTAGAGGTAAATAAGTAGATGTAGAAACAGATGAACATGAAAAGCAGTTCAATCTAGGTTACAAGGAAACATAGGTGGGTCAGGAGGTTGTTGATTTTCAACTTACTTCATGTTAGTTCATAATTCTGTAGGCCTTTGGGAGATTACTGTGGAACAGAGCAGTCCTCTAATAATGTTTCACATAGTAATAATCAGGAATAAAACCTTTTTCCCAGTAAACAGAAGACTCTCCGTGCACCCACCAAACCAAAGTCTTTCCAGAGTAAGCCCTCTCAGGCTGGAAACACTGGCTACTCGCCACTGTGCCCTCCTTCACTGTTTCTCAGGAGCTTTCAAGCCCAGACTTCAAAAAGGAAAGAGGCTGAAAATGTCACTCCACAGGTCAGATATTTCACAGATAGAATATTTTCCATGGGAATGTTATCCTCATCTCTCTTGATACTGCTTGCAGCTGTGCAAGGTGTTTCATTGCATAATGGGAAAATACAGAGGCAGTAGGTTCATAGAAGCATTTGATGTCTGTGCTTCGTAATATTATTATTACTCTAATTCAAACTAACATACATCACGGCCTCTTGTTAATGAGCGTGCATTGAAAATGAGGTGTGGTCTGAATAGCTCCTAACAGCAGGGTTGGAACTTCAAGGTCTTTTAAAACCCTAATTATTCTATGATTCTAAGATCAGATCTCCTATATGTCCTTTAATTTAGGTAAAATTTAATACACATAAAACCTGTTTGTGTGATCTCTGTATCGTATCTCTGGCGAGTTTCACATTTGCTGGATGCATTGCACCAACCAAAGTGACCTGCTAGCTCCATGCAGTCTGTGAGACAGGTAGAATGGGCATGGAAACCTGGCTCTTTCCTGGTCTGGAATGGCAGGAAACATTGCTGACACTGTGCATGATGTCCTCTAGCAATACGCCAGATGGAGTGAGAACACAGGAATATGCACAGGAGACTGCATTTCTGCAGCTTTCTGAAGGTGTTAATCCACAGGTTGCATTGGTGGTCTGTCCCTCAATAAAGGCTTTGTCCCCTATTTCTGGTTGTCCCCTGGTCATACTTTCTATCTTGCTCCTTCAGAGGTAAGTCGCTGGGTATACATTGCAGAAAATCATAGGAAATTTAATTCTTTCCAGGTAGTAAGACTGAGTGTGGTATAAGGGCAAATCTGAGGGGAAATGAATATATCTGATAGTTCCAGGGTTGAGTTGAAAGGTAGCTTTTTGGCTGATTTAAGTTATACATTCATTCTGGCTCTTGAGGCAGTTACAAGACTGAGTAAATAACAAAACTCCCTAAATCAATTTTCTTCCATCCTTGAAATGAGACATCATGTACACCTAACTTGTGAGGGAGCTCTGGAGAATATTTAATGAATTTAAAACCTCTTCAAGATGTGCAATGACTTGCAACTATTGGCTATCATTCCTTAATTACTAAGAAAATATTGATTTCCCAAATCCTTTGAAATTGTTATTATTTTATCTTCTGATTTCTAATCCGAATAAATTAAAAAAAAAAAGTCTCAATTAAACTTAAAAGAGAAAATTATTTTTACTCTGGTCCAACCTAAACCTTCTTTGGGGTGAGTGGCCAATTCCATCCATGTCCCACCCCTGTTTGAAAGAGCAACAAGGCTATGCTAAGTTCCAGCTGCTGATTTGTCACCCACAGAGCAATACTGATGCTGTAATATTGTTCATTTAACTCCAGCTTAACTGAAACTTTGGGTTTCTCAGTTATGATGCCAGTTTTGGTTTGAGAAGATTTCTGATATCTCTGTAGTATCATGTTCTCTACATATCATTGCCAAATTAATTAAAAGAGAAGCATGTTGTAGAAAAGAGCTTATTTCCACATTCTTTACAAAACTAATATATAATGTTGCTATTATTCCTTATCTTTTTGTGCCTCAAATACCCTTCTTTTTGTTTCATTGTACATTTTTTTCAACTGGAGTTATAATTTTTTTCTAAATGCAATGTAAATTTTTTGAAAACATGTAGATAAATTATAAAGGATCCTTCTTTTTTTTTTTTTTTCTTTTTACTTACTTCGTTCAAAGCTTCAGTACTTACATTTTTTTCCATTCTGTGTGTGAATGTTCCACACCCACTTTCTAGGAGTCAGAGTGACAGACAGATTGGACAGATAAAGGAAATTAATAGCTGCAAGACCAGAACTTCTATTTGCTAAAGACTGTTGAGTCTTAAGCCAAAAATGCATATATGCTACTCTTTCTGAGACTCATTGTAGTGGAATTCTGCTACTATGGACCTATTAGAATGCTTGTTCCTGGAATTTCCATTTTCTTCCTTTCCTTAACTTCTGAAAGTCTCTTGTTTGGTTTGTTTTGGGTTTGGGGTTTTTTTTGTTTTGGTTTTGTTTGTTTGTTTGTTTTTGGGTTTTTTTTTTTGTTTGTTTGTTTGGTTGGTTGGTTGGTTGTTTTTTTTAATATCTGTTTTGTATTATTCAGTGTACTTTTACATTCTTATAATGCCTTTTTTGCTTTCCCATAGGGGCTAGCTGTATATGGGGAGTGAAGAGCATGATCACAAATGCCCTCCTCTATGATCCTCATCCTTTCCAGTTGCACACCTGGCTGCCATTCCAGCTGTTGTGTGGCTATCATATCGACTACTCTAGTTAAGGAAGAACTTAATTGTTTACTGGCTGAGAAAGAAGTGTACTCAACCCTGCTGAATCCTGACTTGTCACTGACCAGGGCTTAGTCTCTTCTTTTTTTGTGTTATATGAGTTTGTCCAAGCTCACTCTTTAACTGTTGGTGTATAAATCATAAGAGAGGTGGCGCTTTGTCTTAATACATTCTTTAAGATTTCACCAAAATAGTTTTTGCAATATATAAAGCCAAGGTCTTATGTTATCTTAGCAAGAAAAATATCTTCTGAATTGTAAAGTAAATAATTATTTCATGGGGATAAATTCTAGAAGTTCACATTTATTTAAATCTTAACCTTTAAACCCTTGGAGGAAGGAAAAGTATCTACAGGACACTATAGCTCAGTAACAGCTCACTGTTCCAACTGAAATATTTTAAAAATTCCTATGCCTATGTGCAATCAAAAAATATATATAATAAATGATGAATGGAGAACCTTAAAGCAGATTTTTATTTGCAAGACAATAGGAGAGAATACCATTTTTCTTTTTAAACCATATTATAAGTCGTGTTTTCCATCCATTTTTAATAATAGGTTTTCATGTTATTTGCTACAGTTTGTGCTGTTTCTTGAACAATTCCATACAGACTTTCAGATTAGGATGTGCCATAAATATCAGAGTATGAATAATCTATCATTATACAGACATTTCATAAATAATGTATGGCTGTGACAAGAATGAGCAAGCATAACTTCTGAGGCAACCTTTTGAAATATTGATAAATATATGCAACAAAAATTTGTAAAATTGATTCCTAAATTGTAATAGCTGCACACTAATGTAGTAAGGAGACAAAGTGAATGGTTAATACACAGGAAAAAAAAAAGAGCATTTGCAGACACTGTTAGTTTTAAATACAGATTAAAATTTTATTTTAATCTATTGCAGTGCTAGATGAGAATATTACTACACTATTAGTAAATTAGCTAAGGAAAAAAGCTGACATATACCCCACTTCCAAAAATCATGACGTTAAGTAACAATGCTCTGTGCAATAGTCTATTAAAATTTTTTTGGGTGTATTATCATCAGATGATAAACATATCAAAATGGAAAAGTATCACCTAAAAATTCTGCTCAAATACTGGGTAAAAATGCAACTTTTTTTTCCTACTGTTATTGATTTATTACAGAACTTAATTTTCTCTTTTGTGTGAATTCGAATCCTGAATACCTCTTTGCAATTAATTACTTTTATTTCTTAAGCATATTTTATAAATGTAGAATTTCTTGATGAAAACTATTCCTTTCCCTGTTATCTCTTCCAGCGATAATATGTTCCACTCACTTCTGAAATTTTGTAGGCTGTAGCACTTTCTCCCTGAAAACCCTTTGATAATTTTGATTATCTTCATATTTGCATTTTTGCTTTGAAAAAAATACACAATTGAAAACTAGAGGCAGAGGCAAAAATATGTGAACAATTTATTATAAACAGAGTTGTAAGTTAAATTTTCCTAAATATCACACATTACATGTCACAATATCACATATCACACGTCTTTCAGCTGTTTTAAATGACATCGAGATAACTGATTTTAGTAGAGAACAATAAGTGTTTAAATATCTTGCATTATGCATGTCGTTAAGTAGGCATGTATTAATCTTTTATTTAATCAATTATAGTTACCAGCAAATGATGCCATGTCTAACTTCTGGTATAATACTGAGGAAAACTATGATCATTACATACTTTAATGACATGCATGGCTTCAAATGCTCCAACTGTTTATCACTATAGGATCATTCCTCTTTCATGTGTGATTTAGAAGTGGCAGGTCAGATGTGCTTTTGAAAAGTGAAGCAGCACTAGGCACCTTCCACTTTTCTGTACAGTCAGATTATCCATTTAGATTAATTATAGTGCAGAAAAAACACAACAGAGATTTTCTGTTTATTAATAGTTTTTGAATGCTGAAAGGAGTAACAAGAGCGAGCAAAAAGTGAAATTACCCTTCTAATTGTTTCTAAAAGTTGCAGCAAAAAATATCCAGATGTACATGTGGCTCTTGAAAATAACAGTATTTCTCTACCAGACAGTGCTGTGCGTGCAAAATGAGGGGCGGGGGGGAAACACTCAGCTAGGATTGATTGCACTGAAAAGCACAGTGAAATCCTGCATTTTTAGAGAAAAAAAGTGGGGCTCTGATTATTTTGTCAGAGGACAAATCCTTTACCTTCGTGTCCCAGTGTCTAGTTTTAAATTCTGCTCAGCGATTTGGTTCCTTTGATAAGTGGCCTTGTTATCACACTGACTCCTCTTACAAAGTTGTTTTTCTTTTTATTCTTTATGCTTTATCATCACACCAAGTATCTTCCAGTCTTCTACCTTAGGGAGATTAAGGATAGGTTTCTGTATATATATCAGATCCCAAGGGAGAGAGGACATCTTTGGGATGATAAATCACATCCTTTTGCTTAAATTACTTACCAAAACCCTGATTTAGAAAGGACTGAAGCAAAAATTTGAGAGGAAATGTATGTCCAAACCTAGTTTATTTGATTTTTCTTTTCTCTTTTTATATTTTTTCTTGAATTTCTGCTTGTGTGGACAAAGAAAGACATTACATTAACTGATGGGTTTTTTTCTTCTGATTGTGACTGAAGTTTTGGTTTTCTAGATTATGTCTACTCAGCTTTTTTACATTTGTTTTTTGAAATGTGGATCTTCATAATATAGGTAATTCCTTTATTTCATTAAGACAATGATAGATACCACTTTTGTGGCCATTAAATCTCTATTTTTTACCCCACAAAATAGATGGTCCTCCTAATATAGCTGCCTGATTTTTCTTTTTTTTAAACTTTTCCATGTATTATTTGACTCAATAACCTTGGGTGTTTCTCAGTCAGGGTTTGTATTGCTTTGACCATGATCACAATTTGATGAATATATATTTATTGTGTATGTATAAGTATATATGTGCATTTCATAACTTCATTTTGCATAAAGGAACTTATGAAACACTAGAAATGTAGAAAAAAAGAACTGATTTTTAAAATAGAGTTTAAAAACTAAACAAACAAACAATGAAAAAAAAAATTTTGGGGCTTTTGTGAAAATACTTCAAGAACTGTAGATGTCTTAAATGCTTTCACAATATTTTGAACAATTTTTCCCTTTTTAGTCACAGTCTCTGGGATAGAACCAACCACAAAATTCAACCAGCAAGTTGTGTTACCACAAATTTATGAAAACTGGTTCAGGGGGCACTTGTTACTTAACTTACATTCTTGTTAGTAGTTCAGCTTTTGTTAGGCTTAGTTTCAGTTACAGAACATGTCAGAACCAGTTTCCTGGCATATGCTGCGTCCTAGGGTTATCTTCTGCACTGTGGTGTGTCTCAGTAATGATGGAATCACATCCCCACAGCAATTACACTAAGTAGTGTTGCTGCTGTATTTAATACTCTCTTATCTATTTTAATACAGTATAACAGGTGGAAATTGGAGGCAACCTGCCGTCAACACAGCAGCCCAGCAAGATGTTTTAGCATTTCTAGGAGAGCTACATAGATGGCAGACAGATCATAATAAATGCAAGCAATTACATAGTTTAAGAAACTCTGTCAAAGTGGAGATAAATCAATAACACAATAGTCATTTTCTGCTTCAGATTTCTTAAATAGATATAAAACTATGGAGTCTTAAATAACAAAAGACTCCTCAAACAGGAAAAAAATACTATAATTGTTTTTAGTCCATGATGTCCAATTATTTGCTTCATTTAGGTGTAGATACATAGATTTTTCTTTTTAGAAAATGAACGTGTGTACTTATGAATATACATTACTTGAATTAGATGATATTTTTATAAATCTGCTTTTAAACCCATATTTAATAGATGGCAATCTGTCACAAATATACTGATTTGGTAAATAAAACTTAGAAGGAGGTGAAAAGTCTGTGAAAAGAGACTTTAAAAAATATAATTATTAATAGTGATCATAAATTTGTATCTTTAAGTAGGTTCTAAATGCCGATAAGGGTTGCTATGATTTTCTTTTCTAGTCTGTCTATATTTTACTGTGATTTTATTTTTTGTCTGCATATATGAAATTTTCTCTTTTTGGAGCAAAGCTTGCTTTAAATTATTTTAGGGGGGGTTTTTTTGGTTTGTTTTTTTTTTTTCTTTCATTCCTTTCCATACAGTTGTGATTCTTGAGTTGCACACTGGTCATTGCAATAGTAATTTACCTCAGCACTGAAGCTAGCTCTTTAAAACTTCTTCACAGAACTTTTCCTGTCAATATGTGGTGAAAGGGGTTATCTCAACACACTGCTGGTTGCAAGTTCAGCTTGAAGCATGCATGGCGTTTCTATAGAAAAGGACAAAACCTTCTCTTCAGGGCAAGTCTGCATTTCATGTGCAATCCCAGCAAGCTAACTCTGCTGGAGAATGGTTTAAAATTAATTCCAGTTTCACTAATAATAACAGCAGGGCCAGAGCCTGCAATCATTCCCTTCAGCCATGGTCTAATGATTATTTCACAAATATCCATGTTGATTTACAATGTTTGTATTCTCTCGGGGGTGATTAGGATCTTCACAGTGCAGCCAGTGTAATGGATATTATTAGTGTTCCTGATATGTTTTTGTGCAAAATCAGCCAACATAGATTAATCTAATATCTGCCTACTTTGTAGAGAGGAATACTCAGGAGGAATATATGGCAACTGAGACATGAGATCATGGATTCACCAGGTGATGACTGATTCAAAGAGGAAAGCAGAAACTCGGTACTGATCATCTCATAATGACCCTGTTTACAGCCTTATGCCACTAAGAACTGCTTTAATTTCGGTGGAGCTATTTTCAGGGCAGATATAACCTAAGACAGAAATTATGAGGACAGGCAATGGTAGTAAATTATCTAAGTGGGTCTCGGCTTCTACCCATTGTGGTATCTTCTATTATTCCCAGTAGCATCCTGGAGGAAGAAAAGCAGCTGCTTCTCTGCTGCTACTACTCTTCTTCAGCAGAGGCAGGTAGTTAGAGTAAAACAGTAAGGAGCAACTGAAGCCTTGAATGCTCCATTCTCTATCATACATCACCAACTGTAGCTGAGGGGGTGAAAAAAGAGTTGACTCATCTTTCTTTCCTCTATTTCCTTCCCTAAATACCAAAGACAAGAGGAGTAACCAGGGGAAACCAGGTTTTATATATTGGAAGGAGCATTTACTGAGTTCTCTGACCTATTTGGTGTAGTTATTTGGTGTAGAAGGAAAAATGCAGAACATTGCCCACTGATTTTAAGTTTGAGGAAATAATTAAAGTAAATTTGTTGTGGTTTTCACCCTGCTCTAATTACAGCACAGAACACGTCAAAGTAATTATTGCCAGATCCTTTTGCATATTCAGTGTAAATTAAAATAGCCATCCTGATTATCTGACAAGATCTAAGTAAAGTGATCATAAAATAGATGGAATACAGTATTAATTTTCTTACAGTAATATGTTGCCTAAAACTGAAGTGTTGTGGTCCCAGGAGTGATGTATGGGTAAATATTAATCTATGAACTTGGCATTACTTTTCCATATCATGCTTGTAAGTCACAGGAAAGTACATAAAATATTTCATTCTGTCTTTTTCAGTTTTGAGCAGAAAGGTTATGAATCTGTGACCTGTCATTATGATCACTAATAGCTGAAGACTGTAGTTCAGAAATTGTTTCTCAGGAAAGTAGT
The DNA here is from genome assembly GCA_013186435.1 of Turdus rufiventris. Taxonomy (NCBI): domain Eukaryota; kingdom Metazoa; phylum Chordata; class Aves; order Passeriformes; family Turdidae; genus Turdus; species Turdus rufiventris. The sequence goes on from PYHW01009849.1 coordinate 1,007,309, forward strand.
CCTAGCATACTGAGCTATACTTGTAAGAACTTTCTTTAAAGAAAGCTGAAAATGGGAAAATGAGAGACATATTGGCTACACATACATTAAAAAAGGATAAATAAGGAATTAGTCATTTTCTCTTCAAGTGTTTGGATGTATCATCACAGAGAAGAATCTGGCTGTAGAATGATATAGTCATCTGAACTCTTCTTATTTAGATTCCACAGGGTATTTAAAAACTTTAACACTTTTTTTTTTGCTTGTTTTTTTGTAACTTGAAGACATGCTCCTAGTTAAAATAGTATGCTGAAAATTATTCTATTGGGTAAAACAAAGCTAGTTATATCACTTTCAGCTGACTAAAATGCTATTTTAAAAGGGAAAAGAATTATTTTACATAATGTAGACATTGTGATGCAGAAACTAAGTCTTTTTCCATTCCCTTTATTACCTCCTTTAGCTCCTTCTTCTTTTCATTCCAAACAGATTTTTTTTTTTTCAGAGAATTCACAATCTAAAATTAAGGCACTGATTCTTCTATACCTGTCCTAAAATTACTGACTTAAAAAAGGTATGAATAAGGACTGACATATCTATTATGCTGAACAGCAGACTGTCAGCAATGATGTAGATGCAAAGGATGAAGGAGGAAAAATGGAAAAATACATTTGGAGTTACTGGCTTTTGGGACTCTTTCATGTCAATTTTATTTTGGTACAACTTAATTACTTTTTAGTGGAACTTGTTTACACAGTATTAGAATAAAATTTATTTTAAAATTCTCTGTGAGTACTGAGTAAAATGCTTGAATCTGCAAACTGTTGTTCAAGCAAACAAGATTTTGTGTCTCTAAGTAAATATCTCTACACATATTCTTAGGTTTACAGCATGTGCAGCTATGGTTACAAGTATAATGAATGCAAGTTCTAGACAAAGCACAGATATTCAGTTCCATTGAAGAAAATGGGAAATCTGTCTGCTGTTATCAGCAGGATTAAGCCTGTTCAGATTTCATTTAATTTCTTGTTGGCAGTGGCATCGGTCTCTGCTTCTCTTCAAATGTTAAACCACGTGCTCCTGGCATAAGTAGAGGAAATGAGCAGCAACTGAAATGGTCATACACCTGCTGGTAAGGAGAGGAAAGAGCTACTGGAAACTGGCTTGGTAAAAGCACAAAACAGCATAATGAGGCATAAAGTAATAGCAGTGTGATACCTCAAGATTTTGAGATAGGGCACTGGATTTAAAGACTTTCTAAGGTGTTATTTTGAGATTTTTTTAAAAATTAAAAAGATTTTAAAAGGTTTATATTTTACTGAATTTTAGGAAGTTTTAATAGATAACTGAATTGTGTACAAAGGATTTTGGTAGATTTTGTTTAGCAGACATTGCTAAATTCACATACTTGTCATCTTCCTAAAAGCACACAAGATTAAAGATATACAGTAATTTCATGATTATAAGCTGCACCATTTTGACTAAAATTTTGGTTCGAACCCGAAGAGCGGCTTATAATCAGGTGCGGCTAATATATTGATGAGATTCAGAAATTTGCTAACCCAGAAGTGCGAGCCCGCACGGTCTGAGCTGATCTGAGCCCGCCCGGCCCCAACGGGGGAAAAGCAGGACCAATCCGAGCCTGCACAACCCCGAGCCGAGCCAGTAAACCCTGTGATCCAGCGATTCTGTTACTACTTGGCAACTTTGTGAAAGTTGCACGCGGATCCTTGCTGCAAATGAAAGTGCAACTTACAATCCGGTATGGCTTGTATATGGAGGAAAAACGAAATGTTGCCGACACCCTGTATGTGCAGCTTATAATCGGTGCAGCTTGTAATCATGAAATTACTATATATATATATATATATATATATATATATATATATATATATATATATATCTGTACACCTCTTCCTTCAACCAATGACATCACCATCAAGCCAATTCTTGCAGATCTGCTTCTGAGGCACAAAAAGCATTACTTAGTTTAATATGAAAAATATGTTGTGCTGATGCAAGGAACACTGAACAGATAGATTTGAGTTTCTACATCTCCTACCATGCTATTAGAACCAGGTGGAGAGAAAGAAGTAAAATTGACTATTGTTGGCTCTTGAGGATATATGAGATGAGATATGAGAGATAGTGAATAGACATGGTAAACATTATTTTTGATAGAACTTGCATCATAGTGTCAGATAACATATATTTGTGATGGTGTCTGTCACTAGAAGATCTTGTGTTCCAAACAGGCAAGGCTGAACTGGGTTTTGTTTATAGAGGTCCTTTCAGAAGTTCTGTAGACTCAAGCAGTTCTGCAAGCATAAATAATGACAAATAATCATTCTGTTACAGCTCTTACACCAGGTCTTTTTTCGCTTTTTTAAAAAAATATCTTTGAATTCTACAGAACCCTTTAAGAAATCTGTAATTATAAACTTTCTTATTAACTGGTTTCTTGAAAGATTAAGTATATTGAAAAAGAGGAAAAATCCCTTGAAATATTTTCACGTGTAAAAATGTCTTGGGATTGACTTTGAGAGTATGCTTTTCTTTGAAAAAAAAAGTGAGTGACTTTGACAGATTATATCACACAGGAGAAAGAAAATATTATGTGGATTACAGATGATGAAAGATTTCCCCCACTGTAGAAAGGAGAAATGTTTAGAAAACAACAGTTTCTGCCTCTCCCTACACGTAATTTAATGACACGTGTAGTAAAGTACCGTCCAGTGAAATATTTAGAAGTGGAGGCTTTGGAACAATGACATTTTTAAAGAAAATTTAAGTGTTGACAGACAACCCATTTTAGCTGTTGATCAGGAAAAGATGCATTTTACATAAAGACATGAAAACTCGGAACTGCTATGGATAACTGTCATTAAGCAAATGCAAATCTTCTTGGAGACATTTGAGTAGAAAGATACCAAGCCCTACAGTAACAGATCTACATCAAATTTTAAGTTAGTCCTTTCCCTAATGTCTTGGAAAAGTGGTGCTGACTTTCTAAAAGAAAAGTGAATGATTTTACTATCCAAACTGAAAACTCCTGACTGAAAACTATTTCTGAAAACTCCTGTGGCTGGTGATTCAGTCTGTAGCAAACATTGCTTATCACAGACAGGGTTAGGCTGTGAACCAAGAGCAATACTCCACCAACCCAGCTGATTGAATATGCAACTTGCTATAAGCATTTTGTGTTTATCCCTCTGTGTATTTGAGAAAATATATATGGGAGGTAAATGTGAACGCAATCCTGATATATGTGTTTAATAAACATGGACAACAGGATTGGATCATGCTAACTGAATGTTCCAGTCAGAAAAATGTTCCAACTCATGAGGGAAGAAATCTGCAGGAAATTGCTGCCTAATCAGATCTTTCATTAATTTGTTCATTCCAGGCAAACCTTTCACTGTGCTTCACTTATTAGTAATGGATTTTTTTACCACATGCAATAGAATTTGGTCTGGGTTTAGGCAAAAGATTTGCAACAGAAGTCTCAAGTCATGTCCTTGAGCTTTTTTCCTTGAAGGTATAAAATGTGATTTCTTCTGAATCCACACCTCTCTCATAAGCAAAATCCACTTAGGAAAACATTCAGTTTAATCTCGTGGTGTCCATCAAACTCCCACATTTCTTCCTCTGTTACTAGCAGCTTCTTTACAGAGTGGGCAAGATTAAATAGACAACATTTTTTGTCTATTAAACATACTAATAAACTGCACAGCTAAAAGACTTTTTTTTTTCTTTCTACTTTGACTTTTGGTGATAATGATCATATAACAAAATATAAGGTAAGGGACTGTGGTGTAACTGCTGAGAATTGACTTGTGACTGTACAGGTATGTGAGAAGATGAACCTCTGTGTCATGTTGGATAGTATCAATCAAGGAGCCACAGGGATAGAGAGAATCACTCCCTTTAAGAAAGAGAATAAGTCTTCTTCCATAAGAAGACTTATGGAAGTCCAATATGAGAATGGGTCTGTCATTTTTTTCAAGAAGGTGAAAATGAAAATATAAGTATGAAAGTCAATGTCAGATTTAATGACTACAAGTATTAGAAGGAAAACTTTTTGTTTAAAGTAGATAACCAAATCCATTCTGTCTATACATATGAGATATTAATGTGTCTTACAATGAAGCAAAGTGTAGTTTTGAAAAAGTATTGAGTTAGAATCACTGAGCTAAAATACTGCGATCCCTGTGATTTAGATATTTGCTAAATTACTTCCTGTTTCTAGATAGATAAGATTTGTCTAATTCTTCTCATTCATCTTCTTAAAAAATTATATTTCATTAAGATACTTTGAAATAGAGTTGGATTTTTGATCTTCCATCCCTAAATCAAACTGCTCTTCAAACTGTTTATGTTTTCCTAAGTGTCATAAGTAGAATGAATTTTCATGCTCATGTGTCCTTAGCAGCAAGTAAGGATTTGACATAGGTGAAGAATATTGCACAGAATTGAGCTATTTTAACAAAAGTGGCAGCCATGCAGGCAAGTCAATTCATAAATATGAAATTACATTACATTTCAATGAAGTGTTTATTTTATGTGCTTGTAAGCAACAACACTTACTAGGAGATAATTTGTGACTAGAGAGGCATTTCCAAAAGCATAATTATTGTTAGAGTTTTTCCCAGCTCTTGAGAGAAATAAAATTACATTGGTATTCTGAAATAGGAGACTCAGGAAGCTATGACACAGCTATATTTTCAAAGGAGTCTCCAGGACAGAAATACCAGCCATGCATTTCTGTTGTGCAGAACAATAAAATGGGGAAGACCACTGTGGTAAATACAATCCAAGTATATTTACAGGGTACTGGCATGCCCCTGTGAAACTTACAGTTCAAACTATTCGAAGGAAAAAGAAACAATATTATCAAAAGATGAAATCACCTATGTTTGCTATCACAAAAAGTATTTGGTCATAATTATCAGAATGGAACAGTGCATGCTACTCTTGTCTTGGTTTGCCAGTTTGGCCGCATTCATCAAAACTACCTCTAAAAATAATTCTGGAACAGCATAAGCAACCTTTAAAAATAAATAGAAATCCTCTTCAATGTTATGCATTCAGTATTTCATGTAAGTGTTATAAGGTTTGCTGTTAAGAATTCTGCATTTTATTTGAGCACACTACCACCCCTCCTTTGTACCTCATGTGCCATAGAGTGGAAAATTCTGCAGGTTGCTTCTGAATTCTTAGCACCTGACAAGTTCCATGTTCTGTTTTCATAAGATTTCAATGCTGCTGCTCTTGTTTCCAGACTATATTCTGCCAAGGAAATGGAGCACAGCTCTGTAGGTACTTGCTCACAGAATCTTATCTACATCTGCTTTTATGTGAATTATATCATGGCTCCACTGAGTTGAAGGAAATGGGATTATGTTTTTTTTATTTGTCCCATTATGTGAACTTGATGTTTTACTGATTATCCTGTAGTGTCTTAGAGGAAAATATAATGTTGAATAAAATCTTTCACTCATTTAAGTCTGAATTTTCTTGAAGCATAAGGGTAAGAAGTAAAATGTCTGAGCATATACATTTGAATGCATTCGTGTTTTTTCCAAGTTACTCTTTCATTATACTTCTTTGACATTTTTCTTTTCAAGATCAAGTCCCCATGCCTTTAGGGGTTGCTCTGTGATGCCACACAGCTGCCACTACTTTTCTGAACTTTGCTTAGGTTTTGTGGTTACTACCTGAGTTCAGGACCAAGGAAATCATTTAAGGAAAACCACACACAGAAATCTGTCATAATCAAGTTCACTGTAAATGTCTTAATTCAAAAAGATAGCATATAGTATTGTCCCATGGAAGCTTACGGCCCAGTTCCCTCTAGACACATTCAATGCACCATCATCTTAAATATACTTTGAGTTTACTTACCAAGCAAAGAACTGGAAAAAAAATTAAAAATCAATTGTTATGAAAAAAATCACCTTAAAATTTCCTGTATTTTCCCAGTAATGTTCATTTTTTTAATGCGAAATAACATGTTCTCAATATGCATATCACAGCTGCCATAGACTGGAGGATTTTACAATTTTTTTTTACTGAGTTTCCAAGATCATTTACATTGTTACAATTAATTTTCAGTGTGTTATTTATAGTGGGTCCTCCTTATTTTGAAACAATAGCTGCTAAGAAAATTATGTGAGTCTGCATATGCAGACCTATCACAAACATATCAGAGGAAAAGAGAGCCAGAGTCACTTTATTGCATCCAGACAGAGGGCAGGAGCTGGAGGCATGTGTGACCCATTAGTGAGTCAGAATGTTACATCAGGTTGCTGTGGTACCTGCTCTCTTTTCATCTGCTACCGCTGTGGTCCACTTCAAGTTTTGTTGGGTTACTCTTGATCAAGTTCATCAGAGGCAGGTAAGACCCAATAGATTCTTGGATTAGGTCTTTTTCTGATTGTAGAAAGTACAATACTTTCTATTGAGCGTGTCAGCCTATTTCCTAGATTGTCTCTATTTTTTATGTGCTTGTGGAGAAAAAGAGATAGCAATGAGTCATACAGATCTGACTGTTTTCTAAAAGTAATGTATTGACCTTTCATGTCAGCAGAAACCATATGAAATTACTACAATGATGTAATAACATATTCAAAGTAAACATAAACCAGAAGCAGAGCCGAAGATAGACGTACTCAGTTACAGAAACTTTTGCAGATAATTAAGAAAGATAAATGAACACATTTTTTGTCTGTTTCACTGGGAGTCGTTTAATTCTGAAGATGGAGCAATCACAATTTAAAGCCATATGCAATTTTCTCATTCTGAAAGTGCTGTTGTTATGGCCTTGACGTAAACTAAAGCAGTTTAAAGGATGTTTATCTGAACTTTTCAACACCTGCTGAACATTAATATCACATACCTGCAATTTTCCACTTTATGGTCCTTTCAAACACCTTTCTGTCTGGGGTTGAAGCCTGTAGCCTGTTGTTACTGACCGTATCAATATTTGCTTGAGAGAGGAAAGCTTGCCTGGCCAAAATCTGGCATCTTATTTTAGACTCTATGTTAAGTAAACAGGAAGATAATCTCATTCAAATCCAAAGAGGTGATGATCTTCCATAAATGTTTTAGTAGAGAAATTAATTTTTGAAAGCTGTTTGCACTTATGCTCATCATAAACCAGAAAATGCCTTCTCAGTGATCTTCTTTTAACACTGAAGTCTCTCTAATCCAGTTGATCTAAAAAATGACATTGTTAAACAACACAGGCTGTAAGAAACCTGTGAAAGGGTGCAGCCCCCAACCAGAGGACTGAGGAAGGAGCTTTCTGTTCAGTTTGTGTATGTATATTCCTTAAGTTGATGGTAAACTTATTTTTTGTGATATATAACCAGAAAAACAGGAATGGAACATATATGCAGATATGCCTCTAAATCCTAGTAATAAGCTTTACATGGATTTTATTTGCTTTAATTTCCTTTTCATTTTTGAACAGTAATATAACTTACGCTGGCATTTAATTTCATTTTAAAGGATTTTTTATAGTCTTGCACTGAAATCATTATTGTCATTGCACTCTTACATTGAGAAAAGAATTGTCAGCAAGTGTGGAATTAATTTCCTCCCTATAAATCTAGACTCATGATGACATTAAAAGAAGAGCAACTTATTATAAGTTAGATTTGAGGTTTTTTTTTCATTGCTATCTTTCAACATAATATCGTAAGCTAGTAGAACTGCATTGAAATTTTCCAATATTAATTTCATGGATGTTAAGCAGTATCTCTAATCATTAATTCACTGGTTTTTAATTCTTGGTTTATTTTAATTATTTTGTTCTAAATAAAAAAATCCAACAAAACCAAAACCAAACAAACAAACAAAACACACCATCAAAAACCCCTGCCTATATTTTAGTCACACTGCATGTTTTATTGTTCACTGGGAATTTAAGATATAATTTGTTTCACTAAAATTCCTGAAAGGTGCAGTGTTCAGTCATTAGTGAAATGTGAGCGGTTTCATAATGACCTGAGCTAACTGCTTGCAGAGTATGATTCATTCAAGCTCTCCCTCATCTTTGGCTTGTAGGTGTTGAAAGTTTCTGCTAGAGAAGTCAGGTCTCAATTCAGGATGCTGGTGTATCTCACAAATAGTCTTATATGTTAAAAGTATTTGAGGACAGAAAAGGAAATGTTTGAAATATACTCTCTAGATTATTGGGAATGTGAAGATATTGTCAGTGAGCACCAGCTGAAGTTTATTGCATGTTGTAGGAGACAGTGGGAGCCAAGGCACAAACCTGATCTTGTGTTACTAGTGGAACCTGTGGTGCTAAACAAATTTAAGGCGTATTTTCTTTGTTCTGTTTTCTTTTTGCCATATTTAGATGGTCTATCAACATAACTTCTTGTTCTCATCCTTCTTATAATATGTGTTGGGTTTTGCATATAGGAAAAGTCTCTTAATTTACATACCAAAGCCCTAGGTTCTTCAAAGTCAATCTTTTAAATTAACTCTTTTTCAGAGAGCTTGGTCAAGATAAATCACAGTACATAACATATATGAAGCCGTATATAGCTGAGTCCATTTCCTTGTCAGGTCTCATACTGCCTGTAAGAAAAAAATTTATGTTGGACCTGTTCTGCGAACTGTTTTACACAAGGGCACATTCAGAATTTCTGCCCCTATTTATAAACAACATGAATCATACAAGATGACTCATGAGAATAACTGCACGTAGAAGTGTGAGACTACTGGGTGAGGTTAGGCTGCTGGTTCTTGCTCAAGAAAAAAACCTAACCTGTAGGTTATTTTTGTGCTTCCTTGACAATGTGAAGCTGTGTGCTATGCCAGTGTGGAGTATCCTGGGCAAGAAGAATCAGGTATCCAGGTCAGACAGGCATTTTCCTTCCCAAACATATCAGGAAATTACTATGAGATGGCAAGCTTGACCATGCAGGTGCTTTTCTATTGACTACATTGAAGGCTTGGTCCAGGACAAAGTCACAAGTGACCTCAAGTCAGAGGGTGTTTGAAACACTTTTGCATTTATAGTCAAGTAGAGGAATCCTGAAATGTTTTTGCAGGTGTCTTCTGTAAGCAAAAGCAGGCACAAAATGGAGCTTAACCTGTCAAAGTTGCATTTAAATTTGTTTTCAGTGTCAACAGTTTTTAAAACATTTCACTCTTTTAAAATTTGTTATCCAGATTTTCATAGACTATGGTTTACCTTCTGAAAGACTAGTAGAGTGGAATAATAAATGGTAGCTGACTTCTGCTTTTCCATGACTTTTTTGGCTACATTAAATATGCTCTTCCTCTTATCCAAATATCTACTTTAAGCAAAAGCCAGTCTCTCTTAATAATTAATGGATAGAAATAGACAGCTTCAGGGCATGATTCATTTGACCTCTCTATGACATCTACATTAAAACAGATGAATGATGACCAACAAACACCCAGCATCTCTCTATTTATAGAGGGACACCAGATGCCTAGTTCAGATTTGAATATATCTAGTCGGGTGAGACTTCACGAAGGTTTAAGGAATGGACTTTTTAAAAAGTACAGTGAATTTATAGTCTACCTTTAATGTATGTGGCTTAGTATCTGTTGTCTAGGTGTGTCTGAGGAAAAAATATCTTCAAAGATTCTGCTACACAAAATATGTCAGAACGTACTGAAATGTGGGTGGCAAGGGCATGGAATCCTGAAGTCTCCATTTATAATACTTGCTTCATAATACAAGAATTGCAAACAATTCATATCAAAACTAATAAACTTTTAAATATTTGTTGGCTTTGTCTTAGATCTTGCAATAAGTTTTATGGTACTTCCTGCCCTTGTATTTAAGTGTCAGAGCTGTGAAGGGGAAATAGGAGTCTACAGTGGCAGCCATGTCACAGAAGGACAAAATTTAAAAGAAGGATGACTAAAATTTTCCTTTCTTCCAATTAGTAGAACATTTGAAGCTATGGTGGTATCTGTCTTCTTAAAAACAAGGCAGCTTTTTCTTATGTACTTTAAAAAAAATTCAGTCAATTAGCATCTAGACAAAATTTCTGGAGAAAGAAGAGTTAGGGGTGACTCAAACGCAAAATGTGTAATATCATGGGATATTACTGACTGTGGTCAGCTCAGTCACTCTCTGACTCAGTGAGTTATTTTTCATGTGGACTAGAAAGGACTGAGAGACAGAAATGAAATACATAATTCAATACTCCAGGTATTTACAGATTTAACCCATTTGGGATCAAATCCAGTATGCTGCATAAGTGTCCAGTCTTCTTAATTTCTGATTGGTGATAAAAAAGAAGAAAGGCAACAAGGACAAAGATGCATGCAAATCTCCTTTACTACTAGGAAGAGGAGTTACCTCATGTTGAACAAAATCTGCATTTCCAGACTACAACATTTCTGATGAAATTGGTTCTCTGTTCTCAGGGTATTCAGTTCCTTGGGGCTGTGAGTTTAAAGCCTAAATCTTGTTGCAAGCTTTCTGAAGGTATAATGGACAAACATTGCTGTGACTCTTCTATGTATGCCTCATGTTGCCACTCAAGGTTATGTTCCCGCAGTGTAGTAAACTTGAATCACGCTATCTAGAGATGCCTTTCAAAGCACGCTTAATAAAAACAGCCCCTCCATAAACATGCTTCTAAATTGTAACTGGCAAGGTAGAATATGTAATAAATGTATGCTTAGTTGACAGAAAAGCTATAATTTCATTCAGTCATAGAATGAAATCTGGAACAAGTAAATTCCAGTTTGACAGTAGGGAAGTCCTGTTTGTCTGCTGCAGCTCTTCATCCATAATAGGAAGTCTGCTCATTTAGATATGTGCTGCCATGTCAGACTCAGTTTATTGATATTTCTGCTTGTATCACTTGTTTTTGTTCAGATTATTGTTACATTCCCACATAGAGTGCGTCCAGGGAAGGCCAATAAGGCCAGGGAAGGATCTGGAGCAGTTGTGAAGGATCTGGAGTGAGGGACCTGAGGTTATTTAGCCTGGAGAAAACGAGGCTCTGGGGAGACCTCATCACTGTCTACAAATTGAAAATTTCCAATATTAATTGGAAAGGAGGCTATAGCCAGGTGGGGGTTGGCCTCTTCTCCCAGGTAACAAGTGACAGAACAACCAGAAAGGGACTCAAGTTGCAACAAGGGAGTTTTAGATTGGATATCAAGAAAAATCTCTCCACCAAAAGGATTGACAAGCTTTCAAATGGGCTGCACAGGGAAGTGGTGGAGCTACTATCCCTGGAAATATTTAAAAGACATGTAGATGTGGCACTCAGGAACTTGGTTTTGTGATGGACTTAGCAGTAATGGGTTAATGATTAAACTCGATTTTAGAAGTCTTTTCCAACCAAACAGTTCTATGATTCTAAGCTTTCATTAGCTGACTTGGAAAATATTCTTAAATAATTGGTAAGTAGTTGTTGCAAGTGACATAATGACTGCTTAATTAATACTTATTTCTGTCTATGTGCTTGAAGAAATGTAAGTACGCATTTTCAGTTTAAGCCAACTTCATTTATTTCATGTATTGTGTTTTTAATCTTGAGGTTGAGCACAATGTCTCAGTTTAAAGCAAGTTATGAACTTCAGTCAGCTTTTCCCAGTCTTGAATCTCTTCAAGATGACAATCTTCTTGCAAGTCAGAGGAGCAGGAGGAGGTTAGTATTGGCAAGAAAAGATGCCGCATGTCCTGTGTCTATATCACAGACCTGTTGAGATATATTAGTGGATTATACAGTTGGCTGTTAGGAAGGTAAACCTACCCTTTTCTCTCTGAAATTGTTATATTGTTACATGCAGCCATTTTACCTGGCTGCATGAATAAGTCACAAACAATTTAAAAGCTCAAAAATAATACACTAAAATTAACTCCCATCTTCAATCTTTCACCTCAGTTGCAGGCAGCACCTTCACATCCTTTCTCAGTAATCTGACTGGGAATGTGGGAATGGAAACGGCTTGTACTGACCTAGAAAAATAAGTCAAAAAATTACAAATGAGAACTATTACAAGTGAAAATAAATGGGAGATACTTGAAATCAGAGAAGTAAAATAAACATGACAGGGAAAGAAGTATCAGTCTGTCCCATATGAAAAAAAACCCAGAACTATCACTGTCCCTAGTATAACAATCCAGTGGGGTTTTTTTGGGAAAGACTGAAACCCATTCTATATAATTCAGTCTGGGCACTGATTCTCATGCACAAATCTACTATAATTATTTCTGTGTTTTGATTAGTTTTGAATTTCGTGTTTATTCGTGTGTATTCAGTTTTGTTTTACTTAACTTCTGGTGAAAGATCAGATGCTAAAATTGCAAAATAATCTTTACTAATCAGACTTGAGGAATGAATATTAAGCAAGGCCCTGTATGCTGGGGCAGGATCAGCTCAGACAGCAGTTTCATGCAGATGCAGGTCACATTACAAAACCCACCAAAAGTTTACTTTTTTTTTGGTTTTGCTCTCTGAAGTCTCTTCATATTTCTGCTGTTAGTGATTTTCAGATAGATGTAATACTGCAGAGCTTTGACACAAATTAATCTTGAATTAACTTCTGATCTGGTGTCTGATTTTGTTACAGCTCTTATAGAGAAAAAATATGGGGATTTTTAAGGGATTGAAACAAGGGAGTAGATACTCAGTATGCAATTGCAGGGGAGATCTCAGAAGACACAAAAACTCCATTCTAATCTTTACCTAATGCTCTGTGCATTAATGATTGGAAAAAATCATATTATAAATTAAATTGCAAAATTTGCCGAACACTTTAAATCTCTTTGGAATGTCTTTTCTGTGAAAAATCTTTTCAATGGTTCATTAATGCACTTTTAGAGAGATCCATTGGCATTGCTTTTCTTTTCTAGTTTATATGTATTCTAAGTGTATTCATTTATCAAGCAATTACTTGTTTTGATACTATTGTAATTTCTCTCTTAAAAAGATAAAGATGAAAAACCTATCAATACAGGTTTCAAGCTTGTCACATAGTTTCAGATTGACAGCTGAATGCTTTTTGGCACCCTTGTTTTGCAGGGAGAAAGAATTTTAAAAATGAAACAAAAACAAACTAAAAATAGCAGCAGAATAAATAATGTAACATCTGTTGTAAAGTGGAATAAAACAGTTTATTAAAAAGAGAACATGGAAGTTTAGAAACAAATTCTATTTATTGACACTAAAGCAGAAACCTAAAACGATTATTGCCTTAGTTGCTGTTTCATTGGTTCTCTTCTATAACAATACTGTAATTCAATAAAATTGGTTAATTGCTAGATTGTGATCCTAAAATCTTTGTCTCTCCTTCAGTATGCAGAGCAAATATTGTACAAAATGCAAATGAATATTATTGAAATCAGAATCTAATTTGCCAGCTGCCAGGGTAAAAGTGCTGGATTCAAATGAAATGTTTTTCAAAAGTACAAAAACTTAATCCAAGTTTCCAGATTTCCATCTCTTCTATAATAAGATAAATTTATTACTGTTAAATGAGTTGCCCTGGAGATGTACCAGAGTAAGTGGGAGCATAGAGAATGAGATTTTAAATATATATCTCTAAAAATAAAGATTTGAAAACGGAAAAAATATACATTGATTAAAATGGCATTAATTCCTTCTCATTATGAACTGTTTTGTTAGGGAATCAAGGAGAGGAAATCATGATGCATATCAGAAAAGGATTTTTGTTTGGTTCTCCTCTCCCACCTTGCATCTTATTTTACACAGAACCATGGAATCACAGGATCCTAGAATGGCTTGGGTTGGATGGGATCCTAAAGTTCATTTAGCTTTAAACCCCTTGCCATGGGCGGGGTCACCTTTCATTAGACCAGGTTCTCAGAGTCCCATCCAACCTGGTCTTGAAGAACATCCAGGAATGAGGCATCTACAACTTCTCTTGGTAACCAGTTCCAGTATCTTACCATCCCCATAGTAAAGAAATTCTTTCTAATGTCTAATAGAAACCTACACTCTTTCAGTTTGGAGCCAGTTCCACTTGTCTTGTCACTACATCCCTTGCAAAAAGTCTCTCTTCATCCTTATCTAGGCTGCCCACAGGTACTGGAAGACCACAATTAGGTCACCTTGGATTCTTCTTTTTCCAGGTTGAACAATCCCAATTCTTTCAGTCCTTACTTCTAGGAGAGGTGTTTCATCCCTCCAATCATCTTGGCAGCCTTCCTCAACAGGTTGATGTCCTTCCTGAGCTGGGGACCCCAGAGCTGGATGCAGTGCTGCAGGTGGGGTCTCACCAGAGCAGAGGGGGAGAATCATCTGCCTAGCCCGGCTGGCCCAGGATGCAATTGGCTTTCTGGACTGTAAGTGCACCTTGCTGGGTCATGTTCTCATGTCCAGCAGCACCCCAAGTCCTTTTGGACAGAGCTGCTCTCAATCTGTACAAGCCCCAGCCTGTGTTGGTACCAAATATCGTCCTGACCCAGATGCAGTGCCTTGCTCTTGGTCCTGTCAAACCTTATATGATTCCCAAGGGCCAACTTAGGGCCAACTTCCTGAGCCAGTTCAGGTCTCTCTGGATGGCATCCCACTTTCCAGGTATGCCAACTGCACAGCTTGGTGTCATCAGCAAATTTGCTTCATTCTTTCTTTGATAACGTGATTTTGGTCTGCATGCTCGTGACTCCAAAGAGGTGTCATGGAAAACCAAAGAGGTGGCACTTGAAAAAGCTTTTATCAGGATCCATTCAGCTGAATATTTTCAGACAGATTCAGAATCTATTAAATGGAGAATACCTGTGGGAAGCAAAAGTCTAGAATTTAATCTTGCATTGCTAATATCACGCTTACAAGAATAACCTTTTTTAATGCATATTGTGATAGAAAACCAAGATGATATGAGACAGTTTTTCCATACATTTGGAATCAAAGTAAAGAAAAAGGAAAAAAAAATAAGGAGAAACAATAATAATGGGGAAAAAAGGGGACTTCAGTGCTCTTACAGCTCTTGTAGGAATCTTATGAAGGCTTGTAATTTCAATTTACATATCCAGTCAATAGCAAGTTTGAGACATTCTACTCTAACTATTACTTTTTAGTTATGGATAAGGTGTCTTTAATGGTATTTAATTTTGAATAGATTAACCACCCAAAGGAAGAATTAGGTACAAAACTTCTTAATTAAAAAACAAGACCAAGGCAAACAAACAAACAAACAAAAAAAATACAAACTCCCAATCCAAACAAACAAATAACAAAAAACCCCCAAAACAATCAACAAAAAATAGAGGTGGTCACTGGCTGAAAAGCCCAGTGACTAAAATAGGAGAGTCACATCTGATTTCAGTTCTGCCCAGATGTGGCAGATTTGGGCTCTGCTATAATATTTTTCTACCCAGTAAAATTACAAAAGTATATACACTGGACCATTATATTGTGCAAAACATGGTACAGCAGTGACCTGAAGCTAACACCTTTGGATGAGCAAAACCAGTGTATATTAACAATTTCAAACAAAAGTAAACATACTCTTTATATGACTTTACTGAATCTGAATTGATCTAAATCTATATAAAGAAAATGATATTATTTAGAGATTTTCAATTTCATAATTTTCATTTCATTCTGTTGCATCATCTTAAAATTCTGAGTATTAAAATTAATATAATAATGCAAACACTTCTCTTTGCCTTGATTCCAAGAAAGTAGGATGTTTTCTGTTTTATTCTCTGTCAGTTCTCTTCCCCCAGAAAATAAACTTGGAACTTGCTGGATGAATTATAAAACATTAAGTTTTTGCAACTGGCCTACAGAAGAAACCACCAGAAGTCATAAATTGTATTTTGAGCTGTTTGTTTGGCTCTCGATGCCTGACAAGTTTGACTTGGCTTACTCACCTTGAGACAGGGAGCTCAGGAAGAAAGTGGGGAACTGGGGGAATCATGAGGGGAGTATATAAGGAAAACTGCAACAGAGAAAGAAGAGGATTTAAGTACCATGGAATAAGAAAAGGAATTATGAAGATGCTCTTTTCATAGTGGACTGCAGGTACTATGAGCTATATATCCATATACCTGATGATCCTAGGGTCTTTCCAATCTGAACAATTCTATGATTCTGTTATTATATATCCCATTAAAGAAACCCAAATTTTTGTTTCACGGCTAATAATTAAGGAACATCTGTAACTCACTTGCTATAACTCTACTATGAAAGGCCTTCTTAGGATTTTATTTTCCTTGCAAATACTCCTGACATTTGAAATCAAATCCAGGGAACACAAGTGCAAGGCAGAAAGCTTGCATGTGCCTCATTTTACTTTCAAAACAAAACCACCCTGGACATTGTCTGGGTGAAAGCATCACTAATAGTGCCAGTCAACCATCAGTAATTCTGTGTTGTGACATGGGGTGTTGAATGCAGTGGAACATCAATGGGGCACATTTGTCTCACAGCTGAGAAACAGGCTTCTTGTAAACTATCATGTTCCTGAAAAGTTTTATAGATTGCATATTAATCCTGTTATGAATGTGGTCTCTGTTTACTTGTGACTTTGCAGAGAAAATATCCTTTTGGAAATGAAACACCTCAGTTACAAAAATAGGTTCTCGTGATCAATACAGATCTTGCTTACATGTCCATGTAGCAACATAAGTGTTTTTCTAGATATGGATTTTAATTTTTTCTCTTAGTGTTTTTAGAAACAACTCATACTGTGTTTGGAAGTGAAATAAAATAAATGGGCCATTTGTCTCTTCTAGTGTGGTGAGTTACAGAAAGTAAAAGCTTACTCATTAGTTTCAACAGCTGAACAGGACTGGGGTCAATTAACATCTGCATAATTAAGAACATAATCTGAAAATGTCTGGCATGTCAGTAAGAAATTGAGAAACTAATAATCAGAAATTAAATATTCAAATAATTGCATACAAATATATTGAAAATTTTGAATGTCACTGGATTTAATTGAAAATGTGGTAACAATACAGGAATATATGTGTAAAGTGAAAATCTTAACACTGCCTCTCTTTAGAAAGGAAGATGTTAAATGTAAGTTTTATAGTTTCCTTCACTTTTTGTGGAAGCTGAAATATCTACAAAAGATTGTTAGGTTACTCACTTTTCTAGTGTGGGCCTATAGCTGGTAGAATAATCTGGTTTAGTTGCATCTCTTGAGGGCTGGGATAAGATCAAGGGACTCAAACTCTGTATTGAGGCTATTCATTCTTCTCTAGGAAAGCCAAAATGGGAGAGAAAGCTGTTGAGGAAGAAGATTAGTTGTTAAATGCTGCAAAGGCAAAGGTCCATGTGACTAGCCTTTGTGTTATAACCTTTTAGTACTGTAGATTGAAGATAAGAACGTGTGATTCTCAGATTCTTGCTTAGTTCAAGTTTGAGGCAAATGCTATTTCTGTTCCCTCTCGTTATTTCTTGTCACCTAAATCCAGTCAGAGACTGATATCATAATAATCAACATAAAGCCCCTTTCCTAGGGATTCAGACCACCCAAAGAAATAGTAATAGTTCTGGGAACTACAGTGGCAAAGGAGGCGAGAACAGGTGGTCAATATATGGGAAACAAATTTGACCATTGTTTAAAGCAGAGGGTCTGGATGACCTCTACAACTGAAAGAAACTGCTGAGTGCCTCTGAAGAATGAAATTTAGTGTCTGTGGCATAGAATTTAGTCCTCTAAATGCCCTTCATACATCACAAATTTACTCATTCATTAAAATGTGGGGATAAAAAGCCAAATTGAAAATCCTTTACTGAAATATCACCAGTGTATTACTTTCCAGAGCTTCAAACATATTTACTTTTCTTGCATGTGGCAAAAATGTTGGTTTAATGAATTATTGAGGCTATATCCTGAGAAGAACAAATGCTTTGGGAAAGAGTTTTCTTTATTTCTGTTCTTAATTGATTTTTTCCCTGTGTGCTGTTTTATACTTTCATTACCATGGTGGATGAAATGGTAAAAAAACTAATTTATCCTTATTACCTTTGGTGTTTTGTTGGGGTTTTTTTGTTTGTTTGTTTTTTTATAAAGCCATTTTTCATAATGAAAATTCATTTACTTTAAACTTTGATTAAATTTTTATTTCATTTTAGTCTGAGTTTAAAATACATGTACATACTTGAATAATTTTTTGAAGTCATGCTCTTACGATGTAAAGATTATATGGACAAGGTATTTTTAAATCAAATTTAAATGTTAATTAAAAACTAGCAAGTAGCACATCCAGATAAATACCTAATGCACTTCCTGCTTCTGAAGAACCCTTTGAAATATAGTCAATTAGCTGGTGGGCTAGAAACATGAGGAAACACTGGGACAAGCCCAAAGCTTAATCCTATGACAGTATTCCAATTAATTTGGAAGGATTCTAATCAGTCATACTTTTTTATATAGGGAAAAATGAACTTCTAGATATTATTGTAAAAAATTACCTTTTATGATGGCTTTGATAATAAAAATATCTTAATATCTAAAACTCGTGGTTTATGCACTTTTCTCTTTGGAATATCTTTAATGAAGTGGAGTGAGGAAGTGAAATCAAGAGGCTAACAATCTGACCTGTGCAGACATCTGTATCCCACAGTGTCCCCTAGAAGTGCCAAGCCAATTATGCCAATAACAACCTTCCTGAATTCACCCCAATTTTTAAATCAATTTTTCCCCTCTCTGTTCCCTTCTTTAGTGACTCTTAATTTAAATTTAGTTTATGACTAAAGCCGCTTAGTGGAGTTTTTCAATTTTTTATGTGTATATGCTCATAAAGCACTCTAGAACATAAGCATCTAACAAAGTGCAAGTAGTTAGTAACACTGACAAAACATAAGGAATGTATTGGGAAAAGGAACAGTATCCACCTTGGAAAGCAGTGACAGGATTCACTGAAGAGCTCTGGGCAGTTCTCTAGTGTAGTGGTTGACAGTGAGTTTGATTATTTTTCTTCTGGTTTTTCTCCATTGCTATTCACTTTTATCAGAAACTCTTTTAACCCTCCCTCTCTTCACCACTGGTTGTTATCTTTAAATTATGGCATTAGTGCCAATTAATGAATTAACCAGCAGTGATGCTAAGTTGTTGTTAAGTTTTTGTATACACCTTTTACAGGTTAACATTTATTGATACAAAAATCAGTATTAATTACTTGCCTGTGCACAGTGTTTTGGTTCTTTCTGATAAACTGATATGAAGTGAGATAAGGAGGCAGTGGGAATGGAGGGGTCATTCTTAAACCAGGTTTAGATGCTTGCTGTGAGAGGCCATCACTATTCAGCCTTTAGTGCAAGACTGGGAGAAGTGTGATATAAGAACTTGAGTATGTGGAGAATAAAGGAAAAATAATACTACAGAGACTGAAAACTTCCCCAATAATGCGGGTAGAGGTTACAAAGCCATAGAATTGCCAAGGTTGCAGCTACAGTACCTAAGACACCACAAAACATTTGTTATTACTTCTGATACAAATCATGCTTTCTATGCTTGCGTGAGGTTGTTTGACTTTAAAGGTCATGCTTCATACCTTTTGTTTGATATTTTTGATCAAGAATTGTAGATTTTGTTAAGTTTTGCCCAGAGTTTTCATTATTGCTATTGTAACTCAAGAAAGTTAATTTATGCTGTTTTGCACAATCTGTGTAATTACCCTATTTACTTACTTTTACACATATGGAGTGGTCTGAAATGGAATAATTTTTCTACATCACAATACAATGCACAAGTTCAGACTCCTACTTCATGCACCTTATTCTACCAGTATAAAAAGAAAACTACCAAAACCAGCAAAAAAAAAAGTACCTTTTCTCTCTTTCCTCGGAAAAATTTCAAATTAAGAAATTAGTTCTACAGTATCTCATCTACAGATATTATTTGACCTTTATTTGCAAAAAGGAAAGACATGGGGACAGTCAGGTTCATTTACTCAACATTTAGAGCCTGGTTGTGCAAACGTAGTACAGAAATGTTCTGATTTCTCTCCTGGCTTGATGCTGATGCTACCCACTCCCTGAGCTTTAAGATGATGCTAGACCAGAAGGATTTTGGTCACCACACCCTCCACATATGATAAATATAAGTCCTTTTCATTCTTCTTCAGCTCCTTGAAGATGTCACTTCCTACCATTTCATGGGAATTGAGCCTTCTGAACCCAGTACGGAGGCTGAGTATGTTAAAGGAAAGATTTTGCATTGTTTTGGTGGTTTGGCCACCTGTTTTGCAAATAGTATTTTTGCTGGTGTATATGATGCTGTTGGTTAAATTCTGCAACTGGTTTTTAGTCTCTGATTTTTTTTTTACTTTCAAAACAGTATTTAAAGCAGCAATGAATTTCCACATTTATAGCATCAGATTGCATAGGAAATGTGGCAGTATAATCATGTTGTAATACATAGCTTCCTTCTGCTTTTGGTGTTTTCAGTAAGTGTAATTTATGGAACCTTATTTCTGTATCTTTAGTATTTTTCTCTGTTTGCTCAGTGCCATTTTTACTTGATGACATAAAGATATAAATATCTGACTTTCTACAAATTATTTCTAAACTCTCAGGATGATAAAGATGATTCTCTCTAGCATGAAAACTTTGCAACCAGATGCAAGCACTAGCTGCCATTTCTCAAGATAATTTTCATCACTTTTTTCAGATTGAGCTCCAGAAAAATTAAGCAAGACTTCAAACTACCTCTCATAATAACACTGGAATTAGACTGCATCATTCTTAAATCTTTTTCCTGTGGAACAAAAAAGTTGTGTTGCTTTTGTCTAGCAAGTATAGTGTCAGCAGCTGGGTTTTTTTTTACTTTAAAATAGTTTGGACCAGTTATAAGATTTTAATTAAAAACCTTAGTGGAATTTGTATGTTTTGACTGATATAATTCTCTGAATCATTACCTGGTTCTCTAATGATACTGATTCACTGCAGCACAGTTAATAGATAACATTTTCCTGGGATTTTGGTGGTTTGGGTCTTGCATTAATTATTGAGCACTGGCCTATTGTTCTCCTGAGACTCTCTTTCTGTAGTAAGTTTTGGGGTTTTTATGTTTAGGTAGTGCTTTGGGGAAAAGAGGAAGGAAGAGGTATTGGTTTTGTTCCATGGCAGAATAAAACTTTTGCTTTAGAAATGCCAAAGGTGGTTCTGTGAGACTTAGTCTCTTTATTTCCTGTAAAAAAGAACTAGAAATAGAACAAAGCAAGCAGACACAAAAAGGTCTAGATTTGGGTAACTGTCTTCAGTCCTGTCATTATTTTGGTGTACTTCTCTTATCTGCACTGTTTAAATCCTTAGAGGTTCAGTTCCATGAATTTTTTTATAAAAATCTCTTCCTGTGCCTGATTTCTTTCATTGAGACATTACTTAGTCCAAAGTGATCAAAACCCTTGAAATTTCTCTGTGTATTTATATTGCAAAGAAGTTCCAGATGTTTTGTATCTTCATATCATATACTTTTCTTCAGCCAAAATCCAGATTTTTCTCCAGAAGACCATCTTATGGCAGTGCTCACTTCAAGTCTTTCTGATTCCCCAAGAAGCTTCTTCCATAATTATTTTTATAATTATATATAATTGTTATGGATATAGATATATTAAAATAATATTTTTAATTAACCATTTTTAATATGATTTGTGCCAATTTTTCAGAAGAGCATTCTTAGAACAGACTTTCTTTTCCACTGCATTACTTCAGACTAGTGTTATTTCTCTGAGAAAACTGCGTGCAGAAATTCACACTGTTTACAGAGAACCCATTTCCCTGGAATAGGCACAAGGGAGTCTGCTTTTTCTTCCCATTAAAATTAACTCAAGATTATCCTTTAATTTCAGAGATTGAGAGGTTGAGCATGTAAACTACAAAGGTTCAAAACGGCTACTCCTAAAATTCTGACACTTTAATATTGAAGTACAATAAATACAGGGGAAAATCAATACAGTAAAACTCACCACTAGCTGTCATGAAATTGTCATGGGAGTCATAGGGGATTGTAAAAGTGACAGTGAAAAACCCAGAAATTATGTATATGGGCTAGCATACATGAAAATCAGCTTTGAGGCTCTTTGAGTAACAACTTCAGGGTAGTGTAGCATTTGTATAAAATGGAAAAAGTTTCTTATTCAGAGAATATAATAGCAACATGTGGTATCTGAACAGATATTGGTTTTGACATTGTCATTTGGTTATCTTGCTTGAGAAAATGAAAATCATATGCAAAACTGAGGATGCTGCATCACTCCCAAGTGCTGCATTAGGCAGATGGTGCTGAGGAGGGATGACCTCTGTCCCTTTTGCCTTCCATTTAAAACCCAGATGAGGGTCTGGTTTTGTTCTGAGAATACATAATTTTGTTCAGGTGAGGAACCTTGGTATGAAAAGCCTCACTGTCACCAGAGGGGAATTAGTATGTGTATGATTCATGCCTCACTGGAGTCTCTCCACAGGGCATAGCTGCATCTGTTTCTTCCATGGTCAATTCCAGGGCTGCAAGTGGAATTTCTCCTCCTTCATTCTTGGGATTGGTGGCTGAAAGTTGCCTTTGCTCAGCATGTGGACAGTAAATACCTTCTAGCCTTGCATGGTAGAAGCAAGTGGAAGGACCTCAAAGATTTTCCACTCTCTTTGCACTAATATCTTTTAATGTTTCTGTGTTGAAAAAATGCGCTTTATGTACTTACTGATAACATTCTTTTATTTAGGTTATATAGAATCTACAATTTTTTTTTCAACGTGGTCACTTTAAAGGGGAAACAAATTTCCATGAAATCTACTCATTTCCTAACCCTGTCAATTTTGCTGTGTATTCGTATGTGTGGTCCTTCATTGCAAAAATGTTCCAGATATTATGAGTCTTCCAGACCACATTCACTTCATTTTAAGTGATAAGATGAAACTTTCCCAATGATGAGTAAATAGTCCTTGAACTCCACATAATCACATTATAAAGAAATTCAGTTTATTGTATCCAGTATGGATGGTATCATGATTTTTTCAAAGCCCCTGAGCTACCACTCCATAATTAACACAGTCTCACAAGAAGAAAGGAGCATTAGATTTCAAAGAGCCAGGAACATTATCTTTCAGAGCCATTTCACACTGGTTTCAAAATGTCTAGCTTATGTTCTTCGTCTCAGCTGTGCAAGAATAATGTCTGGTAAATCTTTTTCCCTGTGTTCTTCCACTAGCTCTCTTAGCAGAATCTGTAACATATGGCTGGTGATATTTTGCACTATCTGCAGTGCATGCATTGAGTAAAAATATTCAAAGGGTTATCCACAACGATAGCATTGAAAACAGGTTCATCAGGCATGTATGTAGTAAAGGTAAGTGTAGGATACTAAACCCACAAAATATTGTGAAATGGTGAAAATTTAGTATGCCTGCAAACCAAGCACCAATTGTGAGTAGGTGACATAGTGCTTAATACAGCTGTAAATAAAACAGCTTTCAACTCCTTATTTCATTACTGCTTCAGACAAATGATACAGAAAGGTATGGACAGGATCACATTAATAAATATTTGTTGATCATGTGGCCCTTGTCTTTGAAAATGTTTCTATTCAGGAAGAGTGTTTTCTGCAAGCCTTTTTCTCAGTTGAACACCTGAAAACAAGTCAGGGTCCCAGCCTCTTAAATCATTGGGTTATATGATTTGTGCTTATGAGAACTCTATGTGTTAGTTTGATTTATAGCAGTTCCATTCCTAAATTCCATGTGAATTTTAAATCAATGGAACAGTTGGGAGAAAAACCAAACAACAAATCAAATATAGCTGGGTTGCACAAGTGGTTCTTCTGCCTGGTGGATGAACTTAAAATTTCCATGAACTTTATTGGAGAAATTGCAAAACATGCTTTCCTTGGAAATGTGAACCTATGCACCCTGCTGTGCAGTGGGTGCTCACAGAATACACTGAACAGCAGCTGAACTAACTCATGAGGGATATAGGGTTCAGTTCTGTCAGAAAAACAAGCACCCAGCGAGTAACTTCTGAATGACACTGTACATTGTCACAACATACTGGTGACTCATGAGCTACATAGTCTCTAGATTGTTAATGTCTTCGTTTTTCTGATTTATTTTTTCTCCCCAGTGCATGTGCTGTTTTTCTTGCAACACTTCAATTCCTATAAAACTGGCATGTAAATATTTGACAGCTGCAATATAGCTTTTCTAATTACATCTGCACTGTGCACTGGCAGTCACTGCACAATCAATAACACAAATGAAGTTCATCAAATAGAATGCAATACTTGTTATTTTTTTTACCCCAAAGTAAAATTTTGTCAATATCAACAAAGCTTAAGGATGGGAAAAAAAATATTTTGTAACAACCTTGATTCAACTGATGTATGTAAATTTGTAATTCTAGGTAAATATAAAAGCAGAAGCAAAGATATATTTTAGACTAATTAATACTTTCTTCTGAGGAAAAGATGTAGCTATTTACTTCTGCTAGCGGGGCTTCATTTTAAAGAAATTAAATGTCATCTCTGCTGAAAGTTTTTTCTCCCTTACTATAGTTCACCCTTTACAATTGCACTGGTTGTTTATTTGAAAGGGGCTCTCTTGTGATAAATGAGCGGTCACAGCAGTGTTACTATTTCAACAAAGTCCTTCTCAGTGTTATATTCTAGAGTTTGGGTAGATTAAAATGATTGTAAAAGCAATAGGAACTTGCACAAAGATTTCTAATGGAGGAACAAATGATTTTTTTCCTCACTAAGATGCCAGAAGCTCATTTCATCATGAGGTTCACTTCTGCTTTTGTTTTTCACTTTGTTTCTCTCTGATGAGCCTGGCTTTTTGGTCTGCTTTCTTAAAGGAATAAGTAATTTTACTGACCATGTAGAAAGCTGCAGCCATTATTCCAGTATTGACCTGATGCACTAATGGCAATGAAAGCTGGGCTTGAGATCATTAAACACCGAGTCTCTTAAGTGGCTTATGATCTTGTGTTTATCAATAAACTGGGAAATGATTTAGCAACCAGGTGCTCAAATTTTGCTTAGATATCTCCATGCTGAACTACATTGCAGATTAGCGCTTGTTGTAGCTATAAATATTGTATACAGTAAAGCATTTTCACTGTCAGACTAAATATTATTGTAAATACAAAGTGAAAGGTTTGTTTCTCAACTGCTGAATTCAGAGCTTTTCTACTTATTGTAAATTATTCCTGTCAGTTCAGGTCAAGCAGGAACTACGGAAGCTCACTCCTTCAGCTGAGTCCATAGGACTGGGTACTTCAAATACTGATTCAAAACTCTAAATTTGTAGCTGTTACCCAATTTTATGAGTAGACCAATTAAATTAATTATAAAGGTTACCGTGATGGGTCTTTTGTTCATCAGTCCATATTTGTACTTTATAATGCAATACTTTTACCTTTCACTGTACTACTATAAATTCCTTGAAATATGAATTCATTTATAGAGAAGAGTGGGAGGAAGTATCAGTATAATCAGCTTTTTTTCTGACTTGGTTATATCTAGATAAATCTTCACCTCGCTTTAGTGACCCAGTCAACTGTACTGGGATTTTTCAAGAGGAATTTTAATGTCTGCATTTTAAAGTGTATGCAGTATAAAAATCATCTTGGTCTCAATCAGATTCAAAGGACACTAGCTGGCAAATGATTTTGAGCTCTAATTAAATTCACTTGCATCTAAATGTGCTGACATAAAGCTAAATGTTTTCATACACTACTTTAATCATTCAATTAATCAGTAATCTTAACTGTTAATGTGGTCATGTTCTCTGTCACGGTAATTTGCATGAACCTGGAATGAGATTTCCCTTGTTAAGTTGCCTGAGTAGAAACTGTGGAATCAATTCCAAGTGTAGTAAATCCTTTCATCCAGAAGAATTGTGGACTGTTCTACAATCTCTAGAGTAACTGTGTGAGTCACTTGCTTATTTAATGCAGCTTCTTTGATTGCTAAAGATTTTTTCTTTTGTAGGATTTTTTCTTCCTCTTTAATTCTTAAATAATTTAACATTTAAAATTAGAATGGTTGTTGACTTTGCTTAGTTACAAAGAAGTCAGGTGTTCTTGAAAACTTCTGGACTTTAGTTGAAAAGAACTGTTAAAAGAACTGGGGAAGCACAATGATGAGGTTTATAGCAGACATAGCCACAATATTAAAGCAAAAATCCTTTTGTAATTCTTCGCTAGATATGACAGTAGGATTCATGAAGGGAGTGCAGACTACAAATGTAACACAGTGTCACCACAAACACACAGATAAATTGTGGGCATTAATTAGGAGGAAGAGTATTTAATAAAGCTTTTTTCTTTAATTATCTCAATTCTAATACTCTATCATGGGATGTTTGCTGAATAAGATTTTCTTTATAGGATGGCATAAGATCTAAATTTCTGTTCTTCCAGTTATGATTTTTGGGTATCACATCATTGAAACAGAGCAACATGGTCTAAGGCTGTGATTGAAGGTGTAGTTATTCGGGTTCTGGTTCATCTTATTTGATTGTCTCTGGCTTTATGCTGTGCTTCTGGCAGACATTTCTGAAAACCACATGAGTCTTCCAATGATCAATGTCCTACTCTCTACAGCAGGTTCTACTTCTGAAATGAAGGCAGGCATGCAAGCTCTTAATAGTCTTCCCTCAAACTTTCATGTGAAAAAGTAACTTGATCTTCATGGAAAATGAGTAAAAGAAATCTTAAAGTAAAAGAATCACAATTGAAAGAAATTGGCTTTTAAATTGTGCTGGCAAGCCAGGGACCTCTCTCATATTCATCCACCTCTGCTGACTTGCTGTTAAAGGAAAATCTTGTGAATGTTGGATATTTTGTGTTTAGACTTCTGTTCCCATCTTAGCAAAAACCCTTTTAAATCATCCTTCTCACAGCTCTCACAGGCTTGGACAATCAGGTATTTTTATTGAAAGCCAATATACAAATATCCAATTTGAATTTTTAAAATTTATTTTGCAGAGGCTTACACTACTTAATTTCTGAGCTGAAACCTTGGGTCAAATGGTTAAGAAAACTTCTGAGTCTGCCCATTCTCTGGTCTCTCTGGCAGTCACACTCCCAGCTCAGAGACTTTCACTGCTGGGACCCAGGTCCCTTCCCTGTGGGTGGCTCAGTGACCCCACAGGTGCCCCCTTGACTCCCTGCACACCCCACACTCACACACTCAGACCAGTTTTCCCCACCTGATCCACCCCAGCTGTCCCAGAGCAGAGCCTCAGATGGCTCTTTCCACAAAGCCATTTATTCACAGTGCAGCCATGCAGAAACAGCCCCAGCTGGTGCTCCAGGGCAGGACCCTCAGCAACAGAAACCCAAGGATTTTATGCCCTCACAGTCTCTGCTCACACAAGTCTCTCTCTTTCTCCTGAGTCCTCTGCTCCTGCTCCCAGAGTCCATCTACCTGGCTGGCATCATCCATCTTTGTGCCCTTTGCTAACCAAAGAGTTGGCAGCTCATGGTCTCTTGTCTCAGGCTCCCACCCAGAGCTCAATCTGCATCTCAGTGACCAGTTGGCAAACTGAGCCACCTGTGCCAGATTTATTCCTCAATAGTCCAAATCTGTTATTTTTTACACATATTTTCAGCTGCTCTACTCTGCTGTTCCAAAGGCTCAGGGTTGTGTCTTTCTCAATAGATCAAGTATTTTGCTTGGATATATTTTCTTATCTAAAAATAAAATTAAAGAGAAATATTCATTAGTAATCTAATATTGTCTCCTGATCAACCAATCTGATCAATAAAATAACTTCAGACTCTGGCCAATGTGCTGAAAACATAATACAGAATTCAACAACTTCTATACTATTATGGAAGTGTTACACACAGAAATGTACCAAAATATACAGAAAAACAGGTCTGTATGACTTGCAACTTTCCTACTGCAGGTTCAAAAATAAGTAAATATTTTGTCTTCCAGTCCATAAGTTTCCAATAAATTATTCTAAAGGAAATGTCATTTATCTTACTTGAGATTTTAAAATACAGCTAATTATCATTGAAGATCATTAAATTATATACTGGATTTATTATTTATGCCACAAAAGACTGAATTATAGAAATTTCACCCTCAATACTTGTTTTTTGAAATATTTTATCGTGTTTAGCATACATGAGTAACAGCAAGTGATATTAAAGATTTGAAGTTATAGCAAAAAATTACAGAACAAAACAATCTTTTAACCAGAATATTTTAAGGTATGGGGTTTTGGGAATTTTTTTTTTTTTTTTGCTTTATATAATAGGTAAATATTAATCACTTTATAAATGTTACTGAAGAATTGGATGATATATGTAATTACTGGGCAAAATGTTTCTTGGTCCTTTTTATTATGACAATAAATTTTTCAACAAATTAGTTATATACAACCTTAGTTTGGGATTATATGTGCACGTCTCATTGTTTTGTTTGAAATTCAAGCTCAAGAAGAACAGCAAATATAATTCTGATTGTATTTTCCTGATGCTTTGCAGTTGTACTCAAAAAGTTCAGTAAAATTAGGCTTACAAGCCTTATCAGACACCTGCTATTAAGAGAAAGATTGGCTGTTATTCTAACTGGTACTGGATTGGTATTTATAAGTAAACTGGTTTATTCCATGAATGTTAAACTAACTAAAATGCTAAACTAATTATTCTGGGTTTATTTTGGTGTAAGTGACAATAGAGTTTGGCCACCTGACATTTTTCATAAAATCACTGTATGCTTGGTTAGCTCCAGTGTATTCCTGTTCATAATGACATTCATTCACTACTGCACATCCTCTCTACCTTTTCTGTCCTTTTGGTGTTCCATATTCTGCTTCATACAATTCTCAACAATTAAAATTAAAAAGAAAAACAAAATCCCACCACAGTGTTTGCATCACATAATTGTATCCTAAACAAGAAGAAACAGAGAAGTAAATTAATTTGCTAGCTGCAAATATATTTGGTAGGAATGATCTGCTGGTCTTGCACTGTCACACTTCCATCATGCACTGCAAGCATATGATTTTAATTCTTTTGGCAGTGTGGGGATGTAGTTTTGTGTTGACAGGGGGAACAGCATGTTAGTGCATGAATGGTAATGATACTTATTCTCCAGTTAGGCAAATAAAAATGACAGACTAAGTCAAGCACTGCACTGAACCAGAATGCATTTTAAAAACACATTATTTGGTAAATGGGAAAAGACTGTTTTAACATAGCAATCATTTATTGAAAGAATGTAATTAATTTGTACAAAATGTGGGTAACTGAAGGAAAATCTTGAGAGAAAATTGATCATTTAATAAGCCTCCATTGTCTTTAAAATAGTGAAAGCAGTATAACACATAGAATTTTATCCCTTGGGTAATTAAAGAGTAACATAGCTGAAGTTGTTGGGACTTCACTGATGTAGAACTCTTGTGACAGTTCAGACTGAAAAACAGTCTTACTTTTCCTCTATTTTAGTGTACAAATTCTGTCCCTCCCTTCCCAATCATAAATAATATATCCCTGTATGGGGATTAGGTATATCAACCTGAGTTTTCCATTAAAATAATTCATTTCTTTCCTGTTAAATTTATGAATATTTATCGAGGGATTATGGGTTAGTTAATAGTATTTTCCCTTAATACATACACATGAATTCACTTGCACATAAGTCTGAAAAAAGAGGAGTATCTGTCTTGGGACTAGACTGCTCCCAAGCTCCTGCTAGCAAACTATAAGATTTCCTTAACAAGCAATGGGCAAAAAATAGTCTTTCCAA
Source organism: Turdus rufiventris (assembly GCA_013186435.1). Taxonomy (NCBI): domain Eukaryota; kingdom Metazoa; phylum Chordata; class Aves; order Passeriformes; family Turdidae; genus Turdus; species Turdus rufiventris. Next base: position 1,036,983 of record PYHW01009849.1, read on the forward strand.
TGTGAAATGTAGGAAATGTAGGCAGATTCTGCCCATAAAATACCTTTTTTTTTTTTTCCCACTTCAAGATAAGGAAACATAGGCAAAAAATCTGTATGGGAAGTTCATATATTATCTGGAAATAGTCTCTCTGATAATTGAAAAATACTCTAAAGAGTCAGAGTTGTTGACACAGGCTGAAGATAAAGTTATGAGGTACAAAGCCTTCAACAATATTTCAGAGAGCTATTAGGCTGCCAATAGGTTCAACTGTAAGATTTGCCAAAGATTTGAAATCAAATTAGGACATCTAATTTGGCTGATTGATATCCATGTCAATATGCTACTCTTGAACATATCATAGACCATAGCCCCAGCTTAAACAGACAGAAAAATTATTTAGAGCATTAAGTATAATGGAATGGTGAATCTTTGATGAGCCTGTTTCCTATGGGTAGAGCTCCAAAAGACAGGTGACTGATTTTAGATTAAATCTTTTCTCCTCAAAAACAAAAACAAAGGAAAAAAACCAAAGAAATGAGCAACAACAACAAAAATTAAACATCAACAAAATCAACCCCACTCCCAATAAAGTACAAATAATTTCCTGTAGCCTAGAATGTCCCTATAGCCTGGCATGTTGCTCAAGTATGCTTTTAAGGATTCCCTTGCAAAATTATAGAACAAATTAGTTTGTTGATATGGGTCAACATCATCTTTTTAGACCATGGAGAATTTTTTTTTTTTTTTTTGTGATGTAGCTGTGCCTATTCAGACTCCAGAGTAGTCTGGGTGGCAGCATAACATAACATTTGAAATTTCTCCAAAATTTTGATATTTGTCACCGGTCTTTGGTCAAGAGGTTGTTTGAGTGTGTTGACATCTATCTCAGAGGCAGCTATCATAAAAGTGTTCCTTGAGGAGATAATGAGGCAAACTGTACAAAGCCATGAAGAACTATTGTATTTGATCTGTGGACTAGATCTGTGGCTTAATTTCAGAATGTCTGAAACCAGAAGTTAGACCTTTGTTTGCAGTTAGTTGGGACTTTGCTTTCAAATGTCTGTCCAGCTGTGCCTTATTATGATGCTGAAGAAAATACTATGTCAAGAGGTGTAGAATTTAGCCTTTAATTCATATTTTACTTTTGTGTTCTTCTGCAGATAGCAACTTCATCCTTGCAAATGCTCAGGTGGCTAAAGGATTCCCCATTGTTTACTGTTCTGATGGCTTCTGTGAGCTTGCTGGATTTGCACGAACTGAAGTCATGCAGAAGAGCTGCAGCTGTAAATTTTTACTTGGTGCTGAAACAAATGAGCAGATGATTCTTCAAATTGAGAAATCGTTGGAGGAAAAGATAGAATTTAAAGGAGAAATCATGTTCTATAAGAAGAATGGTAAGTCTTTCTTTCCTGTTCGGTTAGTCATAAAGAATGAAATAGCATAAATGCATATAATATATAATGTTCATTTCTAAGAAATAATTTGGTGTGTCTATCATCAAGCATATAAGAATAGATTTGAATAATCACATTAGAGTACACATTGACATCATGTTTATATTGGTGTTATTGATTTTATATAAATATGTTACAAAGCTGCATAGAAGAAATTCAGGGTACTAAACTGCACTGTGAGACTGTTATTTGCAGTCAGTATGATGCTGTTTTTTCTGCTTTTTCTTATACTGAAGTTTTTACCTCTTATTGCTGAAGCTGTAAGGAAAATATTCACCACAAAATAAGCTACATAAATTCTTCAATGCCATCAGTAAAATACTTGGATATATGAATGAGCCAAATGATTTCTTCTTAACAGCTGCTATACGTAAACACAATAATAACAATTTTCAAAAAGTGAAAAACTTATGTTCAAGTATGTATTGTCACATAAAGAAAATTTCCAGGCATTAAGCAACCCCATAAAATACAGGAAATTCCAAGTTGCACCAGCAAAGCTTAGACTCCTGTGGCGAGGCATTTATAAGGACAATTTCATAGTCAAGACACATGAGGCACAGATGACAGCAGCCCATGATGCAGCCCAGATTCTTTCATATATATAAGGCTCCTCAGTGTACTTATTCCATGTATTTGTATTGCCACATTCATGTGATCTTCAAATAGGTGACAGCAAGTTTGCAATAATGATAGGATTTCAACCAGGCTAAGAGGAGCCGAGTGATCCATGGAGCCAATGGATCCTTGGGTGTTTGTTATCTTTTTCTTTCATTATATTGCTAGAGTTTGTAGGCATATATGTTGACCACGTTTTTCTCATAGGTTTTATCTCCTTCTGTCTTTATTAATGAAGCATTTTCCTTTCAAAATATTACTGTTATTATATGCTTTAAAAAGTTATTTTCTAAAAGTGTAACTGTGTAATGACAACAAAGTGGTTTGGAGTGTTAGGAGAAGGCAACTTCAGTTTCACTAACAACAAAAAAGGAAGAATGTTCTTTAGCTGGTTTGTGTTCATGATTGCTGCTCTTCCCAATATGAAAGTTTTAAGTTAATCTGTAAGATCCTAAATGCTTCCTCGTCTTGACTTTTTGGGGAGACTTGGGAGTGTGTGAGAGTGTTTGGTTTTGCTTTTTATGTACAAAAGAGTCTCACACAGTTTCTTGAAATTGTTTCAGGAAGGTTATTCAAATAAAGTAGTTCCAAATTTGAAAACACGTCTGACTATAGAGGAGAAATTGTTTTAACGTGGAAGGATAAGACCTGCTATAGTGATAACTAAGAAGATATTCCATGGTATTTAAATTAAAGAAGTAAAGCTAAGACATTCATTTAATTGTCTTTGTCCTGAATTATAAATTGTGATTCCTTTACATTATGAAGGGGCGCTTCAAAACCATAATAGATATGATTAATACAGGCAGAAAGAGATTGCAGGTCAATTATCAGAGAAGTAACTGAATCACAGATAAATAGATAAAGAGAAATTGTTGAGGCTAAAAGAATTCCCACAAGCCATCCTACATGCATCCCTCTGTATAATTTGTCTGGAAGCCTCCTCAGTACATTTTCTGAATAGGAATAAATTTCCCCTGCCCATTACATTTTTTATTTCCATGTATTTCTGGACCACTGGGAAACAGAAATGAATAGCTATTAAAATAACATGAGGGTTTCTTGTATAAAAGCAAAATTTATCTTAAAAAATAATCTTGATTTTTCAACAGAACTGCAAAGTGCAGGTTCCAAATTGGGCAAATCAGCCTTTTAGCTAAATGTTTTAGCGTTTGGGTTGTGTTTGGGTTTTCTTTTTCAGAGAAAAAAAAATTAATTTTGAAGCTGTTAAGCTTATTCAACTTTGTCTGGAAAAAGGTTTTAAAAATATTCTAAGACATAAGAACTTTGGGAGTAATATCCCTGAAATGATTGCATGGATACATTCCAGTGTATCCAATATGGTACATCATTGTTACTTGGGCTGGTATAATGCCAGGAACATAGGTCAGTGGAAGATAAGTAGCTAGCAATGTCTAGTTATCACAGGGCCACATTTCAATATCCTGTTAGGGCTTTAGGGTGTCAGAGGGGGACTCCCATCTAGCTTTAGTCTGCTGTTTAGCACAGCCTTGCTTTGTAGGCTTAACCACAAGACCAAACGAACAGTTCCAAGCTCCAGGGGTAATTCTTAGCTCATGGAATAGACTGATGTGCCTCAGAATACTTCTTGAAATCTTAATAGTCAGTACAAAATTATGATAAAAATTCCTATGTGGGACATGGATGTATGAATACAATAATTTGCTCTTGGTTTGGTCTTCTGGATTTGGTCTAAAATGTAGATCATATGTATCCTGTTATTTGGGGCAGACATTCAAGGTTACAAAACTGAACATACATCTATTCATTAATTGTCACATTTTTCAATATTTAAAATTTGATTTAAACTTATTTCAAAGTTTATTCAATTTGTATCATTAAATTAGACTGTTCATCTTAAACAAGTAGCTTTGATCTGAATTTATTAAGCTTGCATATGTACCTTTCACAGTTATTTAACCATCATTAAAGAATTCACATAGCACCTCTGCTCAGTAATTTTTAGTTAAAGGAATGATTGCTATAACTAAAGCAACTCCAGCAATCCACATGCATTTTCATGGAAATTTCAGACTACTCTGAGATGATACTGTAGCAAGAGTGCAAGGAGTTGGGTAGGAATCTGAGTAAAGTGAATTATCTCTCTGTGTTGAATGAACTGCAGAATTTCATTTTCATTTGGGTCTGAGTTTCAAGAGAAAAATGATCTTAAACAGTTGTGCTCTGACCAATCCTTCCGAGACCACTAGAAGTTGATAAGAACTTTCTTCTATGTGTGTTCTCATTTGGGAATTGTAATGAGCTGTTGGAATAGGATAAGCTGGTTGTAACTCCTCATCCTGAACATTTTCTGTCATGTTAGCAACAGAGCACTATTAGAACCATGGCAGCAGATACAGCAGCTCCAGAGAAAGATGTCTTTCGAAAATTCAACTCAAAATACACTTTTCATCATAGTTTCAGTATTTATTTTTGTTCCTCATTTAGTTTCTTGCTTTTTCTTTGACAGAGCTATATTAGTTTCTTGAAGACAATCAGAAAAGGAGAATATTAAAAGACAAGGAATTTTATGATTGTTGCCTTCTTCAGAAAGTTTTAAAATTATATTGCTTAGGAGCTGATTTTTTAGGTTTTTTTTCCTGTTACTATTTCTACATTTTCTTTAAAACATCTGCAACAAATTAAGTTGTCAATTATGATAATGTAATGTAAATTAACCTTTCGGAATTCAAGTAAGTTGTGAGAAAAACGCTCACTCCTGGATCTCTTTAGAACAATCTAAAAGCAGCTGGGCACTATGCTGAGGAACTATATTTAAATAAAACCTTCTTTTTCCTCCCTGTCAGACCTCTTCTGAAATTTGTCAATAGAAAGTACAGGTAGTTAAATGAGGTCTTCACATTCCCTGAAACTGAAGTACAATGAAGCAGCTGTGTCGATTTTTTTTCCTTTTCTGTTACAGCCTAAGATAATGCTACAATAAGCCCTATAATCAGTGACTTAGTCCAGTCTAAGCTCTCCATCATGAGTTGCTGAGAAGGTCATGCCTTAGGTCCCCTACAACCCATTAGATTTCCTTTGTCTCACGATTAGGTTTGGAATGTTTGAAAGGAGCTCTGTGCTTATGCACAGCCTTTTACAACATGCACTGGTTCCACAGCCTTCCTTCACTGAAAGGCAATTGGCCTCTTTTTGTGTATGTGGGAGTTGTGTGAAACACAATATAATCAGTAGCAGCCACTTGTGATTTATGACATTTGAAAGACTTCACTCTGGTAACTCTCATATGTGTGCCCCCTAGAAAAAGGGCTGTTTGCACGAGCCTTTGTGCATAGTTAAAAATTCCCACTGTAAGAGCTGGACCGAGTGAGTGTTGCTGGTGCTGTATTTACAAGGTGCCTTAGGACTTGGGTGCAAACAGTTTCCTTTCTCTGTGGCAGTTAACCAGGAGTCAAGGGACACTTCTGTGTCAGCTTCTATGTGTACACTGATTTAAGCACTTTCTGGCTTATGTCTTACATTGCCTTGTGGTTCTTAGTCCTTAAAGGTTTGGTAAATTGTAAGGTCAGGGAGATATGATGTATTTAATTTCTGTATTTATTTCTTCATTTCTTACAAGACAGTAAGATTAAATCAAGATATTTTATGTCTTCTCATCACTGCATGAGAATATGTGTTTTGATAGGGCTGTATCCATATCTGAAAGGTCGGGATTAAGGTATTGTTTCAGATGGGCAGAGTATGAATAGAGAAAGTGTGAAAGTCAGACCTTTTTACTGAGTTACTAGATTCATCAGGCAAAAGGCTGCTTGAAGTCTGGGTGTGTAACAGTGCTCTCACATGAACAACAATGACAACCACAGGTAAATGAAATAAGGCTCAGGCCATGAGACATCATCCATTGCCTCTGCCATATTTGTGGTTGAATAACATGGCTAAAGAATAGCAAAGACTACACATCATCATTTATGTTTAACAAGAAAACAGAAAAGTTTTTTTTCAGACAAAGAGTTCAGTGTTATTTAAAACTGTAGAAGAATTAATTAATTATGAAGAAATTGAGGGGAAATTAATTTCTTTTAAAATGGAAGAAAATTGGATTTTCCTCAAGTTTCTCCACAGAGAGTAATTTTCTCATTGCAGAAATGGTCTCTGTTCTTTCCAACAAGAAGTTTAAACACATACTTTTAATGGTTGTCCAAAAATATCATATAGTATTTTGAAAAATGGAGTTGTATGATATGGTACCTTCTTCAACAATCTCCTGAAATCCATGTCTTTTGGAAGTTAAGCCCAGCAGTAAGAAAAGGGGCATTTATTAAAATTCTCTGACTGTAAAAATAAAATTCTGTAGAGACCTCAGTTTTCTTGTGACTACTTTCTACTATTTTCTAGTGACAATTTTCTGTTTACTTATGTAGAGAAAGCCCTTGACAAGTTGTTTGACAGAGTAGTTTGTAGCAATGTGGCCTCACTGCTGTTTTGCTGCTTCTCTGCCTTAAAAACATCATCTAAAAATAAGAAAGCTGAAAAGATTTTGTGGTAGGCTTGCTCACATTTGCTAAATTATAGTACAAAATACAGGAGGAGGAAAATAAAAAAAGCAAGCAACACTGAAAGATTAATCTGAAGGTAATATCTAATTGCAATTCCCTGAGCCATAAAAAATAATTTTAAACTTTATAAAAGAATTTTTTTCTTCTTCCTTCTTTTTCTCTTTTCTTTTCTCTTTTATTTGTTTTTTTTTTTTCATTTTTTTTCTTTTTTCTGTTTTCTCATTCTTTTTAATTTCCCCCTTTCATATAACACATTAATCATTAGGAAATTTCTCTGATTTTTGAAAAGCCTTCTTCTTTAAAAAGCAATATAGAATATAGAAAGAAGACACATCCTTATTTTCCTCTGTTTCACAGAAGAGGAATTTTTGTCTCCTTTTCTCTCCAAATCCTTCTTTGGCTTGACCCATGGCTTCTGATGAAAGGTAATGTGTACCTCTGAAATGTTTTGATGTTTTAGAGACAGCCTCAGCTTCTGCAGCAGGAGAGGAAGGCAGAGCTGACTTGTGCTCCTCTGTAGTACCCTGGCTTAAACTCGACAGAGGCCTGAAGTGGTCAGCAAAAGCCTGAAAGAAGACAAAACAAAGGGATTGATTTCAGTTACAAGGGGAAAAAAAATTAAAAAGCAGGAAAATCCTCTGAGGATGCAATGTGATCTAAACCATCTGAGATCTTTTCCCAGAATTTAATGAGACATCAACAAGACTGCAGCCTAATGACAGTGCTGATACTTTGTTCTGATGGCATTCATGGTGATATTGGCAAATAGCTTCTTTCAGCAGCAACATGATGTATTAAAAGCATAATTCACTGAGAAAAGACTAGTTCTTCTAGAACCACATTGATACATAAATAAATCTGTGTGAATTTTTTCTGTTACTTGTTATATTGCTACAACTTGACGTCCTTCGCTGCTAACAGATGCAATTAGTGTTTCCACACAGGCATCCTGGGCTTCCAGCTGCACCTGGTATGAATGGCTGCTGGTACTGCTGGATGGGTTTGTTTCAGTTTTTAAAAGACATTTCACTCTGCTACTTTTTTACATCCATTTTTAGTAGGAGATATTGGTATTTATTTTGCACTATGTTCATAAGACATCAGACTAGTCACCCTTCTCTTGCAATTTTATGACTGAGTCTGCTGCCTTTTATTTGTATGAGATTTAAGTCAAGCTTTGGCTAAAAGCTGACGTGGGTGCCTGCGCTTCACCATGAGTTAGGCTGTTCTTTGGATAAAGAAAGTTCAAAGTATCATTTCTCCAGATGACCATATGCCTCTCTTCTGCCAACATTTCCTTATTTCATCCCTGATCCCTAAATCCACACTCTGGATTATGGTGCTGACTCTGCCACCTCCTATGCTGTTCACCACAATGGATTCTTGCTTCAGCTACCTAGTCTTTTGGATGGTGGTAGGAGGCTCATTTTAGCACTGTCTACTGAGCCCTCTCATTTATTTGGTAAGGAATTGCAAAAGCAGTTTGATTTTATAGAGCAGTTAAATAACTAGAAGGTTAAAACCTGCTGCTTTCCAACTGGTGGGGTTAATTGTTTTTTAATTTTTTTTTTTTTATTTATTGGCTATTTGTTTCATTGGACAGGCTCAGAGACTGTTTACAGTATGTGCTCACTTGGACCAAAGTGGTAAATTGGGAAGATTAATCCTCTCTACCATGTTACATAATTGCTCAGTGTGTGTTTTAAAACCCTTCTATACAAAAAAGCCTCCAACCTGACCAGATGGAATTATCAGTTCAGATCCATGACCCAACTCCATCTCAGGTCCCAGCTTTAGCCCCCTCCTTCCAGAGAGGTGCCTATGGACCGCTTATGAAGTACAGGTTCAAGTTCTTGAACCATGGCCTCAACGGAAGATCTGTAAAGACTTCTGAATAATATTAACAGATAAAACAGAGATTATAAACAAGGATCATAGAGCAAAATATTCTCTGACCTGACCCTGTGGGAAAAGCAGTGTAAAATAAGTTGATCAGTTTCTAAACCATAGCCTTTCAATATAAGTGGATGAGTAACCAGCAGAATCCCCTTTTTCTCCATGTCTTGTCTTTAGAAAACTTTATGGATAAGCACAAGGTTGCAGCCAGCACCTCTTCCAGTGCTGGGAGATCTCCCATTCTGCAGACTCAAGGCCTTCTCTTTCTAGGGGCTGTCACTGCCAGAGACGCCAGAGTGAGGGTCACAAAAATATTTTGAAGATATTTTAGGCTATATAATTATCATTTGTTTTTTGAAACTGAAAACATGAAATTTTTCTTTATAGGTGTAGTAGTCTGTTTGGAGATTACTGGGTTTTTTGCTTACAGTTATCTTTGAAGTCTCTCTTTTCAGATAATAAAATAACAAGCTTAAAAGCAAAAGAATGTACAGTAATTTCACATTACAAGCCGCACATTATTATAAGCCGCACGTCCGGGTGTCGGCAATGTTTAGGTCTTTGTCCATGTATAAGCCGCACCGGAATATAAGCCGCACTTTCATTTTCAGGGAGGACCTGCATGCAACAAAGTAATGAATTAGTAACGGAATCGCAGGATCACTCGCCCTGGCCCAGCGCTGCCCCACGGTCCCGGCAGGAGGGAGGCATGGTGCCCGCTCGCACCAATGGTAGCAGTGGGAGGGGGAGACACGGAGTCCACCTGCACCCACGGTGGCAGCGGGAGGGAGGCACAGAGCCCCCCCGCCTCCCCTCCGGGCCATGGGGCTGGCACAGAGCCCGCCTCCACCCACCGCGCAACAGAGTAACCAATTTGTAACAATCGTGAAATCCCAAGTTTTACTGGTAGGTGCCTAGCTCGGCACCTCAGCTTGCACTTCCGGGTTGGGAAATTTCCGAACTTTTTTCATATATTAGCCGCTCCTGAGTGTAAGCCGTATTTCCGGGTTGGTAGCAAAATTTTAGTCAAAATGGTGCAGCTTATAATCGTGAAATTACTGTAATTTGAAAACATAACTATGTTTAGATTAGTTTTTGCTTTACCTCCTTCAGATGTGAAAATATAAGATACCATTTCAAAATAATAAAGACGTTTTTTATTCATACATATATATATACGAATATATATGCAAATATTTATGCCAGCATACATAATGTATATGAGAGCTCATCCTGTTTCGAAAAAATTTCTTGCCTTCTTTTTGGAAGTGCATCCCCCAGTTGTCTGAGAAATCATATTTGCTGCTGTAATTATATCTACATATTGAGTCTGAAAATCAAAAGGAATAAGGACCATAGGTTATAAGCACAGTTTTAACAAAGGGTTTCAAAAATACAGTAATCGAAGGAAAGCAAATATGGCTTATTTGGACATTACTTGACTGAAAGCAATGAAGTAAAGACTAAACTGATCAGGAAGGGTCAAGCCTGACTATTTCTGAGGCAGTCTGTATAAAGATATTGAAGAATTCGTATTTTGTTTTGTTTTCTGTTGCTTTGGTTTGGTTTGATCATGTTATTTTGCATTTTAGCAATAGATATTGTGTACTTGTTTATATAAATAGATTGTCTCAATTAGTACTTTCCCAGGACTTAGTTGACCAATGCTGAATGCCCTGTACTAATATAACTGTGAAAAAGTAATTATCATTGGAGGGGGAGGGAAAGGAAGTTGTAGACTGATAAGGTTTATGAGTCTGCCCTGAAGCTTTGTGCATTTAAACAGGATGCATCTCACTGACTTAACTGAGTTTTTAGATAATCCTGTGTGTTTTGCTAATTGTCATAACTACAACCCAGTAAATGTACTACATCAGGGAAGTACTTATCTCCCTAAAGGTCCTTTTCTTTTCTAATCTGGATGGAGATAAGAAAAGGAAATTAGGGCAGACAAAAAGAAAGTGGTACGCTTAAGGATAATGTATCTCACATGGCATTAAAAGGCATTGCTTATTTCTCTGCTTTTGTTCAAGGAAAACTCAGGATAACCAGAGGATTTTGAAATTGTTTCATTAAGTAGGAAAGATAGTGGAACTATACAAGGAGAGACCAGAAAGCAGAGTAAACAAAGCTGAAATGTAGACGTGCCAGTGCTCATAAATTAGTTTGTATAAAACATTCACTGCAGACTGTACTACCTGTTGCACACAAAGACTGCTCCTCTAAGGCTGGAAAAGACATGCGCTCAAACTAGGAGCTGCCATAACAACAACAGTCTGTGTCTAAAAAGTGACAAACTGAAACTTTGGGGTTGTGAATTAAGCTCCTCTCTGCCTAATATTGTCAGTTTGCAGGAGAGGCAAGGATAGAAGATTGCTGTGTTGAAAAGGGTCTTGTCTTAGGGCATCCCTTCCCTCTTTTCATCTCTCCATCATGGCAGTGATGGCAGAGAAAGTTAGACAGGCTGGGCAACCTGAGGCATTGACATATGAGGCACTGGATTACCTGGCAGCAGAAGGAACAGATCACAGGTTAAAACTGGGCTGAGAAAAGGCTGGTAAAACATGGAGGGATGGATTTGGGTATCTCTGGTGAGATGTATTAGATTTGAATAATTGCACATGGTATTCCATAGCGTATATAGAGGATTGGAGAGCTATTTTTGACAAGTTTTAAATCAGCTCCACAGGATTAATAACTCTCTACTTCTTCATATGGAAATACAATTTTTTGCTTTGTTATTAAAGTATCTTACTACCATCTTTCATCTACCAAATTCTTGGGAGGCAACTGTATTCTGCTTTGAGATGTAAATAAGTTTTGGAATGGATCCATTTTGGATGCATTAATGGGTTACAAACCCATTTTGGAATAGATTTACATTGACTGTAAAAACTTGTAAGGAGACTTACTTCCAGGATACAAGTATGATCTGGTGGTCACACAGAAGTAGGGGAAACAAATTCCTGAATCTTCTTTACCACTCATATGAATAGGTTACCACAACCACCTGTTCTCATATAGGTCAGTTTAATCATAGCCCATATGAGTTTTTAGTTTTGCAATTTTTTCTGACCAAAGAATGTCACTAGGGTATAGCAGATAAGCTGGCATCTGCAAGAGAAGAATTCAAGAAAAATAAATTCTACATTTCATTAACTTGCAAATTTGATTTTTAAAGAGGTGATGGAAAAGAATGAGGTGGTAATTTGCTTAAAGCAGCAGAAATTTGCATTAGCTGTATTTAGTGATCACTGTCAAAGTTATGATATGTACAAAAGAGAAAATACTTGAATTGATATAGTTTTTTTGGAGCTCCTTTCCTTTCTAGTTCAGTCCAGTTGCAATTTTTTTAGGTATTGTTTTCAGTTTGCTCTCCTCAACAAAATTTTGACATCTTGTCAAACCCACATAACTTTCAAAACGATGTGTTATCAGTGAGGCTGGGAATTTTTGGGTAAGCTGATGAAAGAGGGAGTTTGGTTTCCTCAGACCAAGTCTTTGGCATCCTGGTCTGTCAGTCTTGAAGTGCACACTTTCTGTGCTGGAAAAGTGGAAATGATCAGGCTCAAACATCTCTGTTTTATGATGCATCCAGCAGCAGGGTAACCTTGCTAGTAATTAGTAACCACCTATGAGACACTGTTGTAATGCTGAGGAGTTAGCATCAATCTTATTAGCAAGTTATTACACATATCTACACGAAAATATTTTTATCTTTTTCTTCTACATTAATCCCTGGAAATAGGATGATGTGTTTTAATAGTTTTCTTTAAGGCTTGATCTCCCTACAAGAGCATTTAGTTTACCTACTTAAACAAAAATATTCTAGATTTATGATGGTTTGTGAAGCCTAATTCTTCCCTCTTATGCATATATATAATTATTCCTTGAAGAGCTATTGCTTTGTGCCACAAGGCGTTTATATCTAGTATGCAAAGCATTTAAACTTTCTTTCTTCAGATACTTGGGCTCTTAGTCTAGGAATCATTACATTTAGCTAATTTTCTATGTTATGAGCTTCAGAAAAGATCTTGATGCTCCTTCCTTGCACCGCAGAAAAGTGGAGATAGTTCACAGAAATTTGTGTGTTTCTTATTTTTTAATTAATGGCTCCTGAATAGTGGAAGGGACGGTATAAACTGGATGAGTGTCACTCTGGAGAGCAGTGTGGCAAGAAAAGTGCTGAGGAATTGGAGGTCTGGAAGTGGTTACAACCCCACAAGGTCAAAAAGTGAAAGGAAGCTTTTCTTCCTGGACAAAACTACTCCCAGACTGTCAAGAGCAAAAGGAAGCCATATCTTGACATGAGCAGCATTCATTCCAAGTGTTTCTTGCATATACCTTTGGCAAAAAAACTATTAAATAAAATTTTAACAAGATGGGTGCAGTTTATTTATTTTGTTAAAGAATTACATAAACTTTGCAGACCATCACCTCAAATCATATCTCTATTATGAAACCTCTGCAATACTCAAATATCCACCAAAGATATTTCTATTCTGAGCATTTCAGTGGGCTCAGAATGGGATGGGTATGACTACAGATTACCTATTATCATATGGTGAGTGCACACAGCTTATCTACAGAGCTAATGGTCTCTGTCTGTCCCATGGTTTAAGCACGCCTTATTTTCTAGTGAAAAGAGTGTTTGGTTTTGAAGGCTCCTGGCATTCTAATGGCAGGGTTTTGTATAAAATCTCCCTTTTAAATGCCATGGTCTGTTGACCCTTGTTTTGATTTCAGTCTGAGGAGAGACTTCTAGCTGTCAAAATGAGGAAAGGTAGAAAGGGTGGTTGAGAGAGTGACCGTAAAGCACTCTCTTGTTTTGTATATATAAAAGGTGGACTATAGCCAAATTGCCTTGTGATAAGATTATGCTTCATTTGGTTTCTTTTCTCCTTCCCTGTGATGTGCTTATATAAGCCTTGAGGATATTAAAATATATTTTGACCCTTCACTTCATAATGCAAGAGAAAAATTAGACTCTTTCTCCAAGAGTGGTGGCTTGAAGCAATAAAAAGAGTCTGTATATAAATAAACCTTCAAAAGAAATTTCTGTGATAGACGACTCTTGACAATACAGAAAACCTTTGTATGCACCATCTGAAGCAAGGAAGGAATTTCTGTCTCACAGATGAGTGCGTTCAAAATAACTGTAACAAAATAGGGCACTACTTTTTTGATGAGGAGAAAGTTCTGCTTTTGGTTTATAGAATTATGTGATGCTGTCTTTCAGTAAAAGCTATGTAACAGATTGCATTGCAGTTTATTTTTCTGAGAATACTCCTCAAAAGTGGAAGAGAGAGTTCTGTTCTTGACAGAATGCAACCTTATATTGACCTAGTCATGACCTAAAACAGATCATCTAGTCTAAAACATCACCTAGTCCAAAAACTACTTCACATTCATTTGCTCCTTTCAGAGAAAAAGCAGAAAAAACAAACAAAATAAAAAAATAAAAAAGGCCCCACCAAACCAACCAGCTCAGATTTAGAACTCCGAAAGATTCAGTGCATAAATACAGCCAGGACTGACAGCCCGCCACAGAGGGCATTAGCCTGGAATTCTTCAGGAGAGAAGTAGCCTGTGCATGTATTGGATGTGCATTTTCTTTAGTGGCACACACCATATTTTATACGTTTGCTTTGCTTAGTAAAAAGATTGTCAGATATATTTACAGAGAAGGAGAATTGAGAATTGAAAATTAAAGAAACCATGACTGAGAGAAACTAAATGAGGATGGGACATGGAACAATTTCAGTGACCAGTGTTCAGTGACAAATGTTCACCTATAAAGAATTCAAATGCACTTCGATTTTACAAAAGAGCCAATGCATTTAATCGATAAATATTATTTTGATTTGTCTCTAATTATTAACCATGTCGTAATAGCTCAATACTGCAAATTTATCATTTCAGAAAATATTACTGTAATTGAGTTAGGTTTGCTTGAAATGGCTGATGTCTGCTGCTTTCTTTCAGGCCTCTGTGGCTAATGTGTGTGTATGTGCATGTATGTGTGTGTGTAGAAAAGACATGTAACAATTAAAAAGAGTAAAATATGCTTCCACTTCTGGAAGAGAGAGAAACATCCTAAAAGACCATTGGCCCTCTTGGTAGTGTTTCAAAGGAGTTGAGAGGGACTTCTTGCCCACTGAAACTACTGCTAAATTGCAGCTGGGTAGAAAGTAATTTTGCCAGTAGGATTTTGGCCAGTTTAGAAGTTCTGATGGTGTTTTGTAAAGACTCATATTTCTGTTTTTAAGTAGTAAATTTTCTTAATTCAATGCTTCTTCTCTTTGCATGGATGACTCTCTAAAACATTTCTCATTTCTGCCAGTAATGCTACTGAGCAGTTTTTCCCAGAATTTTTAAGAGTCAGATCTGTCAGGAAAAAAAAAANTTTATTTTCTTTCAAAAGGGCATATTTTCTTGCTTTGTCTTGAAACTCCAAAATAAGAATGTTTAAACCCAATACAAAGACAGTCTGCTTCTTCAGACAGGTTTTTCTGCTCTCCAGTTTTCTTTCCTCCTGTTTCAATTTCTCCCTGTCCCTTCTTTAAATACCTAAAGTGGAAGTGCTGCCACATTGCTGAGCTAGTAAGGTTAGCCTCAAAGCTGCCTGTGGAAAGTTTGATCAGGACAGAGAGGGCCAGATGAATTTCCTTTGAAACAAATTTTTGTACCTTTAACTGTCTCAGTCCTTCAAAAGAAAAGCTGCTCTTTCACCTATCATGCTCATCTACAGTGTTCAAAAGGCAGCCAGAGAACTTCCACTTGAAAATATAAATTATAGAACTTAATATGATCTTATATCTTATGTGATCTTCTTGTGCCCAATTCTTTTTCAAAACTGGAAAATTCAGAAGACAGCGCAGCAGGAAGTGGCTAATCTGATTGCTGTTCGTGAGGAGCCCTCCAATGCTCAGCCAATCATTTGGCAGCAGTCAGCTGGGGCAGCAGTGGTCCAGGGAACTAATCCTGCTTCTTATTATAAATTTAAGTAGTCTTTTATTTGTAAAAGAATGCTAAAATTAGTATGCTGTGAAGCAGCAGATTGTGGAACTGTAAAGACACAAACAAACAAAAAAAAATTAAACTCTCTAGCAGTACTTATATCTCTTGTAAATAATATTAGTAGGCTGATGGTGGATGGAAGTAGCTAGCATTGATACCTAAGACCTGAAAGAGGCTAAAGTCTGATACTGGGCTGAGTTACCCCAGAATGGATGGGAGTGGGATCTAGGATGTTTGTATTTACGCGTTATGTATTTTTTTCTTCCAAGTGGTGTTGATAGGAAACTTATGAATTATGTCATTGGAATTGAACAACATATTTTGCAAACAGAACATGTGATGCAAACAGTAAGAATTTATTATAAAACTGCATCATTATGTAACAGGTGTGGACATAGAAAGGTTGACAAGAATTAAAAACATTGTCAAACTCAGTTTTGTCCAACTTCAGTCTTAAAAAGGTGAACATTAAAGAAATTAAAGAAGATAGCTGATATTAATTTTTGAGATGATGTGCAATATTATAT
The DNA here is from genome assembly GCA_013186435.1 of Turdus rufiventris. Lineage (NCBI taxonomy): Eukaryota > Metazoa > Chordata > Aves > Passeriformes > Turdidae > Turdus > Turdus rufiventris. The sequence goes on from PYHW01009849.1 coordinate 1,053,018, forward strand.
ATTTCATTGTCTGTGTTTATTTCTATTGTAAGTCTGACATCAAATCAATTTAAATGTCTTTGAATCAGTGGAATGATATTCTGAATATCAGGTCTTCTGTCAAGAGGTTTTAATGAGTATCAAGTCAGATGATTAAGGTAGCAGACATGAATGATTCTATAGCAGACATGAATGCTTCAGATGCCAAGTTAACAAAGTCAAAGCTATTCCAGGAAATAAGCAGCATCAGTTGAGAGTTCAAAGGGAAGTATGGTTTCAGAGGAGTAAGCAGCTTCATTAAACTCTATTAATGATCCCTGTAGATAAATTTTGCATTTAAATTAATGTCTTGTGTCTGGAGAAAGCAGTATTACAGAGCTTCAACCAACGATGCAAAGTGATTTACATGAGCTGAACATCTGTGATTCTCTGACTACTGACCTCCTAAATAAGCAGTTCACTTTTTTTCTCCCCCCTCCCCCCGCTCTCTGCTAATAGATAGCTGTTTGAATTAAATTCATTCTTTATCCTTGCAGGGTCTTCATTCTGGTGCTTACTGGATATTGTTCCTATAAAGAATGAAAAAGGAGATGTAGTACTCTTTCTGGCCTCTTTCAAGGATATAACAGACACAAAAGCGAAGATTGCTGCAGAAGACAAAAAGGAAGGTTTGTGTGGATTGCAAAACCATTGCTAAGAATTAACATGTATACGCTTTTAAGAATTGCACCTGCATGAGCATTCTCTCACATGCACATTATTCAATACAGAGACCTCCTAGTTTTCCAAAGAAGAAATTAGTATATGAAATGGAATGATAAATAATCTGTTTGGACTTTTTATTATTTACATATTGCTGCAGGTTCAGTAAACATGGAATTTAGGAGACAGAATATTTTGTCCTAAAAATTAAAATTAATTTTTATATACCATGATTTAATTTATTTACTTTCTGGATTTACAGAGGTGTATTTTGGAAAAGCTAGACTTTTTCAAAAGTTCCACCTATGAACCTGATTTTAGCATGGCTGAGAGTAAAGGAATGAATATTTTTCATGTTTTCCAGTCCAATGAGCAGAATTTAAAACAGCTTTAAAAATTATTTTGCCTATTGATAAGCATATATTTTCTCGTGCCATCTCATTTTCATTACACTTTAAGTTATATGACTAATTATGTCATCAGAATTACCCAATAGTAAAAGAAACACATTCTCACTTTTACTTGCTTGTGAAAGGAAACACTGCAAAGATTCTGTTCCATGAATTTGAAAATTGCCTTACAGTAATGGCTAAAAAAAAAAAATTGGAGAGGGTAGTATAATCAAAGTTTGCTAAATTTTGCTAAGACAAAGCTAAGTCACTGTAGGGGGATGAAGTCTATGCAGTGAACATCAACTTGTACATCATCAAATGCAGTGAACTTAGTCCAGATTTGCATTTTGTAAAGATGTAATGAACCAACACTTCAGTTGTGTAATTTTTCAGTCTCAAAGGAACTGTTTAGATAGAGTTTATCTGTAGACATCAAGAGCAGCTGTCAGAATTCTTTAAAACATCATTGGTGTTGAATTTTCCAATCTGGTACTACTCTGGGATCTATTTAAATTTTTCCCCCTATGATAGCCATTGATCTCTGCCTCACAAACGAAATAGTTATGGCCTTTAGAACACATTTGCTCCTCGTGGGTTTCTAAACTAGGGGAACAATTAATATTCAACTTTTTCTGGTTTAAATGTTAATTTTTCAACAAAAAAAGAGTTATATTTCAGTTACAGAGGTGTGTAATTCAGTATTCTTTTATGAAATTTTACTACTTTAAACCATAAAATATTATGTTCTCTTGTGCTGATTAATATTTATATATCTACACTTATACTTACAATGTCTGCTTCTTGTTTATGTTTGGACAAATAATTTCACCTTTTACTTAATTTTCAAGCCTTGAATATTAGAAGATTGATGGGGGAATTTTACATCCTTCACTTTTTTTGCACTGAATATATTTGAAAATTTCTAAGCTGGAAGAATGAATAATGGTTTTGAAGTAGTACACCAGTACATTTTGCTGCTTTCCCTTACATTCAATTTCAACCCATTACTACCTCTTGAAGTAAAAAAATAAAAGTATGAACAATATTTTACCTTATTTCTCCTTAAGCCTCAGAAAACATTACTCTTATAAAAGTTTTAGGAAAGTAATTTATTAAAACCTGATATGTGGAACCATGTAGGTGGGAGATTGTCAGAATATCTGGGCTCTAAAGGCTGGAGATTTACTTACAAGTGATGCAAATTTTCAGGACAGGCTCAGTGAAAAATCACATTCAGTATGCCAGTGATGACTTGGAATAGGTATGTTACAGATTACTTGAAAAATGACAGCTATTGTCTATCTGATAAACATTTTGTAGCTTCATGGTTATTTTAGGATGGATTAAGATGGTCTTTTGACATGGTTTCATGACAAATTATGAATCTAAGCAGATTTTTACTCCTGTTCCTTGTAGCACATTTACAAATTAATACAACTCTGCCATGTGCTGACACAGGAACGCACTTACCCAGGGCCACACTGCGCCAGCAAATGCTCATTCAATTGCTACAAGCAGTCGACAACTGGCTTTCTTCCATGATGTATTCTTTGGAGCACCATCCTGAAACTTGATTGTTCCATCCCTTCCTGCTAATTTTAAAATGATGACAACTGTTTTATGTTATTAGCATCATGGTAGCAGAAAGTAGCACTTAGTGTGGGGCTTTGACAATTATAGCATTTTATTAAATAGAGTGAGATAACAAACAGGATTTAATCATTGATTCAAAACTTTTTTTTTTTTCAAATTCAGCATTTTAATTTTATGTATATCCACCTGACTATATAAAAATAAATGTAGGGGTTTATCAGCTCCTTTTTAATAAGATTACAGTTCTTCCTATGTGGAGTGATTTACTAAGCCTCCAGTGGTGAATATCATCTTGTTATTTTCAGAAAAAAAATCCCAGTACAATCTGTGCAACTCATTCATTATGTGAAATTTCAGAATGTTTAACTTCTGGAATTAATTGGTTCTTCTTTAATTATACCACAACTACTATCAGTAATATACAATGCACCTTGTACTAACAAAAACTTCAGTTGGTGTTTTGTTTGGATGTATGAAAAAACTTTTTTAATGGTCAGAGATTGATTTACTTTTTCAAGGATTATTGAATATGGCCTTTCAAAAATCAAATAATTTTTAAACTTGTAGTTGACATTGAGCTATTGCTACAAGGTAATTGCCATTATGCTCAGTGTTTTATTGCCTATTTAGCATATCTCTGGAGGTTAGACTGTGTATGGAAGGAGAACCTAAATACAAACATTCTCAGTGTGAAACTATTCTGCCCATGAAAGGCTCCTTTATCAGTGTTTTTGTTTCAGTCTCTCTCCTGTTTCTTGCCCAGAAGTGACTTTATAATTTGTATGGGTCATTAATAGTTATATTCCATCTCACTTTAATTTTTAAACTCCTTAGACAACTTATTTAACAAAATTCTTTCATGTTCCTTTTCTCTCAATTCTGCCCCTTTGACATTCTACCAGCATTTTATGGTAGCATACAACAGTCAGTGGTTATGCCTCCTAAAGCCTTCTCCAGACTCCTACTTCCTCGGGTCTTTCCTACTTTTGATATCTATCTGTTTCTTCAGTAAAATCTTGTTCTCCTTGTACTTTTACAATGACATCTTCCTGAACTTTATCTTCTGATTTTACAGCCTCTTTCTTCTTGTGCATTGTATATTTACTTTTGCAAATCTCAGGAGCCAATACTGTCTTTGATTTTCTGCAGACATTTTCCTATCAATTTTATCTCATCTGTTCACACAACTTCAGTTGGTCCTTTGTGCCAATGTGCCTTGCAAAAGTCTGCTTTTTTACCTTATTTTCCTTTACCCAGCCCAAATGTCAGATGTCGTCTGTGACCTTTTCTTTTGAATGTGTCATTCTAAATACAAATTTAACAGGGTTCCTTTCTGCTTTTCTTCTGTATAAAAGTTTCCAGTGGAAAGAGCCCCATCAACCAATGGGAGAAGCAGATTTTGTTCTAAGAATTTCATATAAGGAAAATGGAAAACCACATGCCTGAGAAGTTTGACAGTCTTCAAAAAGTGCTATGACAGTCAGCAACTTTCGCACTTCTTTGGTTTGGTTTGGATTCGGTTTTTAAATCAATTTGACAATATCCTTAAAGGCTTCTTCAGTATTGCTAATTTGCTTTTAATAATATCTTTTTGCCCTACCTATAAGTTTTCTGTAGAAATACACTCTGCTTTCCATCTGCTTAATAATATCTGTAAACTTTAAGTGAATTGATGGCCTTTTCAGTATACAGGTAAAGGTTTTTTGTTTGTTTTAATAAACTGTTTCTTAAGTAGTTTTATGGGAGTTTTATTTTAGCTTCCTAACTTACAATGAGCTACTTTTTGGTAAACTAGTTCAAAGTTCCACTATTCATTCAGAGAAAAAGTGATTAAACTGGAAATTCTGTTCTCCAAATCTGGACTCCAGTGTGGCATAGATGGGTCAGTGCTTTTTAATTTCTGCATATGACACTAGAACATATGCTGGAATTTAGTGGGAATTCAGGAATCTAGGTTGGAAAACAAGAAATTAAATTATTCTGTGACTACTTGTAGACTTCTAATCTGTGTGTTAATGTGAAATAATTTAGGTTTCATAGATGTAGAGTTCCACTGCTATAGTCACTGCTAAATTAATTTGACTCATTCCACAAAGCTTACTTTAGTCTTTTTTTTTGGTAATCTCTTTGCTTTTTTTTTTGTTTCTTTTTATTGTGAAATTTTTGAACTCTTTGTTTGAAAGCATATTTTAGGACTTATTTTCTCAACTTTATCCCAGCAATATTATAAAAATGTGTGCAGTATATAGTAAACACTGAACCACACAATATTTGAGTTGGGATTCTCTGGAGATTATTTGGTCCAATGTCCCCTTCTCAAAGCAGGGTCAGGTTGAATGAATTGCCCAGGAAACATACAGATATGTGCTCAATAACATGGAGGATGGAGACTCCACAGCTTATCTGGGCAGTCTGTTCCAGTATTTGACTCCTAACAAAACAAAAAAAAAAGGAATTTCATGTTTTAGGTTGGTCTACCTGTTGGCAAAGATGCCTTCACTCTCAAAATAATGTGAATTAAAAATTGAACTACACCTTCTGCCACTACAGATTAAAATTAGATGTATGTTATTGTTCAACTGTCTGGCTTTTTCTGGCTTCTTAGTTATCCTTAGGTCCATATGAATTTCTGAGGAGACAGATTTATTTTGATTATGCATCATTTGTTGGAGGGAGGAGTTGTTCTTTTCAGTATGCCAGAAGTGAAATACCATGTGCCAAACATTTTACATTCCAGATTTTTTATGTTGAAAATGTCTATTTGGAGCAGCACTGGTCTCTTGTAAGAAATTGTGCAATGTGCACTTTGATTTATTCTACTTAATTACTGTCTCAGCTACTTCATGACTGCTCAAGCTACTGCAGTGAATATTCAGGAGACAATTTTTCATTTTAAAGCTTTTATACCTGTCAGGAGGCAGTATGCTGAGATGGGGAACATAATCATACAGTCACCTAGAGTTACAATAACCAAAGCAGTTAAAATTGCTTCAGGATGCACAGGCACCCATACAGTTCTATCAATAGAGGAGGTGGGACAGGAGCAGAGTTTTACCCCAATATTCCCACTGCCCAAAGGAAGAACATATTGAGGAAGTAGTACACAAGCATCCTTTATTCTGCAAATAACTCAGTTACATCCTCCCTAGGAGGACTTTGCTCCTGGCTCACTGTCAAAGTATGAAGGGTCTGAAAATCTTCTGCCACCATTAGAGAGAAACACCTTTCCTGCTGGTCTGTGGACAATAGTTAAAAACTTAGGGGACAAAAATAGATCTGACTTTCTCTCCTTGCTCCTTTTTGCATTTGTGAGCACGTAGATGCTCTCCCTCTCACCTTTTCTCCTTCTTATCCAAGCAAATAAGTTGTATTTGAGCCTTGAATCTTTAGAGACATATCAATCTTTGTAGCTCTTGCTTCAGCCTTGCACTGAGTGTTAAATGCACGTGGCAGTTCCATTCCAGCAGCTCTCAGAGAGGCACAGGGATTTGTTCTGGAGCTGAGGGAAAAGTGTTCTTTGTGATATATGTAGAATGAAAATGAAAAAAAGAAAAGCAAAATCTGATTCTTGAGCAAATGTAAAGGAGCAGACTGTATTCTGTGATATCCTGAAAGGCTGAGAGAGTATACACATTACCAACCAAAAAGTTCGTACTCACAAGTTCCTAGATAAATTTATGCCATTGCTTTGAGATTTTCCCTAGAAAACAAAGTTATCAGGGTGTGGGGAGAAGGGAGAAGTTGGGTTTTTTTTGTTTCTGTTTTGCTTGTTTTTAATTTTTCTGGCAGATTGTTGGAAAGTATCTTCAGACATTCCTCTTACAGTTTGAAAACTCAGCCAAGTAAGACAGACAAGAGAAAGCATGGAAGAAACAGGAATATGTTCAGGATATTTTTTGCTGAAGAACTTTTCACAGTTGTGTGTGGTAGGTGATTTTTTAACAAGTCAGTTTACAACCTTCCTATATAATTTACAACCTTTCTTATTTCTAAGGCAAAAAATCTGAAAAGGAAGAAATATCTTTAAAGGCTTTTACTGGCCTAGACACAGGCTGGTGTCTTACATTTTATTAAGAGACCATGAGGACTAGAATGCATATTTCACGTGTACTTTTTGTCCAGAAACACATTTAGGAGGCCTTGCATTTGCAGAATTTAACTGTAGTTGCAGTTATAGGGCATGCTGTAGCTCCTCAGAGCAATTCTGAGGTCCTGTAAAGACACAGCAAGTAAGATCCCTTTCAAGTGAGTTTTTCATAGCTGTAGAAAGGATTACAACTATCCATCCTAAATTGTATACCTAAAATTTTAAAACTAGTTAAGTTTCGGACCAGTCACTCTCAGAGTCTGAAAATCTCACTCCTTGAGGGATAATCAGGAATACTTTCAATCACCACATGGAACACATATAGAATTTTAAACTTATGCATTTCTTAAGTTTAAAAACTATTTTTAAAACAATCTATTCCCCCATCCTCTGCTATTTTAACTCCGGGCAAGTTACATTGACCACAAAATATTTTTATGGGTGACTTATATAGTTCTGTATTGTACATAAATCTATTAAGAAAACAAGTCTTCATTCTCAAAAGACATGCTTTCTTTATAAGACAGAAATTATTCAGATATATATTATTATTTTCACTTGAGTGAGCAAGGTGTACTTTAACACCATTATCAGTGCAATTTAAAAAAAAAATTGCCATTAATGACTTTGAAATTATGATAATCTTTTTCTGAAAATAAAAAGCAGTAAAAATATCAATAAACAAAATACATTATTAAATTTATGGAATTAACAGGAAAAAGAAAACCCTCAGGTTCCCTGATATTTTGTCCTTAAATATTACACACTTGCAGAGGAAGAGATATTAAAACTTGCTGAAGAGAATGAAAAGTTTCTTGACAACCTAAATAGTTGGCATTACTTAAGTTTTAGGGGTTCTTGAAAAAAATTTCAAATATTCTCTTATTACAGTTATGTTTTTGTTCATAATGATATATGAGCATCTCACTGTCTTATGAGCCTTTTGGGAATTTGCTGTGGGAAATGCAAACTATTCCAGGAAAAAATAGTTGCTTTAAAAACAGCTCAAAGTGAGTGATGACCCGACTGTAAATTCAATGCTGCATTTTATTCTGTAAGAACAACATATGACCACTCACTTCATTTGAATCAATAGAAATGTCTCAAATTTTTGGCATAATAAAAATGTCAATTTTGCAATTCGTGAGACAATTCTAGAGTAGTAACAGTGGAAAGCTTGCAAATAAATTATTTTTACATAATGATGAAATAGCTATTTTTGAGTTGGAATATTTTACTTCATTACAAGAGTTCTGTAGTTTTTGGCAGTAGTATTAATAGATGAGAAAATAGTTCAAAGTAATTCACTTTCAGAGTTCTTCAGCTGAAACTCAGCCTATTGGAAGCAGTTGGAGAAAGGTATGTCTTTTAGAATTATTTTTCCCCAATTCTGAATTTTATGAGATAGACCCAAATACAGACTTCTAAAAAATAAAAGATATTTATTTATTTAGGGGTATACTCCCATCAACCACCAAAATGGAAGAGGAGAAAGATCCTTTCTTTTGGCTTTGTGTGTCTGTTTCATCACACCTTTTTTTACCTCCGTAGTGGAAGAATGAGCAGACCAAAATATGGTTAAGGATTTTTATCTCATAAGCTGTTTAAAGTCTTTCTAATTCATATAAACATTAATGTGTGGTATTGCTTCTTTTCTCATTCTGTTCAAAGCTGAATTTCCTTTGAAGGCATAATACTAAAATTATGATAATCATACCATTGATTCTGTGTAAAATTTGGCCTTTAAAACATATTCTGTAACAATGTTTACAGTGTATAGCTGATATGTGTGTTAGGTACATCTTCTTATTGAATCAATTAATCAGTTAACAGAATTTAAAAAGCAGCTAGAAGCTAGGCTGGATCCACCCTACAGAGAACAGTGAATTTTTGTTACTGTTGACAGAAAGAACATGTCATACAACCAGCAAAACTCCTGCAGCCTCTTGCCCATGGTAGTGCTTTTATTCTGTCATTAATACCAAAGACTTTAACCAGTTTTCTCTTTATTGGCAACTTCTGGTGTGCTGTCCCCTGAAGAATAATGGAAAATTTGCTAGATTTTTAAAAGCCTAGAAAAAATTATACCAACTTTCCATATAATCAGGTTTTAAATAGGGTATTTTGTGTTCATTCAGAATTGCTTTACCCCAGTTGTCCCCTTCAAAATTTCCTTTGTGTTTTTTTTTTTTTCTTGATGACTGCCTATGAAATGTGTTTTGTGTCAATGATACTGGCTATGATTTAATACCATTGTGTTTCTTGTAGACATATTTGTATTTATTTTATTGCACATGGGTTATTCGTGAGAGCCTATTCAAAGATCACACTTTCTGCTGTGGTATTTCCTACCTTATGATGCGAGTGGTGAGGGTTTTTCCAGATATGTATTAAAAGGACTGTAAAACTTTATTGCACTTCTTACAGGAAGCCTTTTATAAATAGAAATGTAAGACAAATAAATGATGGACAAATTCTTTAACAAATCATTCAGTGAACCCCGGTTCAAAAAGGAACAATTCAACACTTGTAAGATATTCCAAGTAAAAACATCTCTCTGTGTGATTGAGCTGTGATTGCTATGCATTTTCCCATTTTCCCTGTTCCTTCCACTGTGTGCATGGAGCAGCATCATAGATTTCTTCAATTCTGTCTGTATCTGGATACCTTTTAGCAATGGAGTCCATTTGTCCTGTTCTACTCTGTTGTTGGTGTTGTTATTGCTCTAAAGGAAATCTAGTTTACGTGTTCAAAATGATGTTATTTCTATGATAAATTTTCTTAGATGGGAGTTGGCATTACTTGCTGTTTCATCTCATGATTGACTTTAATTTTGTAAACAGTGAAATATATGAAAAGTTCTTAACTACTCTGCCAATTTATCTAGTCATTTGAGTAAAATGTCTGTAGAATAAAAATTTTATCTTTTATTCCTCATACTCGCTCCTGGCTTAGCTCTCAAAATAGCTAAGATGAAGTAATCTCATTATTTTATGGAATACATTAATAAAAGTGTACACTACACTATTAAATAAATTTGGAATTTTCACAGAGAATACCCACCATAGAGTCCAGAATTCACTGTTTTTCTTCAGGATTCTTCCTTGCAAAGTGTTTAAAGATATCTATATCTATTCTACCTTTCCTACTTCTGCCCAGTCAGGGTTATTGCACATCATGACTTGAGATGGTCATATTTCCACTCTTTGAAGAGGATATTCAATGTGTCTGAATCAATCTTACCCTAA
>PYHW01009849.1:1063199-1076940 GCA_013186435.1 Turdus rufiventris
CTGAATGTAAGCCGCATTTCCGGTGTGGGAGCAAAATTTTAGTTAAAATGGTGCGGCTTATATTCGTGAAACTACTGTAATTTTGAGCATGGAGCTAAAATTCTTGTGAAAATGTAAAAAATACAGTGAAGAGTCATGGTCCTGTTCCTGGTGGGGAACCTGTCCTTCCTTGGCTACTGTACTACAGAAATACTGCTCAGAGATTCAGGTCTGCAGCCTCACAGCCTATAGGATAACTTTGTCACACTGGTTGTTGGTAGAACTACCATGTCTGAATAAAGTTACTCAGTTGTGCGTGTGTTTCCGTAACTAAACTCCCAGGTTGCTTTACATCATCCCTCTCTATTTCATTCACATACTACCAGTTTATTGTGCTCTGGGTTAAATTTGAGAGTGCAGGTTGCTTTTATTCATTCTTTATCTTAATGTTTTAGGCAAACATAGGCAAATCTCTTGAATTTTCCTGTGTCATATAAGTGAAATGCTAGATCTTTCTATTTTGTTTCCATGCACATTTGTATTGAAAATGATAATGTATTTTCAGTGGTAATGACCCATGATCAGACTGGGAGATATTTCCATACAAGAGTATGTTGTGTATGTATCAGACCCGAGGGAACAGTAGGCAGTGGTTTTAATTAATGCCTGAAGAGAAAAGTGAAAGCAGTTCTTTCGAAGGGATGCAAATTAATGTTGTGAAGAAGGAGGAAAATCTACCAAGGCTGAAACATTTTTTGTAAATAAAATGCAAGCTTTCTGGCCAGAGAAGTTTAGTTCCTTTTGGTATTTGGAAAGATATGCTTTTCATGGTCTCTCTCATGCCACAGGTTGTCTGCTATGGAGTGAAGACAGTGTTTCTGGGTCATATCAGGGTTATTCAGTCTTCACTAAGAGAGTGGGGAGACACTGGAACAACTGAGAACTGGAACAGAGAAGTTGTGAATGTTCCATCCCTGGAAGTGTCCAAGGCCAGGTTTGACTGGGCTTTGAGCAACCAGGTCTAGTAGAAGGTGTCCCTGCCCATGGCAGGAAGGTTGGAACTAGATGATCTTTAAGGTCTCTTTCAACACAAACCATTCTTTGATTGTATAAATGTGTCAGACTTTACCCAGAGAATGAAATCATTATAAACCATAAAGTATTCTGGACTCTATCTAATGCTATGCTCTGACTATTCTTGATTTTAGGAAATAATTATTCACCAAAAGTGTTATCAAGCTTGAAACCAGGCCTACCTGGAACTCCCTTGGAACTGCCCATGGAAGTGGTTGAGTCACCACCTCTGAAAGTATTTGAAAGATGTGTCCAAGTGGATGGTTTAGTGGTGGAATTCCCAATTAGTGATTGTGAATTTATGATCTTAGGGGTTTTTTTCAACCTAAATTATTCCAGGATTTGATTAACTGCTTTGAAGGAGAGCAGACGTACATTTGGTGTCAATTTATTCAGTAAAGCTGACTTTCCAGTTCTTCTGCATTGCTAGGACAGCATATATTTATGAAAGTTTGTCAGAAGCTGTCAGGGTTTATATTTCTGATTTATACCTAGATCTTTTTTTTTCCAATGGGAACAAGAAAAGAGTTATGCCTCCACTTTCTATTAACCTTAAGTGGATTATTGAAGCCTCATGTTATAAAAACACAACAGAAAAGACAAGTTATAAAGACATTTGTGTTTGATTGTGCTTTCTTTTACTTCAACCTTCCCTCAAAAAATTGTAAGAAATCTTAAGCTGTTAGGAGGCTAATGTTAAGCTTAGCAAAGAGGTGCTGTGTTATTTTCTTTTCCTGGAAAATCTTTTGTAAGTGTCATGTCTGATGGTTGTGGTACTATACCTGTCTTCATTTGAAAGAAAAACAACCAGGACAGCAGTAGGAGTTAAAATATCTATTACAACTTTTCTGATAAAAGGAAGATAAGACTAAATTGCAAGCATCCTTTTTAAGAGCTACCTTGGGGAGGGGATTACCATTACACAGGAAGACGTGTGTAGAAGCAGCAGCAAATAGATCCCAAAATCAGGGATTTTTCTACAACAAGATTTCTCACTGTATTTGGGGAGATGAGGAATCCTTTTGTTTTTAACAACAAGGCAAAAAAAAAAAAAAGCCAGTTGTATTAAAGTGACTTTCAGCTTATGCTTGATTTTATACTTGGATCTTTTTTTTTCTAAAATCAGCCATGGAAAGAAGTAAAAAATCAAGTCTGTCAGGTACCTAAATTTTTGAAGAACCAGAGAGAAACAGATGTGAGTTTATAAAAAATGAGCTGTCTCTTCCAGAATAGTGAGCTGTGAACTGAGTATGACAAGAAAAGAGGGAAGGTTACAGAAAATAATCACACATATGTAGAGGCACACCTGGTGAGCAATGTAGTTTGCTAAGGCTCTGGATTGCTTCCTTTGCTGAAGGCATTTGGACACCAGAAAGCAGAATTTACTAATGCCATTCACTTATTTATGTTATAAGCTACTGACATGTGCTCTGATGGTGTCATATCTTCACAATAAACTCTTTTTTTTTCACTTCTAATAATAACCATAAAAACCTTTTTGCCACTTACAGTTAGTAAGAAAATTATTACTTCGTAATTATTGTAATGCTTTCCTTATTGATGCATGCTTTCCTGTCTCTAGGAGTTGAGTGATTTCCAATATTAACACAGAGGTAACATTAATCCTTTGCAAATAGTGTAATCAGCGTGTGATGGAAGTCACTTGCTGTGAAAATATGCAATTGGGATGATTCTAAGTGCCTTATCAAGTCCCAGAACCTGAGCAGGTTAGTGAGTACAACATCTTTAGTGACTGAAACAAGAGATGGAGAAGATGGAGTCTGTGTAAAGCAAAAAATTATCAGGCTGCTGACACATAAAATTTAAAACCTTACAAGGAACCTGTCCTCATTTAAAGAGTGGATAGAAAGTGAATCTCTGTGCAGCTAAATATATGGGAACAAAAGAAACAATAACTGAATATGCGCACATCGACTGTTTCCAAAGTCTCATGGTATTCTGGAAAGAGATGGAATTGTGGACAGTATTCAGCTCAGTGCTCAGAATATGAGAGATAAGCACATCAAAGGTTAGGAGTTATAAGGAGAAAACCCGATGGCAGTATTACACCATTGTATCAGGCAATTGTGTATCCATAGCCTGTTATTCTGCAAATAGCCACTGAAAGGATGGTTTTAAAGAATATATTTAATATGGCATGGATGATGTAGGTGAGGTAAAGAGAAGACTTCCAAGGTTGACCATAGGTAGAGAGATCCCCTTCCATACTGGGAGGGCCTTGTATTACTGGGATGTTGGAAGTACTCAAGGAAACTCCACCTGAAGGGGTCCCAGGGCTGCCTTATGAACACTCAGTGTGAGGCTCACAACATATCACATCACCAAGGCTTTTCATCTGCCAGCATGGACTACCTCAGGCTCTATGGGCTAAGGACAAGGACAGGTATTAGATATGGTACAGCCTGAGGATGAAGCCTTTAGCTAAAGCATCTCAAAATCATTGCTGGCCAGAAGCTCAAAAAGTGTTTTCCCAGACTGCCTCATAGCTGATCTGAATTTTATTGACTACTTTTGGATGCAGTAGGGTAAACTGAGTGGTCTCATACAGTTTAGGTTGAGAAAGGGCAAAAAGAGAGGCCTGTAAATATTTTTAAAGAGAATTTCAATGTCATATGACAGTACCAGGCTACTATAGCTGAACAATTCTACAGTTCAATTGACTGACAATTCTACAATTCAATTGACTTACCTTCATTTTTCCTCAGAGAAAGAAATAAGCACTTTGTTCTTACCCGGACCTTAAGAAGACTTAAAATTTGAGTTTTAAGTGGTTTGATAATTGAGAGATAAAAAAAAAACAAAAAAAAACCCCAAAAAACCAAAACAAAACAAAAAAAACCCAACCAAACAGAAAAAAAAAAAAAAAACAACACAACAACAACAACATTAATTTATTTGGGTCTTTGGGTTCTTTTCTGAAATAATTTTTCAGAAATTATTTTTGTTCTGTCTTTCTTCATTATAGCTGACAACAACATGTGTTGGAGATGGGAAAGTATGAGGCTTCTCCATCTGCATCCTTCAACTTTTGAGTAGCTATTTGGCTTTGCAATACAAAGGTTTTCCCTTCTTTCATTTTACTTTTCTTTTTCCCCCTTCTATTTACTGACAAGTTAAAAAAAAATCCTCAACTAGAGAGTGCTCTTGGATGAATTACACAAAAACTTCTTTACTGAAAAATTTGGAAAATTTTTCCTCCTACATATTTTGTTATGTATGGTTTTGTGCTGTTAAGCCAAAAATACATCACTTTCCTATAATACAAATCTTTCTTGCTTTTCTAAGCAGGTTTAAAGATGTAGCTATTTTGCTTGCTTCTAATTTCTGGCTCTGCTAATTAGTTTTGTGTTTTGTTTAATTTTTTTTCCTCCTTAATTTGTATGCGTTCAGTTGGCTTTAATTAAACCTCCTTGACAGCCAGCTTCTTCCTTTAGTCCCATAATTTCTTTTTTTCTTAATCCTGACACATCACAAAAAGTCTGCTTTCATTTACTCTGGCATCAATTCACTGTAATTCCATCAGAGTGACTGGAATTACTTTGAATTTACTGCTCTATAAGCAAGAACAAAATTTGTTCCCATGATTGACAATTACAGACATCTGAATGGAGGTAAAAACCACAAACCTCTCCAAAATACTGTTCAGTCTTTACTCTTAATGGGTTTCATGTCACCAAGGAATATATCAAGTGATTTTACCAGTAACCATGTGGTGGGAAAAGAAATCTAAATGCATGAATGAAAGAATTGGTTATTACTAATGAGCAAGCTTACAAATTAGCATATTCTGACATAATGGAAGCCTAGTGAAAGTCAGACTCTTGGTTTTATAAAGTACACCACAAGGGATTTTTTCTTCTTTCTGTGAGGTGAGAGAGAGAGTGGGATCACCTCAAGGATATTTTTAGTGGTTGTTTCTAGATATCCTTCCCAGTGCTAAGTAATTGCTATTTTCTGAAACAATAGAGAGTACATTTATTTTATCTATGAAATCATGTGTTGCAATTACTTGCTTCTGAGTTGTGTGAAGGCATTTGACAATTAAAGCTCTACAGTGATTTTTATTTGCCCTTCAGGAAGGAGAGATTTTGTTTCTTTGCTGCAAAAGATTAAGCAAAAGAAAAGGTGTGCATAATATTTACATTTCTACCAATGTCTGAAATGTTAGTAGTTCAGGTCCCAAAGGTTAAAGTGTTATTTCCTGATCTTTAATGGACTCTCACTTCTGTTCAGCAGAAAAATGGAAAGGAAGAGGAAGAGCAGGATCGCATTTTGAGTCAGCACGCAGACGGAGTAGAGCTGTCCTTTATCATATCTCTGGACATCTACAAAGAAGAGAGAAGAACAAATTAAAAATTAATAATGTAGGTAAAATTATTTTCTTCCCCTCCCCCCATCCCCCCCAAAAAAGTACTCTGTACTATCTTAAAAAAAAAAAAAAAAATTGAAAGTGCTGTAAAAGGTTAATGACTACTTCAGAAATATCCTGGTCATCATTTTACCGTAACAAGGATCAGAATGCTTCTCACTGAAGTATGCTTCTTCCTACTGTGGTGTTTGTTACCATATAGCAAGATAGTACATTAAATCATACTGTAAACAGACATTTAATGCCCTGAAAGCCACATTATAAAATTTCTCAGATTCCACAAGTTCTCTGAGCTTTGAAAGGCCACACTTTATTTAGACAAGTTTCTATGTGACTTTCTCCAATTTTATGTTGTGATATTTATCTTTTCATTTCCTAATTGAAGTAGTAATGGTAATGTTTCTGTCTCCAAATTAATTCTCTATTCCTCCAGTAACAATAACTAATGAGTAAGTTCACAAAACGTGCTGTGAATGTTGCTAACACTAAATCAAACCATAGACAAACCAACAATATAGCAACAGAATGACTTCTAAAGAAATGTTAATGAGAAAAAATAAGTCTCCTGCTTTGTGCAGTACAAATTAAAGGTATAAAAACTTGGTATAGATTAATGACATGAAAATACTCAACTGGTATATATGTAATGGTGCATACAACCACTTCCATTGAATTTAAATATTCAGTGTTGAAAAAAGATAAAAGATTAAATGCTGGAATTTTTTTTTTTTAAGTTACAAATGTTTTATGTTGAAGAAACATAATGAAAAAAAACCAAAAAACCAAAACCAAACCAAACCAAAACAAAACAAAAACAACAAAACAAAAAAAACAACAAAACAAAACAGGAAAAAAAAACAGAAAAAAAAATATGACCAGGTCTTCCAGGGACATTTTCATTGTATAGTACTATGATAATATTTTTTAGGAACATGACTCTTAAATAGGTTTTGATTACTTTCCTGTACTATCAAAATGCTGCTGCAGATGCTATTTTGCCATGTAAAATTATTTATTTTATTACTAAATTACTAGCTTTAGTACATGGATTTTTGGAGCTATGGATTGGAAATAATACGAGGAATGTTTTCTTTTTCATGATTTAAAAATGGGCTGACTCTAAGAGCAGAGACAATACAGCTGCTTAGTTTCATTAATAAGAACCAAGAATAAAAAAGGCAATGACATCAGTATTTCAAAGGAAACACAAAGAGAAAGGCTGTGACAGACAAGGCAAATGTAGTTAAGTCTATGGGTATGCAGGTTTTCTCTTTTTAATTTCATAGTGAATTACTTCAAGATCAGAAGTAATCTTAGCTTGCTGAATGCACAATATTGTTTTGGGAGGCTCTGTTGGTTGCTGGAACAGCATTAACCAGGAGCAGAGTAACAGTGAGCAAGAATTTTGTTAGTAAATAATGCAAGACAGGTCATGTCCCACATGCTGCTTTTGGGGGGGGTAGGTGCTTTTTGTTAAAGCTATGAAAGGTGAAAGCGAACAATTTCGACAGCTTAACACTGACATCTTGGTTGCATAAAACAGCGGTAAGGCACAGGCTCAAGGCAAAGCTTAGTCTAGTGACAAAGGTAGCCAGTTCTGAAGACATGTTATGATAGATTGTTTGATTTAGATCAGGAATGCAATTTTAAATAAAATCAAAAATTTATTCCTACTAGTTGTGCTCTCATTCACATGAACTGGATTCCTGCAGGTGAAACTAAACCAGGAGAGGTGGTCCAAGCACTGGAGCTGTTCAGTCCATAGGACCAGGCTAGAGATAGTCTGAAAGAACCTCCGCACAGCTCTGTGTATAGGATGTTTTTCTTCAATACCAGCTACTTCTTTCTGTGTGTTTCTATTTAGAGAACTCTCTATTTACAAAGCTCTCATCCATCCATCCAGTAGAATAACATTGCTCTGCAGTGAGAATTAGTTCAACAGAGGAAGAAATAGTTTGCCAGATACAGTCCCCTCTTACTCCATTTGATCTGTAACTTATTAGACTTCTTCCTGCCTCAAAAAAAAGTTATTCCTTCAATAGAACCCTCTCTATAATAATTTAAGGTTTAGCTTAGAAAAAAAAGGTGGCATTTGTTCTTGCCTGGATATGAGTATGTCATATGTTATTGTGATTTTTTTTACAAAAAACATCAACCACCTAAGGGCTGTGTTGCAAGAAGTGCTTCTGTGTAATCAAATTACTGTTCTGTCTCATTTAACTTTTTTTCTCTTTTTCAGAATGTTTTTGTAGATAAACCAGCATTTCCAGAATACAAAGTTTCAGATGCAAAAAAATCCAAATTCATATTGCTGCATTTTAGCACTTTTAAAGCTGGCTGGGACTGGCTTATTTTACTGGCAACGTTTTATGTTGCTGTGACTGTACCTTACAATGTTTCCTTTATTGGCCATGATGAGCTGTCTGCAACTCGAAGCACAACTGTCAGTGACATTGCAGTGGAAATTCTCTTTATCATTGGTAAGATATGTTTGGGGGTTGTTTGGGATCTCTTTTCTGACATTTAGGGTTTTTGCAAAATAAATAATGTTGTAGAAAAGGAAATAATCATCCCTTTCATGACTTTTAAAAAAATCAATTTTAGCTGTATGGCTTGCTATTTTTTCTGAACTTTAGATCACCTTCTTTTTTTTCTTTTCTTTTATTTTTTTTTTTAAACTTTAAATTGGTTTGGGTAGTTCTGCTGTTACTCTGAAGGGACTTTTGTTTTCAAAAAATCCCCTTTTTTCATCCTGGGGATGCCTGAAACCTTCCCCGTATAGGGATGTACCCTGGAATTGCTGCAGTTTTGTTCACAATCTATGGGGTTATTTTTCATTTCACACTTTCAAGAGTTATGGACCACAAGCTGAACAGATATTTTTAAATTTTGATGTAAGATTAAAACTCATAGTGCAATAACTGAGAAAGAAAGAGAACAAAAAACCCAATAAAATAATTTTCAGGTTTGAAACTTCTTTTCCACTTTAATCTTCCCTATTTTTTTGGTGAAAAAATATAGCTATTTCAAACATTAAAAGCAACATTACAATCTTCTCTAGGAGAACTAAAAAAATCGAAACACCATAGACACTAAACAATCACTTAGAAGATTTTCTTATAAAAATTTTGAAAATTTCTCCATTTCTCTGTCAGCTTTATTGTAGACAGAAAGACCGTAGGTGATATGGCCAATGGAAGAATCAGATGTTATGATGAATATTTGTTTCCTCCTTTGGTCATTGTTTTGTCATTAGACTTAAGGTCTAAATTTCCATTTTATGCTCACTATTAGATCTTGGTGGACTCTTTCATATTACTGCAAACAATCCACATTCAAAGATTCTCAGGCAGTGTCATAAGAAACTTGCATTCTGTAATGCAAATCATCAAGGATCTTCCTGTGTCTTGTGTGAAAAGAGTGAGGTTATGACTCTAGTCAGTCATTAATGTTATATTAAGAATACTAAATAAAATAATCCCACTTGATGTACCTGGGTGACTTTATAAAAAGAGCAGACTCAAGGTTACAATATTTTGATAATGAGTAAATAACTGGTTTGTGTTATAAATGTGTTTATTTGAATGTAAGCACAAGAGAGTATAATCTGTATCTAACTGATTTATGTGCTGAAGTATTCATTCAAAACAAGACAGATGGTGAACTGCTCAGTGTAACTTTTCTGGTTGTTTTTTTTTGCTGGAAATATGGAGTCAAAGACACAGCTATGATTAATAGAATAGCTGCGTAAGATAATAAAGCAAAGAAGATTTTCTGTAAAATTTACTTCATAAATTCCAGTTAGAATTTTAGGTCTGTAGTCCAGGCAATCAGATTTTGGCTGTAACTAAATGCATTCCAAGAAATGTGCATGGAGCACTAGAAGAGACTTTGACTAATCATGTAACTGGTAACCAAAACACTGTTCTGTAGAATACCAATATTTCTCCCCAGAGTTGAATAATGGCTCAATTTTCCCCAGAATAATTTTTTTCTAGAGTTATTATCTGATTTAAATCTCCAGCTCTGAGGAAAGGTTTATGGAGTATTTTCAGGACATTGTCATACTGCATTGAAATCCCTTGCAGTGAATTTAAAGAAAATTGTGTGTTTATGATCATCTCTCCATGGTCCCTTGTCTGTTAAAATGTTGAATTAATATGTCTCAGAACATGTATAACTATATTGAAAGTAGTAAGATTGACGGCGTACTTAAATTTAAACATAAGTTTCTGGGCATTTGTTACACTGTGGCTCTGACAACCACATCTTTGATGGATGATCTATATGCTCTGAGAAAAGTCAATGAGAAATGTTGAGAAAAATTCTTCTATGATGTTGCTGCCTCAGAAAAGCAGTGGGGAGATAGGGCTGATATAGAATCTTCAGTTGCATTACAGCTTTCCATTACAGTAACCATGGATTGAGGTAGTAGACTACAAAAGTAGTCGTGCATTGGAGAAACGGAGTGCATCTACTTTGATTTTATTGATATTTCTGAGAACATGGAGTAATATTGCTTTCATTAACACAGTTTGCCTAAGCACTCATTTGAACTTGAGAAGAGCCTGTGTTATCCAAGGATGACTATATTCTCGGGCATATGGTGTGTGACTCTTAGGGATGGTTCTGTGGATGGCCAGGAACTGGACCTGATGATCCTTGAGGGTCCCTTCCAACTCAGTTTATTCTGTGATTCTGTGATGTGTGTTAACCTGTACTTAAGCATGATAAAAATAGAGATGGAAGTGTTCTTCTGACTTGGGGTGCTTGCTAGTAAGAGCATTGATATGAATTTAATTATTTATGAGAAAAACATCTAGCTAGAGTTTTTAACTGCTTTAGCCTTTAAAGTTCTCTAAAACACAGACAGGAGATAAACAATAATAACAGCCCGTTTTGTGACATCTGCAGGGAAAAAGATGAAGGAAGAACATAATTAGGTCTCCTTATATGAAAATCTTTCACTTGAGGTTTCCTGTGATAACTTGTGTGATGTTTTATTTCAGTGTACTTCCATGATGTGTTTCCCTTTGTTATGTATGCAAACTTTCTCTAACATCCCTCTGTAAATAAATCTTTTGGTGCCTTTAAGAAAAGATAGAGTAGAATTAGTTTAGTTTTAGAATTTTTTTATTCTCTTATGTACTCAAAAACCATAAAGAGGTGCAGAAAAAAGCTTGTTAGACTTAATGTATTTTTTAAAACTCATTTAAAATATTCTGAGTGTTTTATCTGGTGAGGGCTATTAGCTGCTTTATTGCACTATTTGCTTCAAAGTTTATGCCCCTGTATTTGCATAGACAGTAGCTGGGTCCTTCATTTCTGGATAGGTATGTCTGAGAACCTTAATATCAATACTTCTAAGAAGCATAATGGATCTTGGTTACTTTTCAATGATATTTTTAAAGTTTTCTGTCTTCTGGAGGAAAAAAGACAGGAGAACCTCTCAGCAAGTTCACTCAATTTAATTAGTAATAACCTTTCAATTGTTTAACTTTTACTCTTTGATAAATATCCCGAACAGTGTTTTTATCTCTGCAACAGTTTCATTCCAGTTTTCAGATATTGCCTTTCTTTATCTGTTTTGTTTTAAAAAAAAATTATTGAACATCTTGATTGAAGAAAGCATTCTAATATCTGAATGCTAATATCTGAAAAATTATCAGTACTTTATTGTCAGTTCACAGGACTATTTGAATAGGAGGCCTTCAACAGGAGTTGAGATCAATGCAATGGTTCAGTGAAAATATGCACAGTTTTTCTGGGTAATGGTAATGCATTATTTGATGAATAAAATCAAAAGGGTCTGAGTATTTTGAGCCTAAGCTGCCAGCAAAAGCTATAGAGAGAAGAGCTCAATTTTCTATTTGTCAATGATCTAGTTTGTAGTGGAAGACAAACACTGGATACTTACTATGGCCATGAAATTGTGCTTTTTATAAACAGACTGGAGAGTTTTTTTAAGTAATTTCCTTTAGTATATTACTTTGCCACCTGTAGGGAAAAAACCCATATCCATCCCTTCCTCCACTGTCCACACACTCTGGCATTTGCAGACTTGGTCTGTGGCTTACAGTTTCAAGAGAGAAAATTGATTGTGATTTACACTAAGATTTCCTTTCTTTGTATGCATATTTCTGTCACTCTCCCTCATTAAATATTATTTAACGAAGTATTTTATCAGTAATTTCTGTTTTTTTAAAGCAGAATGTTTAAAAGCACTAAAGTTCTGATTTGTGTGGCATGATACTGTAGACTAAGGGAACTTGTGTGGTCGTTAGTATCCATACCAAATGTAAATTATTCAAAATATTTCAAAAACTGCTTTAAATCATATGAAGTCCTTGAGTCTCACACATTTAATATGTAGAGACTTAAAACTATGGTATAAACCTTGTAGAAATTCATATAATCATTCATGACTTAGTCACTCAAATGTACATATTATTGTACTGAAAATAATATATGCTGAATGAAATTCGTTGAAATAAGACGAGAAGTATTAAACGCTATAAATTTTATTAGATTGCTTTAAAATGGAAGGCTTGGGGTTTTTTTCTTTCATCTTTTTTTTCATTATTATAATGATTATCACTTCCTAGCTTTGCAAGTGAACAGAAGGTCATTTAAAATAATTTCTGTATCTGGGAGACCACACATGTAAGAAAACTTCCATATTTTGAGAAATGGCAGTGTTTTGAATTTTTGAGAGTATGGTTTCAGGCTGTAATATTCTTAAATTCAGGAGAGAACCAAGGGAGTTATTTGAAATTATCTCTGGGAATTTATTTCTAAGCAACAAATGATCTCATCTGTGATTGCATATGAACCCAGCATGTAAGCAGATAGAGTCACATTGTTGATACACCTAATATTTGAAGTAGAAGGTCATAAGAAAATGTTCATGGTCTATGGATTACCTAAAGTGCAAAATATAGATCATGATAATGTTAACAACTTTTCCAATAACCTTCCTTGCATACTTGTAAGGAGAAAACATGCTTGTCAGAACACAAGATGCTGTCTCCAAGCAGAAAATAATCAACTTCGATTTAAAGGAGAAAAGTGTAAGCCAGAAGTGATTATTTCATGAAAGTATTTCTGTATCTTCAGGTAGATGCAGATTAGTGTTATGGTAATGGAGGCACCCTGAAAATTTTACTTGTATTGCTTCTGCTAACTGCTCTTCATTAGAGCTACAATCAAAAGTTGTATTTTTCATTTACTATCCTATAATACTATGGTAATAAAATGTTGTATTTTTCATTAAGATTAAAGTATTTTAATTAACAAGCTAGGTAATTTCCAAGGAAATTATTTGATGCTTAATAGTTTACCACACTTTTTTTGAATTAGTATGTGGTCTTTTTCCCTTCTTTTGTATGATTTATGTCTATTGTCTATGTGAATTGCTGCCAAACTTCATGGGGTAAGTTCTGAGAAAAATATTTCAGATTTTTCCTTGGAACCCGTCAAAAATTGGAAGTGAATTAAGCAGTTATGCCACTGCCCAATGATTATTTTACTGATTTGATCTTTGCTTTGATTTCTGCAACATTTGTGTAAAGCAAAATATGTTCATGAAGTACCCAACAACTATGCTTCACACAGGTTGAATTTAGTGAAAAGTTATATGTTATATGATTGATGTTTCTCCACTCTTTAGAATTACTTCTGTCTGCCATATTTCTGCAGGTTCTATTTTAAAAATTGCTCATGTAGAAACTATCACACTTCTGCAGTCACACATACTAGCTTCTTTTCAAAGTTGAGCTAACAGTTCATTTTTCAGAAATATTTCAAGTTCTTTGCTTTTCTTTCAAGACTCCAAAGCCTGTAGCTTCTTTTGTAGAACAGTTGATAAAACATATTTTAACTATTCAATATATTCAGGGATTCAGTTGGTTTTGAAAAGATACAGCATACTTTATAGGGAAAAAAGTCTTTACAGTTTAGTATGTTATTATAATGGTCATGATATGAGATGCTTTTCTGGTGTGTCAGCTACTATGGGACTGAGATTAGATAATCACTGTTTAACACCCTCATAGTCAAAGAAAGGAACTAAAAAGGGTAAACTCTAAAGGCTAAAAATCAAAGAAGCAGGTTAAATAAATAGTTCTCCTGTTCTGACATTGGTGATTCACGTCTTCAGCAGCCAAAGTATGGTGTTTGATAGAACATATCATGTTAGTGCATTATCACTGGCCATGTCCTTGTGGAGGGAATGACTCTTGTTACAAAAATACCCACTCATAAGATGCCTTCAGATTTCTCTTTTTTTTTTTTTTTTTT
>PYHW01009849.1:1076981-1093465 GCA_013186435.1 Turdus rufiventris
TATCACATTACTTTCCACTGTAAGAACAAATAGTAAGGAAGAGCAAATCAAATTTTCTGTTAAAGATGGATTTTGAGAGTCAGTTCTGCTATGATCCATCATGCCCAAAATTGGATTTTCTTCCATTAAAATCACTGAAAGTGTTGATTATTTGACAAACTTGAACGAATCAAGGCTGAGAACATACATCATAGCCCTACCTTAGGACAGCGACTGTGCCACTCCTCATATACTGTGCACTGATAAGAAACTTGGTGTCAAATTGTAAAAAACTCTTCTCACTAGAGAAGTTTGACTGGTAAAACAGCTCAGTGTATTCAATCGTGACTTTAGCAGCAAAAGTACTCTGAATTATAGTTACCCCACGCTAGCAGAAATCTCATATTCAGATGTCCATCATGTTACATAATATCATGTGAATTGTGGTAAAGATTTTAAGAATTTGTAGCTCTTACCCATGTTCCTATCATTCATCTGAATTCTACTCATCCAGCTAAAGCCACAAGACTTCTTATAAAAGAACTTCTTTCAATTGTGGTGTAATGTGGGTCTAAAATGTATTTTTCCAGACTCTGTGACTGCCCACACAAACTAAATGGGGTTGTTGGCATAATATTCTGAAGTGCTAGTGACCAGGAGAAAATTATATTTGGGGTTGCACCCAAAATAAAATAGGAGGGAGAGGTATACTTGATAGCCATATTTTACATTTTTAAATGTACAGTTGCTTAAGGGCTAATTCTAATCCTTTTCCATCATTTTATTTAATGATAATGCTCCTCAATGCTGAGATTCTTTTTTTATTTTTTTTTGTTTAAGCAGCAGGAGAGAATAAATTTTTCTACTTAACAAAACACCCTCCTGGTAGTGCAATGATGAGTATTGATACTCCACTTTAGATAACAAGTCCATTAGGATCTAGACATCATATCTTGGGATACTTTGTTTCTTTAAGTTCTAGCAGTATATATTTTGTCCGACTTCTTTCTTCTCACTGTTACCTACATCAACATAATATACCTGAAATATAATTTCAGTTATATGTAGTTTTGTATGATCTTTCAGTTCTCAAATATTCTGACAAGAACTAGAAATTTTTACTATCTAGTCTTAAATAAAAGATGTCATATTTAACACATGTATTAAAGAAACTGCATTCAGATAAAGCATGTTTTCCTGAAGGACATCAACTCTTCTTCAAAGACTTTAAAGAATCCACAACTCTATTTACCTGTGGCTTGTAAACTGCATATTTCTGTTTTGGAGGGCTTTTTCATCAACCTGCAGAAGTGACATAAATGTTCGGTTTTTAAAATGTTGTCACCTCCTGACTGATTATCTAAACTGGATTGTACTTTAACATCTGAAATGACACAACCTTGTGTTGCTGTTTCAGTACAAAATTAGATAAGAAGCATATATTCAACACATCTGGATTTTCTATGAGATCATTTTTAGCTTCTCTTGTAATGACATGACACTATTTACTACAAAGGAACTAAAGTTCCTAATAGTGTTTCTTTCGTAAAACTGTAATTTTCCTTCATCATGGACACCCCTGATTTCTTTCTCTTTGTCAAACAGGTCTAGGTTTACATTACATTTTTTTCTATAGTTTATATTAGCTGTTACTTAATATCTGTTCACTATTCAATATAACATTCTAAAATAAAAGAAAAAATCCTGTTCCTCCAGCAGCTGCAACCAGTTTTTATTAAGACATAATTTTGATTGTATTATTTATGTAGTATGTATTTTATTATCTTTTATATATTTATTGTATAAAATTCCTACATTTTAGAAGCTAGTTTATTGGTCCTTAACTTCTGCTGTGCATTTTTTTTCTTGTAAGCTTTATTTGATTTCATAATAGCTCAAGTTCTTATGCAATGATACAAGAGGAGCATCACTTTCTTTTCCTACATAAACCCAATTCCTTCTCCCTCACCTGATCATGTCAGCCTCTGAAAGAAAATCATCACGCTAATTGTGATTTTAGATGTCTGGAAGGAAGATGTTGAACTGGAAAATCACACTTCCATTTGAATAAATTGTTCCTAGGCAATTTGCTAAGAACATCGATGCTTATCTCAGCAGTCGAATAGAAAATATAAGAGTTTGTGTAGGGACAGATAAATTGTTCTTCAAACAATATGGCACTAACGTTTGCTGAAAACTTTCCTAAAAGCTCTCCGGCCAGGTTCTAATATCATCATCCTTGTACCGTTAAGTAAAATTTGCTAAAACAATCAGATAGATGAAAAAGCCTGGACTATGGGGAAAGTATGACTAGCTAACAATAATCAATGTAAAATCACATAAAGAAAAGTGAAAAAAATACAAGAAATTAGAGATGAGTCAGTCAAGCCATCTAGAAGAGGGAGATAAATGTAGGGTTAACATACCTAAATCATCTCATTCTCAAGCACAGGTCTGAACAGCTGCAGTCTAATAAAACATCACTGTTTATATGCATGCCACTTACCCTAAAAGTACAGGGTTTTTTCAATTTCATTTCATTTCCAGTGAAAGACAATTAAACTGGGGTATATTACATTTCATTTTCTGATATTTAATACTATGTCAAGGACAGTTATTGAATCACCAGACTAATCCTGAATTGTTATTCTGCTATAACTTGATCATATGTTTAATCCTAGCAGGATTTATTTTTTTAAACAATCAAGTTTAAAGAGAGAAAAAATGTTGTCACAGGGAAATCAGCTGCTTCAGGTAAAATAATCCTATTTATGGGTAAAGTGGCTCAGCTGGCTTCCAGATATCCATTTTTTTAACAGGGATTAGAAATTGAGACAATACAAAACACATATTGTGCTTTAAAAATTTTACAAGGGGTATTATACTGGAAAACATCTTGATTAATTGGTTAGTTTGACGACTAGTTTTTGGCTTTTGTTCCTTTTATATAATTTAAGAGACCAATCTTCATTATGCACTTAGTAGAACCTCCATTTTTTCAACCTTTTTATTTCCCTTTGTTGAACATCAGTTCAAGTTGGTGTTTTCATACCATTCACTGAGTCAATGTGTCTGTGTGTGACTGTGTCACACAAGAGAAATCTAGAAAGAGGCAACTTGGTCAAGGATGCAGCACGTCATACCAAGCTTTAATCCAAGACAGATCATCACCTGCAAAATCTTATGAACTTGTTTAGATGTCCCAGCTCTTTTATGCCCAGCTATGAAATAAGTTGCCTTTTCTTGGGAATTGAGCATTGCTAGGGTGTGGATTTCACACTGGAAGCTTGTGAAATAGAACTCACCAATAGGCGAGTTAAAGCCATTAGAACACTCAAATAAGGGAAGTAATTGTTTAGAGCTTTCCACCATTATCATGCTATTGGCTAGAGGTATTTGGACTGAAAATAACACAGACCCATGTAGCCATGATAATTACAAACTTGGAAGACATTTGAGTAATAATGGTCCCAGTGTTGTGGTGTTTACTGCTGTGAATGCTGGGTAAGAGTTTAATGGGAGTAAAATACATAAATAAATTAGGAACTGCATCTGTATATAGATAATAATTTTTAACTCATTTCATGGCTGAAAAATCTGAGGTTTGTTTTTATTAAAAATATTATCTTTCAGTATATAATCTTTCAGTATATCTCTGCATGAGTTTTAGAGATATTACATTTCCTACAAGAGGGTTGTTTTTAAAGGGGTGTGTGCCCATACCTTACCAGTAGTGGAAATAACAGACTGAGAGAATCCAGTCAGATGGAGTTAATTAGACATGGGATCCAACCAGGGAAAAGTCACAGTCCTGGTTTCACAAGTTCACTGTTTAATATCTCTGCATGCATCTTAAGGACTTGGTGGCTAAAGAGGCTTCTGGTCTGTGTTGTGTTGGGTTGGTAGGGAAAGGTGATCAGTCTGCAGGGTAGAGAGAAGGGGGACTCAGAGGAGGACACAAAAAGAGAAAGTGATTGCACCAGCAGGGAACTATGATCAGAGAGTGTGTGGAGCAGAAGCCCATTTTCCTACACAGTGTGCAAGGGTGATGTGATTTCTAGTTCCAAGCCTTTTGAAATTGAAGGAGATCTTGAGGTCTCCCTGTTGGGTGCTTTCAGGTCAAGTTTACTTTTCTGTTCAACAGAAAAAAAAACCACCTCACTACTTGGAAGACTGACACTCTTTGCTCAAGGTTCACACACAGCAGTGTGTACAGAAATGAGTGGGGAAGGAGGAGATCATGACTGGCTTAGGACAGATTGGTGTTTCTCAACACAACATATGTGTGCATTAAACACAGTGTAAGACTTGTGGGAAAGGCCATGTAGTTAAACATTATTTAAGGCCTTTTATTTAGGACAATAGAAATTGTAGACTTTATATTGAGCTTTAATTTGCTTGAATCCTGACTTTTTTTCCTGTCTAATTTGAATTGCAATTGAATTATGTCACAAAATAAGAACCCAAATTTTTTGTAATTAAGACAAGAATAAAGACATTTTACTCTCTTTTTTTCCCTCTCTACATCAAGAAAAATATGGCATTTTAGATTTGTGCGTGCAGTGCTTCCAGATAGTTATAATGAGTTAAGCAGTTTGAATTTTCTGCTTTTCCTCCTGCTTTAGTTATGGGTAACTTTGCAATGAAATTTCTCATGTCAGAGACATTATTTAAATGCTCTATTTTGATTTGCAGAGCACATGACATGTGGCTCACAAGACCAGTTAAAGTGATGCTTACTTATCTCACATTAAAAAAAATTTGCAATAAAGTAAATTCAGATTTTTTTTCTTCAGTAATAATCTTTTTATTAATGTTTGGTTTTTGTGTTATGAGAGGTGCTAAAGGAGGAGAGAGATTTCAGTCTTGGTCCCAGCCTGAAACGAACATATCAAACAGCGCTTTAAATGTGAAGTTTGCACAGACTGAATTTTTGTGTTAGAGCATACTTAAAGATAGTATATTCAAATGTATCTCTTTAACCCACTAATTATCAAAATACATTGGAGTCACTTCCTATATGATTTAAGAATCAGCTCAGAGATTAAATGTCCTTCTTGCCTGGTTTACAGATGTAAATTTACAATTGTTGCCCTTCGTGTTGAAGGAAATAATTAAAACTCACCTCATCTCAGAGCATTTGGAACAAACTCAGCACTAGATAAAACCATTAGTTTTGAAACTCTTGAGTTGTCTGGAATCTCTAAGGATTCCAGATTTAGCATTATTGATGTTTCTGCTGAATTTCAGATTATTCTTTCAACTGTCATCAGTTTGTAGAAGTCACTGCACAATAACAAACACTTACTAAAATATTAAATAGAGCATTCATATTTTCAGAAGATATTATTAGTGATAAGAAAACATTTATTAAAGAAGAGGAAAAAGTAAATCTTACACTTTTTAAACAGAAATTTTTAAAAACCTGTGGAATATATAATTCCTACAAATAGTAAAATCTTTTAGAAGAAATGGTCAGTTCTAAACTTGTTAAAGATTTTGTTGTGCTCTTACAAGGTTTTTGCCTTAGGAGTTCTTTTTTTGTTTTTTCCCTTACAGTTTTCTCAGTAAGTACTCTAGCACAGCAGTTAAGCTGTAAATAAGATTGCCCAAATGAAGAAACTGTTTACACCCAAGTATAGCTCAGAAAGTTGTCAAAAAATACAAGATGGATCACATTTACTTCCTGCCCTCTGGACTTTTATCTAATAAACTTCATGCAGAAAGAAGCACTTAGCATTTCCGATTTTTTTCCCCTATATAGCTATTATCTGGCTGTTGCCCTAAATTGCTTTGATAGGAAGGCAGAAAAGGATGCAGTGTAGAAAAACCTCTAATCTCTTCAATCTTGAGTAGTGAATTGCATATGCACATTGATAAGCCTTTGGTGTACTGGATGCACTTACATTTTAAGCAAGAATTTATCACCTTTTCTGTTAAAGCTTTAGCTGTTTCACAAAAGTTAATGGGCAATAAATAAGCAAATACTTCTTCTGACTTTGATAACTACACTTTGGAGTTGGTGAGATAAATGAGAAGTTTCAAAATACTAGTGATACAAACATCTTTATCTTTATTATCTCTATGAAACAAGTCTTCATGAAGATGTTCTGTATCTGTCTGAACTGGAAATGTGGCTAGTAACCAATTGTCTCTAAAAAGTGCCTGTGGCATTAAACTCACCCCCTTGATCATTATGAATCATGTGAAATTATGCTATATTCCCTATTAATTCTATTATTGAAAAATTCATAACATTTTTGTACCTTTAACAATGCAGGGACAGCTGAGACTACTTCATGAGGTAATCTAAAATGATTATATCTCTGATTTTACTAATATGTTGTATTCAGTCTGAGGACCTGCTTGAATGAAAATATTAGTTCTTAAACCACAAACCAATTATAACCTGCAAGACCTCAGTCCGTGGAAGATGCTCTTCAATATACATCTAGGTCACTTTGTATTATGGTTTTGCACTACATCCTAAAAAAATTGCAAGATCAACACTGTGCCAAAAAACTGAGAAATTCTCTGAAGATTTCAATAATTTAGGAGATTTGATTCTACTGGGTCAAAGGTCAAACTGTTACAAATACCACAGATTTTTTACTAGCAAAGTACAGATCAACCAATATAACAAGTGATCATAGCAGGCTGTCCAGCTTCAAGCTGCAGAAGACAACATAAAATTTTCTGCAAGTGAAACCTGGCAAATTATTGTTTTTCAGACCCAGAACATTAGAACTTGGGATTTGATCAAAATTTACCCTAAAAGAATCTTTTCTGATACCCCAAAGGAACAATCCAACCTGATGCTCTCTGTGTGCTGAACCTCTCTCTTCTTTTCTTTGCCCTCAGTGAGGAGGAAAAAGATTGTTTCCTGTCTTCTTGCATATTACGGTTAGCAGTCTTGAAGAAAAGGTCATACTTAGTGTAGCCTACCTAAAGAACTTCTCAGGAGAAATGCAAATCAATCTTTTTTTTTTCCCCTAAAGCTATCTTGCTGTAAAACACCAACCTTAATAGTTGGGTGCACTCTTTTCTGGCACTGTAAAAGTTACACAAGTGCTTCTCGCTAGTGTTGGTAGAAACTGGGTGCATAGCTTCAGGACAGATTATAGTCTTTGTCTTGTAGGACATGAAAATAATTGAGACTCTGTTGTCAAGACCTGAGGTTTTTTTGAGTGCTAATGAGTTTTGGCAAGACACATCAGAAATATATCTCATATTGAAAGACATGCATCCTGGAATGTTAGATGGGAACATACAGAATATACAAGTCACCAAGTAATTTACATCACTTTTGTGATCTCTACCATAGCCAAAAAAAGCATTTTTGTTCAAGTGTGTTCAGCATTTTTCACTTGATAAAAAAATGGTTATCCTTGAGGATGACATTTGTCATCTGTGCTAAGCAGTTAACACTAAAAGAGCTTAAATCACAATAAATTATTTTTTTATTTCAAAATCAATGTAAATAAATTGTATGGTCATAAATAAGACCCTTATTTTTAATTTAGAAAAAAATCAATATTTTTACAGTTTAAAGATCGGTGTATACAGATGTTGTTTCTTAATTCAAACCCCCTCTTAAATCAGTGAATGATGAATGCTTTAGACATTCTGGTTACTCTTTGAAAGGAATAATGCATTCATTGGTTTAACTTCATTTATGTGCATCTCTCACACTATGTTTTTTTTGTTTCTGAATTATTTATCTGGTATTTATGATGTAAAAGAAAACTAATCAGGGTTATGCTGGATTCCTGGTGTTGTACCCACAAATTTAGAAATTACTTCTGATTCTGTTCATTCTTTGTCAAGCAGATATTATTTTAAATTTCCGAACAACGTATGTCAGCAAGTCTGGCCAAGTGATATTTGAAGCAAGATCTATTTGCATCCACTATGTGACTACATGGTTCATCATTGACTTAATTGCTGCACTCCCTTTTGATCTTCTTTATGCTTTCAACGTCACTGTGGTAAGTACTAACCCATCTTCTAAATTGTTCTCTTTCTTCAAGAGGGGTTTGTTGGGTTATTTTCCCAGGTTTGGAGACTAAAACCGAATTGACTAAAATACCTAGGTGTCTTTTACAGCTTTCTGGTGTATTTTCACCCTGGATGTACCAATTTTTTAATCAATTATCTTTGCTTTGTAACCAGTTTCATCTATGTTAGCTTTGTGCCTAATTACTGTACTCAAAGAGTTTGCTATCACTTTTGCTTTGTTACGGTGCATAAATCCAGTCCTTAGTTTTTCAAGACTCATAAATTTTTACTATAGTAAAGTAAATTGTTGTTATGATCACCATGTTTATTTAGCCAGGAATCCTCTTACTCTTTATTTCTGGGAATATTAGTGAACAAATTACAGCATGACTACTAATTTTTTGTGTGTTCTAACATGTATTGCTTACAATTGTAATTTGCTTTGGCTTTGGTTTCATCTCATCCTTTTAGTTTTTTTTTAGGAAGGTAATGACGAAAAGCTTAATCTGCTTTGAAAATGTTTGCTCTAAAATTAGGTGATGTCACAATCGTGATGGGCTACATTTGCACTGGTTTATTTATGCTAAGACAAAGGTTTTTATTCTGCTAACCCTACTGGATTTTGTAGAGTAAGGATCTACTAAGCAAAATTGCAATGAACAAACAAGCAAACAACTCCCCCTCCTCAAAAATTCAAACACTTCCTGTCCCTCTGAATCAGAAGGTTTAGTTTTTGAAAAAAATGTCACCAGAGGTTTCCTAATTTTGTGGATTTTTCAAAGATGAAGGACTAAGGTTTTCAGCTGTCCACTTTATAATTCCCAGAATACCGATTTTTCATAAAGAGATGCACTTAATTTTATTAAAAGTGAGTTACAGACAAGTACAAAGATGATAGGATAAACATGTATCAGAAGAAAAAGACCCAGCAACATAGAAAAGCATTAGTCAGGAAGGGTCCCATGTAAAGTATCATGTTTGATTTTATCATTTAATTGCATTTCCTTCAGTGAAATACCTTTTCATGTCATGTATTACATAAAGAACCATCAATTTAATGCTAGTGAAGATGATTTTAAAACCTGATAGTTAATAGTTTTACAAGGTTCACTGTTTCTTTATAAAAGGTGGGTAATCTATTTAAATACATTACTATCTCAGTTTATCCCTTACAATCAAATCAAACAGCCAGCATAATGCTGTTGGTTTTATTTCTATTAATATTTTTCATTAAATTAACCATGCTTACTTTTTCTGTCAAAGAGAAAACTGAAAAATCTGAAAACAACATTTTTTGCCCCCACTGGAACGACTGATAAGCTTTCCATACTTAATTCTGGAAAAGAAACTACTATCCAATTATTAATTTACAGTTAAAATGTCACATTATTAAAAATGCTGCTATAATATGATTAATACACATCTCCTGTTGCAGTTTTAAACTTTTTCCCTTAACAAGACTTCTGTATGATTCCTTGATGGGAACACAGTGCCTTACTATATCATATCTCCTGTGGTGACAAGACTTGGCAACTGTTAATATAAACCTCAAGATAACAATGACTTATCAACTGATTCAAGAATGGGGGGAGGTGTTAATCACATTACACTGTTTTCAGACTTCATGATTTAATGAGCCATTTCCTCATGTCTGTTCTCAGATTTTCACTTCATCGAGATGTTGCCTCAACAGAACGGTGAGAAGGGGCATCAGGGAGCATCTCACTCCTTTTGCTGCTCAGGCCCCGGCACAAAGGCCAAACCTTTAGGGACGCTCTAAATTCTGCAAGCCATAAGTATAGTGCCATACATACCTATGTATGTATGTATGTATGGCACATATATGTCATACCCCAGCTGGAGATTGATGGAGCCAGAGTGCATGTAAATGCTGTGGAGTCTTTTGCTATCTTTGTATATTTTTTGAAAGAAACAAAAGTTAAACTGTATGAGTTGGCTCTACTGCCTTTACACCTTGCCAGGATTCTGCCCTACTGTTAAAATCAGGGACTCTGGAGATCTCAGACCACAGGCACATTCCTGCCTATCCTCCATGCGTGCTGAGAGCCCATCTCCTTCCACCCTTGTGTTCATCTGGCATAAAGGATCCCTTAATTTGGAGAAGTTTGGTTTCAGATGTTGCCATGAGAACCAGGCCACTAAGCACTAGTTATAATTATTGATTTGCTCCTTTTTGAGTAGCTATCAATGGTTATAGAGCAAGAGTATAATTTTTTTTTAGGAAATCAACTAACCAGGTGGACAAAAAATGATAAAAAAATCTCTCCCAGTAGTCATTTCTTAAAATGTATCCCATTTCTTCATTAATCCATTTTTCTATGTAGCATATGATTCTAGCAGAGAATTTCATCGCTGGTTTGTAGCAACTTCATTTTTTGTCAGTACTTCTCAGGACTATGCTGATTGAGTTTGTGTTAGTCTCAGATAAAATTCTGTCCCTGTCCTTTTGACAGAAAAAGGTTAACCCAGCTAGTCTAAAACGATTAACAAAATGGAAAATTTTGATGCTTTTATATCTGTGGGCACAGAAAAATCTATGCAGGCACAAGTATGAGTGCTGACTCCTTATTTTGTCTTCCTAAATTTGTGACATAGAAAAAGAAGCTGCCTGATGGCATTTTAGATCTTCCAATGACATATTGGGCACGATACCAGAAGAGCATTTGACATGACTAATGAGAAAATTCAGTGCAATAATACATGATTAATTATATCTGTGTCCAATTTTATGAATAAATTATTTTGAAGTGGGGCAGTCCTTAAGCCTTAAAGTGAAACTGGCTTCCACATTAAAAATAATGTTATGATATATGAATAACTGTCTTTATATCTGTAGCTTAACAAAGATGCTCAGAATTTAGGGAAGACTGATAACTGGCAGAGGACATATATAATTGCACCTGTCCTTTTTCAATTTCTTATTTTTAGTAATCTAAAAAAACAGAAAAAAAAAATTTCCCCAAAGCTATAATTATTTCATTGTGATGTTTTAGAGCATAGGCTCCCATGGGAAGATGAAGGCTCCAATGTGTAGGCCATGGCACATATACAATGATTATATACAAAATCATTATAAAAAGGGTTGTGTGTTACTGCTACCCCTTGAAGAGTCAGTCATGAATAGGGACCCATTTATAAGTGCAAGAGAACCATGCTTGGTTCAAACAAACTGAGGAGAGAGAAGAAAAGGAGACTTTGGGAAATGAATTACCACTGAAACAGGGGCAGCTGGTACAGTTTCATGGAAGTTAAATAACTATAAATAATAGTTACATGATTGTAGTAATATAAACATGGCAATTGCTTCAAATATTTTGCAGCCTTTTGCCCTAGATTTGAAGATATTCTTGGGCTTAAGGCCACAGACATAACTAATCTCTGACATTGTAGATGGAGAATGACAATGGATGAGGAATGAAATGCAAGAGATGACCTTGTCAATATTTGTGTGTTCAAATGTCAGATCTTATTTTAACAAACTGTTTTGAGAAAATGTCATGTTTTTGTTGATTTGCTTTTCTTCCTTACTATGTACATGAGAAAAAATATAAAGGTTCTTGATAAAAAAAACACATTAAATAATGGACTGCAAATATTGCCCTTTGAAGAGGCTCATAGGAGATTTACTTATTCACTACCAAAACTGTAGTGAAAAAAAAATAATGCTTGTAGATTTCTTATTTTCTTCTTTACAGGTTTCCCACATGCCTAATTTCTGAGAGTGGAGTATAATAAACTAGTTGTTAAGTCTTTGAACAAATCAAAAACACCATATGTTACAGAATATATCAGTCACCTCAGATCTAGCTGTTGGTGAATGTGAATATATAAAATTGAGATGTCAGATTATTAGCTTTGGTAACAGAAAGGCTGAGCTTCAGGATCTTCTGGATTAGCAAAAGCAAAAGGATATTGATTGAGCTGTGATTTTGGACTTGCCTTTGAGAGAGCACTTTACTGTGCTCTGGGAGTGCTGTGGCAAAACACGTCAAGTCTGATGTTACTTTTCCAGCTGATGCAGGTATCCTGCATCAACCAGGCCTTCATCCTACTGTCTCATTAATGGAGGAAGAAAAAGAAAGCTTACCATTAATGAAAAATTATGGCTATTTAATCTTAAACAAATACATTAGCGGTATTTGGATCCTAATCTGTATATTGTTTGGTAACTCTGCCCAGCAGCTGAAACACAGGCCAAGTACATTCCCTGCAAAGCTGTTGGTTGGGAACAATATGGTACAGATGTAGGCTGCAGGATGCTCTGGAAGGATTGGGGTCATCCAGAGACTACTTGCTTTACTCTGGAACTCCTCTAAGGCCAGAGCCACATACTTCAT
Organism: Turdus rufiventris; assembly: GCA_013186435.1. Classification (NCBI taxonomy): domain Eukaryota; kingdom Metazoa; phylum Chordata; class Aves; order Passeriformes; family Turdidae; genus Turdus; species Turdus rufiventris. The sequence goes on from PYHW01009849.1 coordinate 1,089,317, forward strand.
AAACTGATGTATACTGAGGGTGCTGAGCAGATTAGGTGATGATTTTGCCACATTAACTTGAAAGACAATAATACTTTAGTTAAGGAATTTAAGAAGCAATATTATAAGTTTTAATGAAAGCTTTTTTGGACTACTGCTTAGTACAGAGCAGTAAAACATGCCCAGGTCCCTGAATACAGACTTAAATCTCAAGAGCAAATCTGAGCCTTCTCTAACTTCTCTGCTTTACTGTACTGCAAAATATCTGCTTTGTGTTATTATCACTTCCATGCTAAATTATAGGCTGGTTTCATCTCATTCACAGTTAAATTAGGTCTGCTGTTAGCTGAAGCTGAAAATCATTGTGTGCTTGGAGATATCTATTTTGTGGTTTCATATTTCAATCAAAAGGTCTTTGGTCAGTTTGATAATTATGTTTCTCTTCTAGAGCTGGGAAGAATCCATTTTTCACAAACAAAAATTTTTAAGCTAAATCTGAAAGAAGCCTGCATTAAAAAAAAAAAAAAAACAAAAACAAAAACAAAAGAAAACATGAATGATCTAGTATTTCAAGTTTGTTTGGTTTATATCTGTGATAATAATTATGTATTTACACATTAAAATTTCACACTTTTTAAAAAGCCTCTTCTTTGCTTTTCTCTGCTGTCCTAAGATTTAGTCTAGTTACCTATGCAGCTGGTTGAAGAGAGGGAAACATTTCACAGAGCTTTAGAATTTCCTCTCTTGAAACAAGAGAGCTGTGTGACAGAAGTAAGCTGCTGACAAGCAGTTGAGAGGCTGACAAGTGCTTTTGTCTGCCCGTTCTGCCAGGTTTCCCTTGTCCACCTTCTGAAAACTGTGCGGCTCCTGCGCCTCCTGCGGCTCCTGCAGAAGCTGGATCGCTACTCCCAGCACAGCACAATCGTCCTCACACTCCTCATGTCCATGTTTGCCTTGCTTGCTCACTGGATGGCCTGCATCTGGTATGTCATAGGGAAAAGGGAGATGGAACAGAACAACCCCCTCACTTGGGACATAGGTAAGTCCTTCCTTCCCACATGTACATGTACACATGTGCCTATATCCATAAATACATTAAATGTATAAAAGTGCATGTATAAGTGACTCAGTATTTCAGCTTTTATTTTATCTTATACCATTATTTAGTACTATTTGTAGAGAAAAGGAAGAGACTGACACTTTCTGAATTTCAGGTCAATCTGAAAATGAGGGTTAAAATCAAAATCAGTTGGAAAAAATAAGAAATAATTTTAGATTTTTAAGAGTGATTCAAAGTACGGAAAATTCAGGATCTGTATAGGAAATGGCTAGACAGACTGCATAGAAGAATAGATTAGACAACTGGTTTTGCAAATTAGGAAAACTCATCAACAAAAACATTCCCTCAAATGTGCTAATTATTTCTGTCTATACATTGAAACAGATAGGCCCTGAAATGTCTTCAAGTTAAAAACTCCTTTTGGAATTATTGTTTAGAAGATCTGCAGGCTTTGATTTTTGCAGGGCAGATGACGCGTTTATCAATGAAATGCTCAGTTTTTGTCCAATCTTTAGTTCCTACTCCAGCTTTTATACTGATCTGAGTGTTCCACATTACCTCTTCAGATTTTAGCCTTTTTTTTTTTTTGTAATGAAACCTCTTCCATAAACAAAGTTTATCTAAAGGTAAGACAGTTTCCCAAGAGAAAAAATATTTGGTGTGGGGGAAATAATGCAAACATTTGTGATCAAAGGCTCAGTGATATGCATTCGAACCAAAAATTGCTCTAACCTCCTTTAATTTCTTGGTTTTCTCTTACCCCTGTTATCACCCATCTAAGTATCACCAAATTATGATAAATCTGAGGGGAAAATGAAAATCGTATAAAATTGCTTGACCTCAGAAAAGTGCGGATGCTGGGTCAGGAAGAGAAAAACAAGAAATAAGAAAGTCCAAGAAATATGTGTTCCTAGTTTTTCAATAGGTTACTTAAAGATTTGTGGAGTCTTACTCTTCTAAGTTGATTGTTGATTTGTCTTTTCATTTTTAAACCAGGTCTGTGACCTGCTGCTGAACTCCTTGTAGAGAGCAAACTTCTGACACAAAAGACTGCAGCTCTAGGGGAGATTATATAAAGAAAACCCACTGTGCAAAAATTGGTCAAATACCGCTAACAGAGAAACAAATCCAAATACTACTAATAATAATGATAATAATGTCTCTCTGGTAGGAAGGAGCTCTGAAGGTACTTTGTCAGTTTATGTAGGCCACAAACAATAGCTTCTTTCAAAGCATTCATTGCAGTCCAAATGGTGAAGATGGGCTGCCTCTTGCTCCCTGGGTAGGGCTGCTGGCCATGCTCCCCATGCTCCCTTTTTCCTGAGGCAAGGCCACATTCAGAAAACTCTCCTCATGTACCCTGGGGCTCTCTGCATTTATTACTATGAATACATTAACCTTCACCCACCAGTTTTGCCCTTTCTTGGGCAACAGCAGTAATAACCAAATGTTCCAACAACATCATTAGAACCAATCCCAGTTTAACTGGAATGGAGACTTTTCCCAGAAGTCCCATTTTGGTTCTCAATGAAGAGGGCTGTCTCTGGGTTATCACCCACTGATCATCTTCCAGTGCCTAGGCTGGAACTGTTCCTTAATAGCCCCTCACCACTAACTTAGCTCAACCTGTGACAATCAGGGACATTCCCTGGACTGCTGCAGATAGTGCATTTCCACACTGGATGGATCAAAGCATGTAGTGGTGTGTGCTCTCAGACTTTCACCTTCTACGTGGAAAAAGGGCTTTACTACTGGGCTCATAGACAGGCATCTTTTTAGAGTTTTTCTTTCCTAAAGGTGTGAGTTTGCATTTTTGCCTGGAAGGCTGTTCCACCACCTTTGTGGATAGTCTCTAAAATATTTAGATGCTATAAATTTATAATAAAAATTATTCTGCAATGACTGCTGCAATGCTCCTACAGATATTAGTTCTAGAGTTAAGTTAAATAATTTATAGCTTTGGGTTTTGGGTTTTATTAGGATTTTTTTGTTTGTTTGGGTTTTTTTAAAGTGAAATGGTTTTAAAATGTTGAGGTTTTAAAATGTTAAAATATTAGATATTCAGAGCTCAGAAAATTCCAGGTAACTGTCATGAAGCTGTTGCTTTGCAAAGACCACTCCAGCACTTATAGAACTTCTGGTTAAGCTTACATGTCACATATGAGCACAAAAATTTAGATTATGCCGTTTTTTTCAATCAGTACAAATCCTGTTGCTCTCCGCATGCAAACTACTTGCTGATGAAACACAATGAAATTAAGTCTTGGTCCTCTGTGTATCTTTTGCTGTTGTGGTGATTATATGTAGCCAGCCTTTCTTTGCCATTTAAGAAAACTTTAAACGACAAGTTCACTACACCTCCTAGCATCCACACTGGGGATATTTTGAGGGGAGAATGGTAGGAGTAATCTAAAATGTAAGTGATTAAGCAAAGTAAAATGAAATCTGGAAATGATAATAAATCATAAGCAAATAATGCACAGGATAAATATTTCTTGAAGTATAATTAAGGTAGTATTACTGTAAGACTGAGGATATTCTGTTCTCCTAAAGGAAGAGCTCAGCTGAAAATTTGTGCTGTTTTGGAGAGCATGTAAAAAATGTTTCTTACTGCAGGGAAAGCAGTAGAACATGATCCTTACTCTTATACTTACAGGTTTTAATATTTTAATTTTTAATTTCAGTATATTAATACCAGAACTGGAGACCCAAGTTTCCATCAATGCATCATACACAAAGTGTATCCAGACACTAAGAGGTTTTCTAATGGAAAACATAAAAAAAAATATGCATAAATTATACTTCCTGTACTTTTTTTTTTTATTAAAGGAAATGTGTCTCTTTCTTGTAAATTCTACTTTTTGTTCTTCACTGGAATGTCTCAAGTGATGTCCACTTGAAAACTCAGTATGGCACCATGAGAATGGATGCTGCAATGTATGGAACAGCTGAAAAAGAGGAATGGAGGACAGGTGTCTGCTGAGAAAAGCAGGACCCTCTCTTTGAAATGGAGAATGTAAATCCCCTCCCTCCAAATTATTATAATTTTGAAATCAAGGGGCTTTCAGGCAAAGATATATGGGAATTAGCAATAACAGTTCTTTACTAGG
>PYHW01009849.1:1093937-1132876 GCA_013186435.1 Turdus rufiventris
TGTGGCTTATAATCGTGAAATTACTGTAATTTGCTTTTTATGTTTGTTGCTATTTTGGTGGGGGAAAGGCAGAGGGAGAAAAAAAAGCTTTTAGCTTTTACTTACTCCATTTAGTGCTTCCTCAGAAAGCCTGTAGCACAGATTTAAAGATTAAGGTTTGCTAACACTTAGAGCAAACATTTTAAAGCTGCAGTACTGTTAACATAATACTTTGAACCTTGCTGTGCCATCAGATATGCACCATAGCCCAAATCTAGCAGCATTTGCTCCTGTATATCTATTCCTCTAGCTAATTTAAACAAATGTGGTCCTTAATTTGCATTTGAATTGGGACAATGGGAGTGATAACTTTGTTCCTATGAAAATACCCACAACTGAAAATGGCATTTGCTTTGTTCTTACTGGACCTAATTGTAAGCTTTTATTACACCTTTTGTCCTTATTCAGGCAACATTCCCATTGCAAATAATTTTAAAACATGGTTACATTCACAAATTTAGCCATGTGGTTGTACAGTGAAAAAGGTGAAGCGTCTATTACTGATGAACTTTCACAATTTGGGGGCATTGGGATATAATGTGAAAAACTGGATCTCTTTCTTAGCTCTAGTATTGCTAGATTTAGCTGAATACATGATTTGGAAGATACACAGCATGGGCACTCCTTCTAGATGCCGGAAACCTTTACCTCAGCAAGTTCTCCCATCTTAGGAAAGATTTGTTCCATGTGCAGCATTTTGACTCTAATGTCTGATAAAACCGTGACTCCTGGGCACGTCATTCCCTCCCACTCGAGATAGTGGTACAGCTCTTGCTCTGCTTTTCCCTTCTAGCATTTTCAGGACCCTCTCTGTTAATTTCACCTTGTTCCCCTCATTTGTTTTTACTGGTGAAATACATGTCTCCCTGAGACACGGCATGAACTTCACCAACCTGTAAAAACAGGATTAATTTTCGGTTAGCTGACATGGAGTAGAGGCTAGACTGTGTTTAGGTTCCTGGCTGATCCTAACGCTCCAATTCTGTTGGCTTCCATTTCTACAGTTTAACTGGCATCAGATTTAGGCATGGACACTTTATTTGCTGATTGCTGTGTTGTATTAATATATACTGAGCTATTCTCTTTTCCCCCCATATTCTTATTAAATATGAAAAAAATATTTTTCTACCTTTCTCTACAGGAAACAGATAATACTGAAAATATTTCCTGTTGCTGAAGGCATTCATTCTGTGAGAACCATGTGAGCTGTTGACACCCAGCTGTCTTGAGTGCAGCAAGGAGATTAGGAGAGGGCAAAGAGTCAGGATGCTGGCTCCCTTAGATAATCAAAACTGTCAGGTATAATTTGTGCCACTGTCTCAAAAAACAATTCCTTCCTGTCTACCAGAAATTTAGCTGCAACTTTTTGTTAGTCCTACACTAACACAACATTCTGGCTATGGAAGGGCTGTTATCAATGCAAAATACAGTAAAAAAAAAAAAAAAACCCACCACCAAGAACAAAAAAGTGTTTTTATAGTTAATAAATATTTTATTTGGAATAAGCTTTAATATCAGGCCGGTAAAGTGTATTGTTCTTCAGCTATTTAAATCTTTATTCCCATTGAATACTCCAGTTTCATCTCAGGTTTTTACTAATTTTCTGCTAGTTTTTTAATGTACAGCAGTTTTGAAAACAAGAACTCAATTTTTACTGAACCACATTCTCTTCAGTATAAAACTTCCCACACACACTTTGTTTATTACATTCTTGCAGTCAGAGCCTTTAAAAGGACTTGGATGCTAACTCCCAGTGAATACCTGCAATTAACTGTCAGTAGCAGAATTAGGTACAGGGAAATGTGCTCAGCACTGCAGTAGTGCTGGTAGGAAATGCTGAAAATAAGACTGTGCCTTCAGAGCCTTTCACTCAGGTATTATATGTCCCATGTTGGACTGAAGTGAACAGCCTGAATTCACAAAATTACCTTCCCCACTGACCTCTTCAGTAAATTTAGATGCCAGGACAAGGTGACTGGAAGATCCCCACCTGGTGCAGATAGGAGAGAATCTCCAAGTGTCTTAATCAAGTAAAGATCGTGGTGCTTCTGGCCCGACGCAGAAGCTGGTTGAAATGGGTTTTCCAAAATGCAGGTGTCCTACATCTTAGATGCAAACTTTAGGTTAAAATCTTGAGCTCAGGTTTCTAAATTCTGCCCAAGTCCTTTGTGGTCCCCAGATATCTTCACTCTTGTCAGAATTTTCTAAGTCAGCATCAAGCTGGAATACCCATTAAGAGAGACATTTACCTGTAATTCTTTTGAGTTTTAACAACCTGGGAAGTTTTAATGCCAGGATGATTTTTCCTAGTTTATGGTAAGAAACCAGAGGCAGCTGGGTTTAGTTTTCACAAAGTCCTGAGCAATTTTGCCAGGAATTCTGAAGGTACAGATTTAAGCATATCCTTGACAATAGACACTTGTGGCATTGATATATTTATTCAGGTTAAAAATCAACCTATCCACTTTCCAGAAGAAAGACTATTTTTAGATATGTGTGCATCTGCTAATTCTTCCACAAATATTGTATGTTAGTGAACTAACAAGCTTCTGGTGCTTTTAGACCATGCATAACCATTGGGTAAATAACAGTAGAAATCATATTTGAAAAATCAGTGCCATTATTTCCATTCTTGATAAATGCAATACATAATTTGTCAAAGCAATAATTAACTTTTGAGTCCTAATGTTTTCATATTATACAAAGTCTCAGAATGTACTGTGGAAGAAGGTAAATATGGATATTTTAAAAAAGGATAAAAAACTTGGGTTTGAATGTGACATGAGCACTTTTTGCTAAATCTAAGCATTCAAAAAACATTTTAAAAATATTTCAAATAATGATATTTTAAAAGTGTGTGATTATCAGTCACTTTTGAGCCCTCTGAGACTCATGTTCACAACACATTCTTAGCAACATCAGCGATCAGGAACTTTGTTTCAAAAAAATTATTAAAACTAGGATTTTGTGTGATTACAAATCTCCAGGTAGTGGGGCTGTCAGGAAAATGAGCTAACAGAAGACACATGGTATAACATCAGTGCTAAGGAATGATCAGGTTTTGGACCTGGATGATGGAAATGTTCGGTGCATGCAGGTATGTGCACCTATTTCTGCATTCCAGACCTACCTTCTGGAGTGTGAGTCTGGACCTACATCAAAAGAGCTTCCAGTAATTTCAACAAATGCTCAGCTTATGAAGAGCTAGTACTAATGAACTCCAACTGGAGTCTTGGGAAAGGCTGCAGCTGGCACCTGCCCTCGTGCTGGTTGGCAGATGGCAAGGTTCGGCACAGGTACCCAGCACGCCTGGGTCTGCTTTGGTGGGAACAGCAGTTCAGTTTGCTTTGTGGAGCTGTAAGAGCCGAGCCTCCTCACTGCCAGAAAGAGAACTTGTACATTTCCAAGGATCTCAGCCAAGAGAAGTGTGCTCTGCTGTAAAATATTGGTCTGGTTTCACTGCTCCAAACACACATCCATCAGGTTAGAACCGACATGTGTAGATTTATGAGTCCTTGTGCAGAACAAGAAAGTACATCGTGCTGACTACACTGCACAGCACATCGTTCACTAGTAGTGATCAATTGTTCACTTCAGTCTGTCATCTCTCTGCTGGAACGTTTGATTCTAATTTCTCTTCCAGTCTGCTTCATCATGTTCTCAATTATCGGTTTTCTTCATTTTTTTGTCATTAGTAATAACAGAACCTGTTCCTCTGGAGCTATGGTCCTTTCTAGTTTTGAAGAAGCATCTGTAAAAATAAAATTTAAAATATACTTATGTCATGTATGAGTGCTGGCATCTTCAATTTAGTAAAATAAATTTTAATGCTGTCTTGACCAGGGGTACTTGTATTGATGGTCCATTGTTGTGTGGAATAGAAATATCTGTATATTCACCTGTCATGTTTTTTTGGTGTTTTTTTTGTTGTAGATTTTTTTTGTTGGAGTTTTTTTGTAATTGTTGTTTTGTGGGAAGCATGACTGGAAATTCACTTCTAATTAATATTTTAAGGAAATGGTTGATGGTTACGACTCTTGTGAAGTATTTTGGGGTATCAATATCTGAGCGACTCAGCCAACTTGTTTGGGTGGTTTCTTGCAGCACTATGTAAAATAATTAGCCCCTGGAGCGTCATATAGATTATAATAAATAGGAATAAACTAGACAACCAAAACAAGATGATCACTTTGAAGCTATGAAACTTTTCAAAGTACTCATCTTATGAATGACTACAAACTGTACTTATTACATTGCACATACTTTGAAAAAGACAAGGATATACCAAAATTCTGAAGCATTTCATAGTGATGAAACACTCTAAAGTAGTTCAAACGGAAAATTTCAATCCCAAGAGAGTATCTAACATTGGAATGCTTTTAAATAATTATATTGCCTTTTTTAATCCTTAAAAGTTTTACTCCTCTGTGAAAGTAATGCTTTTATTGCACATGCAATGTGTAAATTTTCCATGAATTGTTTGAGGTTCACAATATCTAGTCCTGTTAACACAAATACAGATAAAATCATTAAAATAATGAAAAAAATAGGATTCATGTATTATGTATTTCAAAACAACCAAAAAATCTTTAAAAAGTGTGTTGGATATCTTACCGGATTTGTGAAAATAATTCTGATGTAACATACTACATTTGATGCCAAATTTGGAGAAGCTTGTGAGGTGAAAGATTAATGAAAGAAAACGTTTTTCTCTAATTGGGTTAGACTTTTGAATAAGGTAGAAATGAGAGAAAGTTCATCTGGCTTTTGAAGAAATCTTATTTGCAGATAAGCATAGTTATTAATTATTTTTAGAACAATAAAAGCAGAGGCACACTGTGTTTTCTGTATCTGTCAGTCTGTTAGATTTGACACAGAGAAATTTAACTATGGCAAGGGAGTTTTATGTGCAAAACTGTAATCACCAGAACATATGTAGGAAGCATGTGTGGAAACCTGTCTGCACATGGTAAAGAACTAGACCTACAAATTAAGGTCTTGGAAAGGCTTATCTGAAACCCTGGCATTGCTATTTTGCCTGTTTTGTATGCTAAATACATATTACATATATATATATGTATATATATATATATATATATATATATCAGTATACTTTCTACAACAGGTTTTCTTTATTAAAATCCCTCATTTCAGATCAGTGTATACTAGACCTTGTCAGGATTTAAAATATAAATTTGTATTTTAAAATATTCATAGAAATTAAGTTTGTGGAAATTATTCCATTTTCTATTTGTAAACCCAAAACGGTGTTTTTGAGGTGCAGGTGTGTGAAACTAAAATATAATTTATTGAGCCGAACTGAAACATTCCCTTTGCATTTAGATTAAAATCAATTTGTATTTTAGCTGCTCTGGGCCTTAGTAAGTCTTCCCTGCTGTTCTTTCCTACAGTCTCAGTTCCTTGATTAAACCATATTTTCCTTCACAAACTGTATTTTCCCTTCTGATTGAATCATTTTAGGCAATCACCAAATACCCCAGGACTGAGATACCCTATTGGATTTGAAGCCCAGTAAAAAACAAGCATGAAAGTAGCTTATTAAATGGCATGTGAATTTTTTACATCATTGTTAATACATTTCCAAGATCTTGTAACTAGTAAAAAAGCTTTGGACAGTTTTTAAGTCACAGGTAAAAATCTGGCGTGTGGACAAAGCCCCTGAGATTTGACAAAGTGTCCTGCTGTGTTGAACCACAGATTACCTAGGTATCATTTATTAATTCTATACAGCAGTTTTTATATCAGTAGAAAAGCTGTATTTGGACCAATTTCTACAACCATGATAGAAATTCTCTGTGCCACATGTAAAATCTGCCTAGTAAACACCCCAGAGGAGGGGATAGTCCCAAGGGGTAAAATAATGCCAGGTTCATTCCACATGGTTCTGTAATGGGAACACCAGAGAGCCTATGTTATTGCAAGCTGAAAATATTGTCCGTAGAAGCTCTGTTCAATCAATTTGAAGTTGCATCAGTTATGTGAACCCTTAATTGCTGTATTTGGAACTGCAGAGCTCTTGGCTGCAGATTTCCTCTGGGGTTTATTTAAACCAGTGAGAAAGTTGAACCAGGACTATCACAAGCAGTAAATCAGGTCCTGAAAACCTTGGTAGCTTGTTCTAGGGTTACACTACCTTCCTCTGAGAGCTCTGCACAGTTTGCTTAAACATCAGTGTCTCTTACACATTGGTGTAATAGGAAGTTCTGGTAGAACTTCTTAGAAATTTCTACTTCTTTTTTAAAGCTCATGGCTTGGCTGTTCAAACTGTAACTTTTCAACCCAGCTTAAACCCATAAAGCCTTTGCTATGTATTTTTAAATCTTTCCAGCAGCTGCTTCCATAGGTGATTGGGCTGCCTCTCAGCTCAATCACATAGGTAGAAATCCTAGGGTGCTAGAATTCCATGTTGCATTCCAAAGACTTCCCATAAAGACTAAAATAGCTTTTCTTTTCTTTTGTAGTGCAAGCATACCTTAAATTTTTAATCTAGAGATGCCCTTTGCATATATTCCTATTTTCTATTTATTTATTCTTTATTCTCTGCCCTTTACCAGAGCAGGTGCTTGATAAAAGAAAGGTTTTCTGCTGCCAGAATAGAAAATCATTTCTGTACAGAAATGAAGAAATTATTCAAGAGTCTTTTCTTTCCAGTCTCTTTTCCATTTTCCTAAGCCCTGGAAAGTATTTTTGTTCAACTTTCAGGTGACAGTGCTAAAGTTACCTAGTAACTGCTTTCAGCTAAAGAAACCAATGTGAAGCTGTAAGAGCATGTCAATTAATTCTGCAGCATGTAAAGTTTTACACAAGCCACATTCTGTAAAAGTAATTATGCCTAATTATTTTAAATTGTTTTTCATTATCAGGTTTAAGAGAACTGGAGATAAAAATGCTAATGCTTAGGATTCCCTTATGTCACACACTTCAAAAAGACCTCACGTGTCTGCAGATACAGACGTATTATTTCAGAATTGCACCAACTTTAACAATGTAATGTGGTTTTCCATTAAGGCACCACCTTCCTTCTTTACTTTTTACTCTTTCTTTATATCAAGCCCTTATTACACTGCAAATTCTTGGGGGTTTTTATTATCTTTAGATGTAATCTAGACAAAAATATCCCCTGTTGTTGCTCTCCCCCTCACAAAAGTCAAATCTGTTTGGATCTAAACTTCCTTGAGTCAACTAGCACATAATAAAAAAAAAAAAATTAAAAATTTACTTATGCTGTAGAATCAAGAAATAAAAAACTAAGGCAAAGCAAGAGCAAATAAAGTGCTAATACCATTTATCACACTGCTGCCTGTCAGAGGCAGGTCCCTGTACAACACAGTGGCTCCTTAGATAAGAGCACAGAGGAGAATATTCAGACAATGCTGTGAAATCTGTGGAGCAAGAAAGGAGAGGATTGTAGCGAGGGTTAACACACTTAGCTGTTATCTAAGCAGCATGGATGGTATTAACACAGGAGACAAGGAGAAATGGATGTCATGCAGACTGCAGCAGTCTATACTGACCCAAACTGAGCTCCATACTGTGGTTATCATCTCTTGCGTGATTGTGGAGGTCAGTCAGATGGAAATTAGCATGGTTTTATTGCAATTCTGCAATTAGGCTTCCATTTGCAGTTAGAGCTACAAAAGGAAGCAGTTTCTGCACTGAGGCTTCTGCCCCAGTTTCACCAAGTTGGGAGACTGCATTTGAACAGGTAGTAGGTGCAGAAAGTTGGCTTGATTTCTGCAGCTGGGAGGATGGCAGAAAAGGGACAGGTACCATCTCTCGGACCACTTCTTGCATTACTCAGATTTTAAAAGCAGAGTCTGGAATTAAACAGCTCTACTCTTGCAGACTGCTGGCAGTTAAACAGAATGAAAATATAAAATAGCATATCGCACTGATTTTCTAAAAAATATAGTCCTCTTGATTTCTTGCTCTTGCAAATAAACAATACTTTTTTTAACAAATATTTTAAGATACTGATTATGACTTTCATTGCCTCCATGAGAATTTACTCGCTGATTCTGAGGCAGAACTTTAATATATTAACTCTTAGGAGTGAATTGAGAGACTTTATTCAGTATTTCTCTTATGGTGAAACCTGAGAAGGTGAGAGCAGCAGCTAGAGGTGAGATTAATTTACCAACTATGTCATGCTGTGCAAATTTAGACAGAAAGTTTTACTAGCAACTTTAAAACTTACATTCTGCAAGGCTTTGTTGTGTGGGAGATTTTGGCATATTTTGACATTGAACGCTTAATTTTAAAGTTTATGGAGAAGAGTGCTTATTTCTTTAAAAAGACATGAATAGCCTGCCTGTAGTAGCTCAAAACCTTTTTGGCATAACTCGGACTCCAAACACATAAAGCTGCAAAACAGGTTTCTAACTCTTTAGCTGACACCATTTAAAAAGCCCCCATTACCATAATTTTATTTCAGGAACACCTGGGATGTTACTTATGGGTCAAGGCCCTCTTGTCTCCATTGCTGAATTAACACAGGATAAAAAGGCTGCTCTTTCCCAAGAGGACATTACAGTCTAAATATAAGATAAGAAAAGCTCTACCAGATGGGTACAGACTGATGGAGCACAGGGAAGCAAAGAGGGCATAGATGGACATGCTCTTTGCACTGAGTGGACGACCAGCACAGACATGTCTAATTCCAAACTTAGCTGCAAGGCATTTAATAGCCTGGAAAAGGACGGTAACAGCCAGTTTGCCTAAAGAGCAGTAATGTTAAATACTGAAACTCTTTCTGCAGTGACACTGTGAGCATTTCCTTAAAGAAGATGATATTCACATGATTTATATACTTCTGATTATGGCCTTACAATTTTATTTCTCAAATTAAAAACACATTTAGATTTGGATGGTTTAGCTGTAATCTAAAAGTTAAATTAACATTATACTGTATTACCAAAAAAGTAGTTAATTTACTTATGCTACTATTTTTTTTTTTTGTGTAAGAATGCTAGGAAAATACACTGGGGAGAAAAAAGCAAGGTAATTTTTAAAAACTGAAAAGGTGTTTTTCTTTACTTCAAATATATTAATGGCATTAGAGCTGTTCGTGAACTATTCCTAGTAAAAATTAAAAAATTAATAAAAATAGTTAGCTATATTACGTGCTTTGCATGTATAGTCTGCTACTGTTACAGAAAGTTGATGTTGAAAATTTTCCCATCTTGTTCTTTCTTTGGACCTGACAATCTCCAAGGTATTTTCCAATCTAGTTGAACTGTGATTCTGTGATTCAGTGGTGTGGGGAAGAGAGTAAACTGCTGACTTGCAAAAGCAAGAAGAATTTAAATCTCCCACGTATTCAAACACAGCCATCTGACAAATTACTATTGAGAAGTGCAGTACTAGCTTATCACAGAGAAGAGTTTCAAGAACATTCCTTTTCTAAATTTACTGACTCTGATAAATGAGGCCGAAGGAAGTTATGACCTAGTTCTGCAGGAATGCAGGTGCACTGACCATGTACACTGGAGTTTCTTTGCAACAGTAAGTCTAAATATTTAGAGAACTATCATAAAATATCAAAAGAAATGAGTTCCTTTCAGGTCTGCTGAGTCAGCTCTTGAAATCCTTATATATAGCTCTTATATGTAATATAGACAGGTCTCTACCTTGGAATAAGTGTATCTCTGCTGTAAGAGGAATCTTTATTACATTATGCTGTGAGATGGGTACAGGGGTATATTGGAGTCTTCCTCATAAATATGAGTAACAGCTCTCTCTGCTTTGCTTAGCCATCCACAGAGTACCAGCTGCATGTCCCAGAAATGCAATCTGCAGCCTCATGAAGCAGCAAGGCAGCACAGGGGTGAGAGGGACAACTCACCCAGAGCCTTTTGGAGGTGATAACCTCTGTGTTCCTGCAGAGCATTAGCTGGCTTTTTGGAGACTGTCTTGGAGCTCTGCCCAAAGGGATATCTCCCCCCAGCACCACTCCTTTCTTTCTTCTCTCACCAAAATAAACTCTACTTGTGGGCATGAGGTAACTTCTCCAGAAAGACAATATTTTGCCACATGGTGGAGAAGAAATGGAAATAGCTAATTCACAGGAATTATCTACCAACTTTAAGCAGCATCTGAAATTTTATCTGGGCTGTTCCTCAGGGATTTCTCACAGTAGGAGAAAAAGTAAAAGCGCAAAACTTTATTTTACAGACAAGAGAAGATAGGACATCATCTAGAAATTTTAAGATTGAATGCATCAGCTATAGTTATATTCTGGCTAGAAACGTGCAGGGCTTGAAACAAATGAAGTTGTTGTTAATTCGTGTACATTGTGTTTTGTAGAGTGTTTATGCAGCATTTAGGTGGAAGATATGCCAAACTGCAGACCTTTTTAACTTGTTGCTAACTAAATATCCAAAATATAGCTTTCAAATATTGTTTTCCAATAAAATGCTGTCATTGCAAATATTTAATATCAGGCCTTTTGCTCTGCTGTTTTTAAGCCATGAGTGCCCAGGAGTAATCAACCAGAGGCTTTGGAAATTGCATTATAATTCCTATGGCGCCTTCACTGGGGAGGATTGCAAGCTTCATAGGAAGTCTCTCATCTTGCACTTATGGCTTCCCAAAACAAAAATGTAAACTATTTAACAGACCCCAACTTAGTGATGACAAAGAAATTACTTCCTATGAGGAAGTTATGTCCATATCTCAAAGGTGGCAATTAGTTTACTATGAGAAAAGAGAAATGTTACTTTTTTGTTCTAAGTAATTATACTTGCAATTTAGAGTTTTTATCAGAGGATTAACGCCAAATTTTCAGGTTTTCAGCAGTTCTGTGGGCTCAGCTATGTTTCTCTTGTTATAAAGAATATTGCAATTAGATCTTAGATTTTTTTTTCCTTTTTAAATTTGTTGATTGAGCTCCTCTTCCTACTGAAACCACTAAGTTCATTGAGTATTTATTTCACCATTAAGGCCTCCATTTTAGTGAGAAGAATGGGTCAGTATCTTGTTAGGGTTTCGTCAAGTTAGATAAGTTAAAGCTCTCCAAAATTTAATTTTTTAATGCTACTTTCTTAGAAATTCAATTAGAAATTCAAATAGAAATACAACAGTCAATTTATTTACAAAGGGTATTAGTTTGCCTTATAAAAGAATTCACCTTTCAACTGAAATTAACTTTTGGCAGACCTGACAGACATTAAGCTTGTATCTAGAAATGTTCTAACTCAACAAGGAGTACACATTTAGTTTGGAAAGCTCTATGGGTTTTGAGAATATTTTTAAATGTCTGTCTCAATGTATGTTTATAGATAGTCAAAAACTTTCCCTAAGAATCTTGAGAAGACAGATTATTGTATCTGCAAAGAGTAAGGCAGCATTCAAAAGGAACTAGATCTGCGGGTATTCATGCAACTTATCTGCCTTTGGCTACAGAGTTTTGTGCTTCTTGAATGTCCAAGTCTCATGAGCAATACAGGAAACTTTTATTTTTATCTTTGTTTTTCTCTTCTAACTGTATTATTTCCAAATTCAAACTTTCTCTGGATGATGTTACAGATGATAAAAAAATCAGTGGTAAAATTCCCATAGTCTGGCAGAAGCTTACAATTTCATCTGTGTTCAAACCCTGATTTTTTAATTTGATTCATAATAACAATTTTTTAAATTAAATAAATAAAATGTAAGATGCAAGGGTCTGAATTGTCATCTTTATTAGGAGTGTGTTTGTGCCTTGGATTTTGGCTCATGACCATCTCTCAATTAATGTGCTAATTTGGGAAGAGACAATAAAAAATTCTAGCCAGTTTCTCTGCAATGGAAATCAAATGGCATATTTATTTAATCTGTCCATTCCTCGTGTTCACCTGAATTCTAGTAAGACAATGATCCTCAAAGTTGCTACTGGTGGATCCTCATCTATACTTTTGGAGAGATGTCTCATCATATCTGAGAATGATATGGCTTTGAAATTCCCAACTGCTTTACTTGTACTTTTTAAATATTCCATGTTTGTAATTTCCATTGTTTGCAAACTCCCCAAAAATATGCTGCTAATATTTTCACAAGGATGTTTAAATTGCATATCTTTTTTTTTATTTTTTCATGGATTAGACTTTAAAGAGCTGAGATCTGAAGGATGAAATCTTATAAAATTTGTCCTCTCCCCTCTGAAGATTTTATCTGCTGCATAGAAAGAGACATAGAGTACTTGATACAAAAGGGGTTATTTTTCTCCTCTTTGATTAAAGGGGGTGTTGAGGTGGTGGTGGGTTTTTTTTTCATATTGTCTGTTAATGTTCACATTCATCAAGTAAATGTACATAAACTTTTATATAAGTCTGTAAAAATTTTTGTACAGTTTCCATCATAGTAATATCCACATGTCTCACATTCAGGCATTTGAAGATCTACTCAATCAGAGGTTAAGCATAACCTGGTTGTACAAACTTAGCATAGGTAGCCCTTCAATACCTGGGTTAGCTGATGCAGCCAATGCACCAGAAAGTTACCAGGGATTATGACCTTAACAGAGAAAAATGGGGAAAAATACTATAATAGACATAAATTAGATTCAAAAAATATAGAGATTATGGGTTTCAAAGGTAAGAAAAAGGCAATGTTATTACCTGTGGAGGGCAGATAACCCTGCCTTGCATTGATCTGAAGCACTAATCCCCATCCTTGCTGCAGTTCCAAGTCAGCACAGCTGATGTCTGGGCTCTGCTCCCAGGGCCGCACAGGGCAGCCTTGAGAGCACCTCTACCACAAGGACTTCATTCACAGGCAGTTGAGATAAAACTAGGTTTCACATGATCCAAGTTAAACCTGATTCTTTTCTAGGTCATGGAAAATATTTCCCTCCACAAAATATGAATACTGCACTAGGTGTTTCTTTACTCCTGTAGCAGTACCATTCTCATTCATACACGTTATGTATTTCTAGTTTAAGGAAACAAAATCATTAAATTCATCATAATAAAGAATATACTCTGATAAACACCATATTTTACAAAGCTAAAATAAGAGGTGTTTTCAATAAATTATTTTGAGACTCAATTTAACATTTTTAAGCAGTCTCAGTACTTGAGAATCTGTTATTGTCTTTATCATATTTGTTTTCTTTCATATCTTAGGTGTCCACTCTTTTCAGGAAAGTGCGCTAGCAGAATAAAGATCAAGGGAACCAGATTAATGCCAATTGTTCCTAATTGTCCTGTAGCCATTATGGTTATGCCTGTTGTACTAATATTGAAATCATTCTAGTTTAAATTTCATGCATTGCTAATTAACTTTTACTAATCTTGAATACCAGCTAATTTTCTTCAAATATAAGGTTCTTGGCCAGAACTGTTTTCCTCTTACACACAGGTAATGCTTATTTATTGTCTTCATTTTGAAAAGAGCATAAATTCATGTCCTGTGTTCTACTAGTGTGCAATTCTCCATTTGAGCATGTGTGCTGGAGCTGTGTTTTCAAACTCGCAGATCCTGCAGCAGTGTCACATGTTCAGGACTGTTTCTTGTTTGTTTTTTTGGTTTATTTTTGGGGGGAGGTGGGGAGAGTATGTGTGGGGCTAGTATCTTTTTTTTTTTCCCCCTAATTTGTGTGAAAGGAAAAGCCTGATTTCTGTTCTACTTATTGACCCAGTCCAATAAGAACTGGCACATTTACAGTCCTCCAGAACCAGTGGTTGAAGATATGGTTGTTCTTGTCGTCTCTGGGGTGCTTTAATCCTAAAACCATCTGCTCTGGTACCTGGGAGCCTCCCCTAGCATGACAGTCAAAGCTCCACCATAAATCAAACCTGTAAACAAATGATCAGGTTTTGTCACAATGAAAGAGTAACAGCAATATTCCACAGGGTGAAATAGTAGGAATGGTGCTGTTTGATCTATAAATAGTCTGGGGGAAAACTACAAAATTTTTAGCAGGGAAAAGTTTTACATCTCAAAAACATTTTGGCTAGACGGGATTAAAAAGGCTTTGAAACTCTTCTGAAGAACCTGAGTAATCACCATGAGAACAGAGGCAACGATAATTCAATAATGCAGTCATTCACACAAGAAGAAGTAAAATTATTTAATCTTCTTATACACCTCTAGATTCTGAATGTATTATATCTGTCAGCACTGTCTAGAGAGTAAATGTTCGAAATTCTTTGGAAGCAATTTCAAAAGCAAAGCTAATGTTTTAATGTCTAATGACTGATAATTAGAGTTTGATATGGCAAAATGTATTCATTATACTGTCTCAAATACATTAGCTCTGGCCTCCCCTCCTCAAATGAACTTTAACTATGATACATTCTGAAGAAGCCACACAAACAGTTGAGGGAAGTGATTTTGGACATCTAAAATCACAGAAACCGTAATCACAGGTGCTTTTACCTAAAAAGAAAGAAATTCACCTACTTTATCTCTCTTAGAAATTTTTCTGACTTAAGGTTTATTTTGTGGAGGTTAATACAAAGAACCATAGACATATAACTGAAAATCCTGGTTCACTGAAATCAATAGAAACTTGGAACATTTTTCCCCCATTTAAAATGGAAATCTGAGACATTTATTTGTAGATCAGAGAGTGCTGCTGTGTGATGAAAGGGTGGTGTGCTTTGCTGTGCAAACCTACAGCTCCTGGCTGCCTGGCACTAGATCTCAAATTAGGAGCTATCAGCAGTGATCAGGGACTACTGCAGTAGGAGCCAACACAGCTCTCAGGGTACAAGATTATTTTAATTTAAAAATGTATTCCAGTGATGAAGGATCTAATTTCTCTTGTATAGTTTTTATCTTCTCCTTAATGACCCTAAAATGGTCATGGCAACACACATTAATAGTCATAAGATAGCAAAGATAGCGACTTCTGTGTTGAAACTTAGAAGGCTGCATGTGCTCCAGTTCAGGGCATTTTTTTTATTATTATTTTTCTTCACTTGAGTCAGAAAAACAAAACTCAGACTCAGACATACTCCTTAACGATAATCCTCACTAAGACATTGCACAGTGTCCTTTAGTTAATGCTAACATTTCTCACTATATTTTCTCTGCTATCAGCATAGTATTGCTTACTCTCTCTCCTCACTAGCATGAAAGGGCCAAGCATGGTCTGACTCTGAACGAGGTTTAAATACTGTTTAAACATCCAAAAAAGTGATTATGTGAGAGCAGATAGGGTTTTCTACCTTCACATTTCCCTTGGGAATACTTGAAATCCCTAAATTTGATGTGGGATCAGCTGAGGGAAACTCAGTCTTTGTCTCATAATTTTCTCTTTTAGCATCATCACAGCTATTGCTTTCAGACATTCAGGGATGCTCAAAGTGGCCCTCCTTATCCATACCTCTTTATTCTTCCTGACACTGCAGTGTAGAATAAACCAGAGACTTTTGGTCTATTTTTTAACTGGAAAAGAAAATGTTTCTCTTATTTTTAAAATAAGTGCTATAGTTAATTAATGCATTAGAAAATGCAACTAATTTCTAAATGTTTGAAGTGCAAGACGGTATTTTTGTATGTTAATTGTCTGGCATAACAGGAAATTCTAAGTAGTAGTAAAGAATAAAGCTGCAAATTATATGGAGTATTATAAGGAGTACGTACTCAGTGCAGAGAAAGAACCAAGCCTGGGGAATGACTGATTTTCTGGATGTCTAGTAAATGAAATAATGTGGTTTGCATCCAGTTAAAAAGTATGTCATCTATGAAGGTTTAAATGCTTTTTTTAGGCTTCTGCAGACACTTGAGTACTTCCCAGATATAAGTAAATGAAACTCAATACAGGTTCTTACAGCAATTTTCAAAGTATACTAATGGAGCTAGATATCCAATTCCTATTGACTTTTCCAATGGGACTTGATTACTTAAGTGCTCTTTTTCCCTTTGAAAGGACTGGCTCTTAATTATGCTAATTGGAGCTTCAAAATGTTTTCAAAGTCAGAGAGCTGTACCTAGACAATGCTAATTCTGAACCAGACAAGATTCATAATGCTAAATTCTAGGAAGCTCCCTCTGAACTACAAGGTATATTTATTTTTCTCCTCTTCCCTGAGGGCAGAAATTAATTACTGGGGCTTGCTGGAGAATCTGCTGAGGGCTGTTACCTACAGGAACTGAAAAGGAAAAGGCATTAGTCAGTGATGCTACCTCGTGACTATTTCCATTGGCTGATGAGAATATTTACACTCAACTGTATCTTACCTCTACCTTGAAACTGAAAAAAAAAAAATGCAGTGCTATCAGCAAATGTGAGAAGTAAACTTGATCTGGAAGGTATTGCAGCATTTTATATACTCTGGCTGAAACACCACTTTATATAATTTTTTCAAAAGTTCCTGATTAGGATAATCTCTGCCAACCAAAATAGAAATAAGAAGCTGTAAACATGGTCTTATCTACAAGTCAGAGGAATGTATTTTTGGGGTTTTCCCTTTCAGACATGCATTTTCTCTTCCAAGTCTCAGTCTCTAAATAAATTTACTTCATAGCTTTTCTTTACATTGTGGGCATTATTTTAGCAATTGTTAAGAATTGCCAGTCACTGCTAAGTGTTACTGTTTTAGTTCAGTAATAAGCCATATATCCTACTGAGGGGATGATTTGTCTGACCTTCAATTATACCACAGAGTTAGACCCTGAATACTAAGCTCATCTCAAATACCAGTATCTCGGCCAGAAATGTTTGCCAGAAATTGTAAGATTATTGTATTGGTATTTTGGTAGAAATACTATAGACTTCTACTGATTGACACAATGTAGACACTTATTTTTGTACCTTAGTTTTACTAGCAGTATGAATCCTTTAGGAGCAATGATGTTTCAGTAGGGCTGGATGAAACCCTTGAAATTAAAGTGCGTTGTAAAGGAGAAACCAATTCACATATATATCTCTCAGTTAAAGAATGCAGTCATCCATATTTCCTGGATAGCAATGAAAAGGCATGAAAAGTGAGAAAAATGGAAATACACAGGCTGAGAAACAGTGGCTTTTACAATACTCAAAGGCAGGAGATTTTCTCCTAAAAGGCGTACCAGTTACAGTTCTTTAAAATAACTTATTTCAGTTTTGCACCTGAAACAATCTTGAGCTGATCCCGAACCTTATGATTGTATTACTTTATGTTAGATTTAGACCTTTTTAAACTTTGTCTCCTCTCTGCCAGAGATTTTATGAGGTTTTTATTCTATGTTCTTTAATATTTGTTATTACAGTCCCTACCATAGAAATATAGGAATTAAATCTGCCCTACAAAGGACCATGCTACTGTTGGGGAAATGTAGTGTAATCTCGAAAAAACAGTAGTGCATAGAGGACTGGTATTGAGTCAGCTAGGCTTCTTTTTTTTGTTTTTCCTGTTTTTCTCTACTTTCATTTTAAATGATTGGGAGCTACAAATATAAAATATCCCCACTTGATTAATACTATCTATCCAGGCAAAATCCAGGAGATTTTCACATGCTTTCTTGTCTGTTGGCAAGGTAAAACATCCTACTCAATACTGCTATCGTATGAGAATGCAGCTTTCTTTGATCAAGAATTCCCTGTTCTGCAGAGAGTGGGTCAGCAGGGTCATGGCCAGACCTTGCTCTGCCATTTCCCAGCCCTTCCAACTGAGCTTTCTCTGGAGGACAGCATGGCAGAAAGCATGGAGATGAGCATGGGAGCAACCATGGTTCAGCAGGTCTATTCTAGGTGCTAAATTCCTACAGACTTTTTCCCCAATGAATGGGAGATGCTGGGACAGATACTTTAAATCTACCCCCTACTTCTGCAGGCATTCTGTGCAATGAGATTTCCCCCTGTTCATATTTGGATTCATTGAAATGGATGCTGACTGGAGAGAGAATAATCTTCAGGAAGTGATTCAGTCTGTCAGGTCCCAGCTTGCAAAAAGAGGACCCCCAAACAGTTTTTCTAAAAATAAAGTTCTGTCTGTCAGGATTATTTTCTTTTGGCAGTTCTCCCTGTATACCCAAGCAAGATTCCCAATCTCCCAAGCAAGCTGTTTAACAGGCAAAACTGGGCACACAAATAGATTTTTATCCTTCTATTTTCCTCATTCTTGATTTTTGTGAAGCATTATGTTTATATAATTCATTCAGGTTGTGTTTTCCAGCTGCATATTTTTTCCTGCATTGTTGCTTTGGGGTTGTTTTGTTGGTTTTTTTTAAATATCCAAGGCAGTAGCTAATTCTGCTATTTCTGGCACACAAAGACTCGTTTATCAAAATGAAAGATTAAATGAACAATTTAGAAAATACTTAGTGAAGCATGTTTTGAAAATTAATTCTGGTTTGTAAGTTATGTTTAGTTCTTTGAATCTTTTCTACTGTAAAAAGAAACATGAAAAGCTCTGAATATGTAATTACTATTATAATGATTTAGTATTAGAATGTCAAAAAGCTTTCCAAGCATTAATTAATGGAAAGAATCAAATGATGTTGCATTGTTGCTGCAGTGCTATTAGGTGAAGACATTTTCCTTTTAGTGACTTAATGGATTTTATAAATTATCTAATTAGACCTGTAATATGCAATTCAAATCCACTTGATTTCGATGCAGAAATGCAATTCTTATAATAAAAAATTGTACATAAAAATAAATACCTCAGAGACACAATACTTAATGTGCTGCATCAATTCCAACAGTTTGATGTTCTTTTTATTCTTGCAACTGTGTGAAGAATATAATGTATTTTAAGTAGATTTGTGGGGGCTTCTAGAACTGCTTTTTTTAGTATAATGTACAGTTTTTATGGTGATGTCAATATTACTGAAAAGTAACTCTTTTTATGCATTTTTTACAGGTTGGCTTCATGAGCTAGGAAAACGAATTGAATCTCCCTATTATGAGAATAATACTCTAGGAGGCCCATCAATCAGAAGTGCCTATATAGCTGCCCTGTATTTCACTCTCAGCAGCCTCACCAGTGTTGGCTTTGGAAATGTTTCAGCCAACACCGATGCTGAAAAAATCTTCTCCATTTGCACAATGCTGATTGGGGGTAGGTACAATTCAGTGTCACGTGAAACATTTTCAAGGAGTAGGAAATAGTCAAATAAAAGCTGAAATTCTGCTAAGCTTCTTAAAAGAAACCCCAAGCAAACACAGAGGAAAGCTTAATAAATTCCATTGAAAATGGCAAAAGAAGGAAAAAAACTATGTTTCGTTTATGCTAAATAAACTCTCTTAGGCAGATATATTTCTAACCTTTTTGTTCTTTTATGGTGATGAAGGACAGGGTTCCTGCCTTTCTCTTTCTGTTGGCTTAGCTGTTCTGGAAATACTAGTAGGTATTTCTCCAGGGCTAGTCAATAAAGCCCTGGGTGTCAGCTTTGCAGGATAAATTCTCCTGGGTAACAGTAAATTGGGAATTGGACACTTGAAAGCAGGGAAACATGATTAATTACCTGTAAACCATGTATTTGCAATACTATGTGGTAAAAGAATTGTTCAATGAATTATTTTAATTTTCCTCAGTCCTGAAAATGAGAGGAAATAATACAAGGAATCATTCAGGAATTTTATAATTTTGTTTTTGACAATGTCACAAAACCACAAACAGTTAATTAATTTATTTTGGCTGTTGCATAAAATTATAGTTTTAAATACACTGTGGTCTCTGTTCTTTGGGCCTTTCACTACCTAAAATCTGTTGGAATGAAGGAAGGAATTTTCATTTCTATCAAGAAATCAAGAGATCTCCTGTATAAGGCAGTGATGAACGTTTAATCCACTTTAATATGGCTGAGCTTTCATAAACATAACAAAGTAAAATATTGAAGTATCCTATACATTTATTTAGTCCAGTTATAACAATTTAATTTTTATTTCTTGTAATATGCTTGTATAAATTGAATAAATTATGAAGAATCAGTCTACTCAGTGGAGTAAGAGGGAACTGACGACCAAAAGGTGAAGTAGATTATAGGCAAGCAGGTAGGAGAATGAATTTATATCTGTAAGGGTCCAGTGAACAAGGTATGTCCAGGCACAAAAAAGGCAGAGCAGGCTGATCTGCAGGTATTTTCTTGAGAAATTATATTTTAGATAGTATTGAAGAAAATCAAGAAAACTGGAAAGAGTTAGAATGATTCTGTGAAGATTGATGAGCACGCCTTAGAAAACTGACAGAAATAAAGTGCTAATCTGCATGCTTAGGGACATTACAAGTCTTCATTTCTTAAAACCTGTTTTAGTGTATCATTTTGGCTGATATTTAATTTTAAAATACCCCAATGGAAAGTGATGTTCTGAGAAAAATTGGTGTAAGTTTTTCAGACTTTTTGACCAAGCCATTAGTTAGTGAAATTTCAGGTGTAATGGATAGGGTGAGTTAGTTTATCAGTAGTTTTTCTGTATCTTTTTAATGTATGACACTATGAACTGAAAAAAATGAAGTAAATTTACTTAAACCTTGAAAAAGTTGAAGACAGAAAAAAATGTTTAAACCTACCAAATAAACAGCATATAGAACACCTTTTTAATATTTACTAGCCTATCCACATTAATTTTTATTTTGCATAAATTTGAAATTTAAAATTTTAGCTAGTCATATTCTGAAGATAAAAGATCTTTTTCAATACATTGTGTCTTCCTAAAGTTGGAAAGAAAATTTACTTATTAAAATGTAATCAAAATTCCTAGGATATCCAGCATCTGTAAAATATTAATCAGATCTGCCCTTCAGCAGGTGATCATCCCATGTTCTGTCTTGTACTCTCCATGTTCTTTCAGCAAAGAATATGAATTTTTGTATTTAAGAGATTGGAGACTCACTGTAGCCTCTCCAGTCCTATCTGGGATCAGAAGTATTACTCTGTTCCTTAAGCAAGCAAAAATTGATTTAAAATATCTATTAAAATAAAGGTCACTTTATGAAATACAGTTCCTGGAAGTTTTGAACTTGTCCTACTTGAGTTTAGACAGAGGTGTAAGAGGTTTCTTACAGAAAGTAGGGTAAGTGTATGATTATTTGTTAAAGAATTCTAATGCCTGTCACAGCCAAGAATAACTTGTCATTATGAGAAGCAGT
Source organism: Turdus rufiventris (assembly GCA_013186435.1). Taxonomy (NCBI): domain Eukaryota; kingdom Metazoa; phylum Chordata; class Aves; order Passeriformes; family Turdidae; genus Turdus; species Turdus rufiventris. Next base: position 1,115,000 of record PYHW01009849.1, read on the forward strand.
TGCCTTCCAATGTATATAGGCAGCGACATATTCTGCTATAATGATAAAATTCTAGATGATATTTGTGCCCATAAGAACATCAGTGAGATCTCTACGCTGCACTTCTCCTAACCTTAGAGTCTGAAAAGGGACTCGCATCTCATGTGAGCCTTAAATTCATACATCACCTCGTGCTTTATTCCTCCCCCCTTTTTAAACTGATTATTGCATTCTTAAAGATGTTACACTATTTCTTTAACCTATTTTTCTGTGTCTGGCTGAATTGTTTCAGATCTAGCTGTCATATTTCTAATATAATATCCTGTTTCTAGTATTACACCAGTCCCTCGCATTTTGTTGCTCTAGCTTTGACATTAATGACTTAGCTATTCAGTGTGCCATCATGGACAACACCTAGTTGAAGCACCTGAATATTTTTAGAAATAAATTTCCAGTTAGGCTTACTATTCCTACTACATCCATAATCCTTTTTTTTTTTTTTTCTGCTATTTCTACCCTGTAGTTCTTTATCTGATTTTCTGCACTCCCTTCACAGTAAGGGCCCAGATATTGTTAGCAGCTCCTTTCCCTTTCTCTCAGCCTGTAAAAGTTTTCTAACACTCCAAACTACAGAATTTTCTAACTCTTTTTACTATTTAAAAGTGCATCATTTCCTCCTCCTGTTCCTCCTTGTCTCTTCTTACCCACACTGGACATTCTGCAAAGTGACATACAAGGCCAACAACTTGTTTGTCTCGTTTATAAACCTCTTTATAAGGTTTATGTCTCGTTTATAAGCCTCTCTTTCATTCTGAGTAGTCCTTTCTTTGTCTGCTTTCTTACAAGCACTATGGAGAGATATCTCTTAAGAGAAATAATCAAGATTTTTAGTATTGTTTATAAACACTTTGTTGATGTGTATATTCTATATATCAGATCAATATCACATGACAGACAATTTTAGCCATTTTTCCAACTAAAATAAGAAAACACATTTCTGCACAAACAAACCCAGATAACCAATATCTATAAATATTTATTCAATTTTGCTTCTGGTCTTTTTATACCTAAACCAATAACTAATTTCAGACAAACTCCAGGATGTCAGAAAAATTTTAACCATATTTGACCCTGTCAAGTAACATAAGAAATCAGATTGTCTCTGAACATTTATGTTAACCTGAATTTCTGCTTTACAATGGGGGTTTTTTCTGACTTTTTAAAAATATCTCCCCTAGAATACAATACATTTTTAAATGTTATTTACAACCTCATTCTGCTACATGGTCTCCATTAATAGTTTTCATTTATATGAATTCTCTGAAATCTATTAAATGCTGTGTAATTTCCAACTGACCATTTGAGTCTAGTTTTCATAGTGATTATTAGTATCCCATTTTTTTTATGAGCATACCTGCCTACATATGTTCCTTCCTATATTTTTTACAAAGACCTGGATGGACAGGACAAGTGGGAATGGTTCAAACTGAAAAGAGAATAGATTTAATGTAGATATTGGCAGAAATTCTTTACTATGAGAGTGGTGAGGCATAGGAAGATGTGGCTCAGGGAAGTATTCAAGTATTGAAGACCAGGTTGGATGAGGCTTTGAGCAACCTGCTCTAATGAAAGGCCTCCCCGCCTATAGCAGGGTGATTGGAACTAGATTATTTTTAAGGTTCCTTCCAACCCAAAAACATTCTGTGATTCTATGTTCTGTTTTCCTTTTCTCTTAGACTATGGACTTAATTTGATTTAATTCTTTTGCTAGGTACCCTGACTAGATAGAATAAATTGCTGTTCTGCTCTGCCCTATGATGGTGACTCATAGTGTCTCAAACATCAGGAATTAATAATCATATTAATATCATAGTATTAATATAACATTACTCCAGGAGTTTTATATTCAAAGGCTTTCTTATATCTCTCAATCAGGAAATTTCAACTCTGAGAAGATTCTCTTTATTTCTTGTGTTAAGTTTTATTGAACAACAAATCACTCTACATTGCATGTAATTTCTATACCTCCTAGCTCTGATGCACGCCTTGGTGTTTGGCAATGTGACTGCCATAATTCAGAGGATGTACTCCAGATGGTCCCTTTATCACACAAGAACAAAGGATTTGAAGGACTTTATACGGGTCCATCACCTGCCACAGCAGCTAAAGCAAAGGATGCTTGAATATTTCCAAACCACGTGGTCTGTCAATAACGGAATTGATTCCAATGAGGTAACCAGATGAGGGGGAATTTGTGTTTGTTTGTTTTGACTATGAACTATGAATCGAGGAAGGGGGTAATTTTTCTTTTGTGATGCTGTATTTTGTGTGAAGTTACATACCAAAGAAAACCATGCCTAAAAATAAAGCTGGATTATCCCGGGAAGAGGGTACACAATGGAAAAAACAATGGTTTAGAACATCAGATAATGTAGTAAAATTCAGTCTTCTGTGATTTTCAAATGCTGAAAAGCATTCATCAGAAACCCATTATATGATGCCAGCAGAAATGCTATAATAAGTAGCTCTGTCTTTCACTAAACAAAATATCTACATGGGGATTTTAGGTCCTTTTTAAAGGAGGGACTATGATGCCCATTCCTTCCTCCTTCGTTTTATTTATTGAAATACTGTGAACAAGTTTTAGCCTGAATTTTTACGTTATTTATATATCACTACATTTTTTAATATTGCGGACTGCAACTTGAGAGTGAAATCAAAAGACAAATTTCTGGTGGTGTTTGTGTTTGCTTGTTTTAAATTACTTATCCAGGTTATGTGTTACTGTACTGCAGGAGAAATAATGGCTTCTCTCTGCTGGAGTGTTATTTGAATGGAGCACTCCCTTCAGGTTTCTTGTTATCTGTGTTATAAAACTCAGTGGTCTCTAAAGATAATGTGGAAATAAGCAGAAAAATTTGGGGTTGGGAACATTCTTTTCCCGATAAATTCTTTTTGTGTTGTGCACAGCACAAAGAATGGGATTTTCAACAGCATCTTAGCAACAGAAGGAGCTTAGTAAGATTTACAAAGGTACAAAAATGACTTAGATGTCAAAGCTTTCCTAGATGTGTTTAATGATCCCCTTCAGCTTTTGTACCTTCTGTACCTTTAGTCACACTGAAAGTGAGTGACTTCAATCACAGCTCGTGGAGAGACCATCAGTCTTTCATTATTTCCCTCTTATGTATTAAACTCCTTATCTGAGCCCACTCTGGTCAAGCATTGGCTGATTGCATTGTCCAGATACCACATGCCCTCAAACTAAAAACAAAACTATATTTGTGAGTTTTCAGCTTGAAAGGAACAAATGAGATCTCATGGTCTTCTAGTTTCCATAGGTTCTTCCATCAAACATGCACCTTGTCTTTGTTCCTTTCCCACCCCCCTCCTTCAGTGTAAGTTACATTATTAAAAAATGAAAATTACAACAAGAACAAAAACACATTCAAGGCAGGGTTTTCTTTTAGTTATTCCTCTTCCAGTGGTTTTACTATAGAAGTAATATCACATATTGATGAATTTTATAAATTCTCTGTTTCCATTGTATATGCCACTGTATACATGGTATACCTGAGCAGCCTGCTGTGTTATATCACAGAGAAGAACTTGGACAAACTTAAATTGTGCATTAGAGGGAATTCACACAAACAGTGTTGTTGGCCTTTTTTCCCTGTTTTGGTTTGTTTTGGTGGGGTTTTTTGGTTTTTGTTCAGTAGTAAAAGGCATCTATTTATTATGTTTTTCCTGGAATTTATCAGCGTTAAAATTTCTTAAAATACCATGTCTCACCAAGGGGATAAGAAAATTCAAAGGGAAGTATTTGCAACACTATGACGTGCAGCACCACTAAATCAAGCCACTTCTACAAAAGTGGAAACAAACAATTTTACAATTTTTCTGGTTTTCATCATTGTTTTCCTTCTTTTGGGCAGCTTTTAAAAGACTTCCCAGACGAGCTGCGTTCAGACATCACCATGCACTTGAACAAGGAGATTTTGCAGCTCTCCCTTTTTGAGTGTGCCAGTCGTGGCTGCCTCAGGTCTCTGTCTCTGCACATCAAAACCTCCTTCTGTGCTCCTGGGGAATACCTGCTCCGGCAGGGGGATGCCCTGCAAGCGATCTACTTTGTGTGCTCAGGTTCCATGGAAGTCCTGAAGGACAGCACTGTGCTGGCAATCCTTGGTACGTTCACAATCATAGACTCAAAGAGGAAGAATTGCTCCCCAGAGTAGGAGAATCTTCACTACTAATGGGTGAAAAATTGCCAGATGAGAAAAATTTTAATTTTAATTTGCAATACCTATTCTAGGTATACTCCTATTCTTTTAATTTTTAGTTTAAACTTTCTTATATTTTGACTGAAGGAACTTTCAATTGCCAGATAGTTAGTTGTGCAATACTTCATTTCTGGTTTCCTTATATCTATTCTCTCTTCTTTTCATGTAAAGAGGCACTTGCAAGCTTTTGACACAAATTACTGCTTTCTGTTATATTTGGTGATGGTATTGACAGCTCAAAGAACATTGGTCATTAGCTCCTAAATCTTTCATGAAAATAAGTGGCCAGGCTAATGCTCCCAAATGGCAGAAAGCAATAAGAGCCTACTTTCATTCTTTGGCACTTGCCTACAAGCATGCCTTACAGAAAATCCACTTGGTGAAAAACAAACACTGTTGGCTCTGCTCCCCCAGGCTGTTTCATGATAACTGATGCTGTCTGCAGTCCTCTAAGTATATTGGAACTGAGAAAGGCCAGAAATTCTGTTCTAATAAATTTTTGTTTGCAAAGATGAATATTTTTACTCATTGAGGTTTAAGCATCTCTAGCTATAAATTTCTGTGATTTGCCTCAATCTAAGTCCTGCTAAAGAAATTCTCTATCTTCAGCTAAAGAATCATTAGACCTGTCTAGGTTAATGTTTCTAAAGTTTTTTTGAAAAATAAAATATAAAATTTTACTCTAAAATAGAGAATTATTTTATTATGGTTTTAATATCTCTTTATAGTTTCTAATAATTTTAATATTCTTATAAAACAGAATTAAAAAGAACATTTAGTTTTTTGTTTTCCTTCCTGTTTTGTGTGATTATACTAGACTGCTGATAATGCAAGCTACTGGTCTTCTGTAATTTAATTTCCTTTATTTTACTAGAATGCATTTGATTGGTATTTTTTAAGAATATAAATGTGTTACATGTCCTACTTGTTTCAGAACTCTTTAATTCTGTTAGATTGACATTCCACATCACTCCGTCACTTGTTCATTTCAAGGAAGTTTAATAATCTCTTGATTTCATTGAATCACACAGAAAAACGTTATAAAACATGAATTATAATAAAATATAAGCTAAAAGCCAGCAAAAGTTCAAGAGGTATTTCCATTGGACCTATGATTTCATTACAATTCCATCTTCAGGCACTTCTGAAAGTGTTAATTAAGACATCATTGTGTGATGGTGACAAGCAAAACAATAAGAAAGAGATTGGTGGATTTCTGAGAGGAGTTAATGAAATCATAATGCAAAAAACATAAACATAACACAATGAAAGAATGTTTTGTTACAGTGAATGGGAGCTTCATCATTAAACCCAATTAACACCAGCAGAAGGTGAATGCATCAAACACATAGGTCCCTATGAGAAATTGTGTTACTGATGTCATGTAAATCCAAGACAGCAGTTTTTTCCCTGACAATGCTGAGTTACTTGCAGTTCCCACAATATTTTATAATTCTGTCCTGATTCTAATTCTAGTGGATTAGTTTTTGTTTACTGAACCATTCTCACTAACAAGCACTATAGCAAGAACTCAGTGAAATGTTCTCATTAAATACATCTTTCCCTCCTCTAGAGACTATTACTTTATCTCTAAGAATGATGGTTAGGATATATTTTATGGGAAAATATGTTTTAATATGAGTTATGTACTGTTTGATCATATATATTTGATTTCTTAAAAACATTAATAAATTATTTTTAAAATATCCATAATGAGAACATTTATAACTTTGCACGTCCCTGATTTATTGAAAAACAGATGTGTTCGTGAGAAACATGTATATATAAGCTTATTATCCAATTAAAGAAAAAAGAAAAGAGCTACTAAGAATAGCTGAAAGGATTCTGTTATGTAACAAATGTTGACATTCAAGGTAGAATCATTTAATCACTTCATTAATTCTACATGAAACTTCAGGTTGCTACCTAAAGTCTTTGCTGCATGATTTTCTCTTGAAAAAGAAACATATACTAGCACTATCAGATCAGTTGTAGTATTTTTAAGTCTGAAATTATTCAAATTTTTAACTACAATCAAATAAAAATCTAACAGTTTTTCCAAAATTTTTATGCAGTATTGATACTAATACTGCTCATATATTTTAAAAGTTTCTAATTAAGATGTTTAAGGATCAGTTTTGGTATATTTAAAATATTCTTTCCCTTGTCCACATTAACAGCTAGCAATAAATTAACATTGCCAACCCTTTGCTTAAGATAATGGAAGAAATCTAATATCTTGTTGATATTTACAGTAAAATGTAAAAGTGTATTACTGCTTATCTTTATGCTGTATTTTATTTTGTAGCAATATATGTTGTGATGAGCAATGACAAATATTATTGTTACCTATCAAACTTCTCTTTCCCAGATTGACCTAAGCTCATACCAGTTCTCATTAATACTAACAGAGATTTTTTTAGAGATCCCAAAGTAGCATTAATGTATGTATACTCCTGGCGTAAGAGAAAACCCCTCCCTAGCCTGAGTTTATGATAAATACTTTTGAGAAAGTTGTTCAAGGTCCACATAATAAGAAAAAAATTGTTTTAAGGTACTAGAAGTTACATTTTAAAGTGTAAAACTATCCCATTTAAGAAAATTCAGGGATGGTTGACTAGTTTAATTTACCCTGCAAGCTGACTATTTCCTGTGTAATATATAGTTGGAATCACATGCTGAGTGGATTTTCCACTGTGACAGTCTTAACTTATTATTTATTAATCACAGAATAATGCAAGATTGAAGGGACCTTCAGACCTTCAGGAGCTACCCAGCTTAAACCTGCTTAAAACAGGGCAAATTTATCTCAGATTCCTCAGGGCTATGTTCAGGCAAGTTTTGAAGATCTCCAAGGATGCTCACAATTCCACAGCCTCTCTGGGCAGGCTGTTCCACCATTTCTTGACTTTCACTTCCTGATTTATAATGAGAATTTAATTTGTTGCACCCTGTGCCCAGTACATCTTGTTTCCCTATGCACTCTGAAGAGAAGTTTAACTCAGTTTTTTCTACAATTTTCTACTGGGCTGTTGAGGACAGTAATAATACCCTTCCTTTGCCTTCTCTTTGCAAGATCGAGATTTTTTCAGCCTTTTCTCATAAATTGTATTCTTTAGTCCATGATTCTTGGTAACATCTTTTGATCTCAGTCTGTTATGTCTATATTCTGTCTTGTACTGGGAAGCACAAAACTAGACACAGTATTCCGGATGAGGTATGACAAATGTAGAAGGAGTCCTTTTCTGGAACTTGCTGACTCCACTTTTGCTAATGCATGTAACTTTTGGGGAAAACCTCTGGTTCAATGACTTCACTTTGGAATTTATACTTTAGATTTTAATGGAAGCTTTTAATAACAAAATGTTTGTGCTCCTCAATGCATAGGCAATTGAAGTTTGTAATATAATTCATGTTCTAAGGCAATCTTGCCCATAAAGGAAAAAAACCAGCATAATTATTCTTTCTTAGGCCATTTTTTTCTTCTCCACATGTTTTCTTCTCTAGATGTTAAAATGTTGTCTTAACACCTGCATGTTTTATGACACGCACAAAAACACCTGACAACAATTTTTTGAAAAAAAAAAATTGCACCTGCAATTAGTTACTAGCATAAATCTTCATTTTATACATATTTACTTTACTGCTCCCTTAAATCAGCCAGTTGCCTGTCTGGAAATTAGTTTGTGCACCTCCAGCTAATTGTGTATAAGTTTGCTTCTGCAAAAAACGAAAAAAATTAGTCTGTGACCCTTTAGCCTTTAGCATTAGTATCAATGGGATTTCAGGTTTAGGTGTAGCAATTTCATTAAACAGCTTTATGATTCAAAAAAGAAGCAAAGAATTTATGCTCTGAAGATAATTATTTTTGTATTCTCTTTTAGGTAAAGGAGATTTAATTGGAGCAAACCTATCCATTAGGGATCAAGTCATTAAAACAAATGCAGATGTTAAAGCTCTAACATACTGTGACCTCCAATGTATTATACTCAAAGGTCTCTTTGAAGTGCTCGACCTCTACCCAGAGTATGCTCACAAGTTTGTTGAAGACATCCAGCATGATCTCACTTACAATCTAAGAGAAGGCCATGAAAGTGATGTAAGTATCTCTAAAGGTCTCTGCGGGTTTTGTAATCTTTCAGGTGTTTCTCCTACCTTAGTAATTTCTCATAATTTTGTCACAATAAAGAAATAATATACAAATTATGTTAAAGGAACTGCTGATTCCATTTGTTTGATAATTCAGATATTACCTACATGAATTTTTATCAGTTGGTCAGGTCATAAACATTGAACAACCTCTCTGCTTCTCATTTTCCATAAAAAATATCATCCATGAGAGAAATTATTTATTTTTTAAATATTTTTTGTTTATGTCTAAAGGTAATTCACAGTTATATAAACTATGTGTCCAAGTAAAGGTTTTTAGCCATACCTTTTCTAGAAGCTCATGTGCCAGCCTAATGAACTTCATCTCATACATCATTGGTTATCACTTTTAGTTAAGACTGTCATCATGCGCAATGAAAATGAAAAATAGTTGTTTCTCATACACTGCAAATGAAATGTATTTTTCCACTTAAATGAATACTTTAATACCAAACAAAAAACAAGAAATTCCAGATAAAGCACTCCTTAAAGGCTTCTGTACAGACTCGTCAAAGTATTTTCACTGATATTGTATAGAAAACACGTATATTCGGATTTTAATAGTGAAACCTTCTATGATATCTCTTTTTTTCTGGCTTTATCGTGTGAATGCTCAAAGACAGTCGTAGCCAAACTCTCAAGCTGCTGTTTAACAGTTCAGGTGCTTGTCTTTGCTTTGTGCTTCTCCTAACACAGAGGGAGGTAACACTGGAAAAACAAGAATTTTCACTAGGATACTCTCAAGACAGGGAACAAATGCAATGCCAAGGAAGAGTGCACCAAAGTATTTTCAGTGCAAAACCCCAATGAGTTTGATATATGGGCTGATTTTTCTGCACAGCTCCCTATTAGGTGTACTTTGGTGCAGTGTTTCCACAGCAACACTCTATTAAACCATTGCAGCAGAAAGGAGTCCATACATAAGTGTGTACTTCTGGAGAGGAAAATAACCAGGATACCTCATTTGTTTGTCTCTTGAAATGTCTCCAAACTTCCTGATGCTGAAAACAGCAGCTGAGAGTACACAGCTGTTCTGAGAGCCCAGTGATTAGTTTGTATAACACATTTCCTTTGGGGATCAATGTTTGATATGAAAAGGAGTAAAACTCCATGTAAAGATAGGGCTTGAAGATGATTGCATTCCCACTGCAGTTTTGTCGTGGAACTTGATGGATCCCCACAATATGTTGCTTCATGCTTTTCTGTATAGTGACAAATCTGGGGATCACCGTCTCAACTGCCATATTTTCATGGTATATATCTGTTGTCTTAAAATTAAAGGAAAAAATATCCTCACGTGGAGTAGCATCCAGTGTCTCAGGCAGATAAACAGAATCCAAGACAGATTATCAATGCCACTTTTGCCTACATCCTTTGCTTAATTATCCCCTCTATTACTATTTCTCCTGCAGTAGAACATCTCCTTTCTTTCCCAAACATTTTACTTATCAATAAGGATAAACAGCATAAGTAAGGCAGCCAAAAATTGTACCACCACAAAATTAGATGGTACAAATGAGAACAGATATCTATGTCAATAGCAAGTGTGCCTGGTCAACCCCTTGCTTTGCAGGAAAATGCCCTGTCTTTGCTTCAGCTGAAAAATATGTGCAAACAGAAATAATTGAAGTTATCTGATGACTACTGTCAGAGAAAAGTAAAAAGAAAGTTTTCAGATGTACAGTTTGTAGGTATGCTAATATGACTTTTTGCTTCTTTTTGTTTGCTTTTTTTTTTTTAATACAGCACTTGGGAATGGTATAATGGGAGTGTTTGTCAGCTAGGCCACTGTATCAGGACTCCTTCTCCCTAATACTTTTGAGAATATCTGTGACTTCTGCAGCTTTATGGAATGCTTGGATTCGGAGAACTTTTCCATAGTTAAATAGTAGATCTATTAATTTGAACAAGTCTGTGTCTCACTTTCTTTTTCTTGGATGTTTTAAATTACTGTAAATCTGTAGCTGAATGTGAATTTAATACTTCTTAAAATTAACCACCAGCAGTATTTAGGGTTACGTGAACTGCAGGGTGAAATAACATTAATTTCCCCATTATGACTTGTGAACTGTCTTTCAGTCTTAAACTAGAATGTTATTGCATTTTCAGTCCAAGTCCACAAAATTTACTCTAGGTTGAAGATTTATTAAAACTTTAAACCAGTATTGAAAAGCTGAGAATGAATAAGAATTTAGTTCTGGTAAATAAGAATTTATCTGCTTTCCACCTTCATTGTATGACTAAAATTGAATCAGAGATTTGAACTGAATTAGAAGCACATGGACAAAAGAGGGGTCAGAAGTCATCTGTAGTGTCCCAAAGTATCAAAATTGGATAGTTTGCACTAGATTACATATCTTCCCTACCTACATACAAAAAGGAAACATTTTAAATTTATTTTCTTGGTTCATTTGCAAGTCTGAGAGGATATATAATGATGTGTTTCATTTGCACTAAACTCCAAGCAAGGTATAACTGTGGAAAAGGCTCAAGGACTTCCCCAGTTGTGTCTCTTTTCAGTAAAACCAGATGTAATCAGGTTTCCCAGTAACAAGTAGAAACTGTAGCTGTCTGGTAATAGACTGATTGAAAGCATTGTTTAGCAGTCTTGGAAGAAAAGCCCAGATTTTAAGTATAGGAGCAGGCAACTATTTCAGGCTCTAATCAATAAAAGAAAAAACAGACACAAAATCAGAGAGACAGACTTTGAATGATTCCTCATGATAACTCTTAAACCAGGAATTGCTATGTGATTTAGCATTAATGTGTGTTCAGCCACGAGTGGCAGTGCTACTTGGCCATCTTTTTATACATTTTCATCACAGTAAGATATGAACTAGCAGAAGAGACCTTTTGTTGATTTTGCATATTCTGTTCCTTGCTTTCTTTGCTCCCTTTTGGTCAATAAACCAATAACTGTGTTTGTATATGTATTCAACTATTTGAGGAAAGATGGAAAATACTAATTTTTCTAATAGCTGGAGTTGTGACATTAAAATAATTTGGCCATTGCAACCAATTTTTCTAGCTGTGTGACTATGCTGTCATAGTAAGGAAATAGTTTGCCGAGTGACACAGATTTTGGCATGTACCTCATCCTGTCTGTATAATTTTTCACTATGAATTACAAATTGCATATGTATTAGACAGTGAGAGTGTCCCATATCTGATTTGATAAAAATAAGCCATCAGAAGAAGGTTCTTAAAACATATGTGGATACATCTACACACATACATTAATATGAAAAACCGGAAATTATTTTGTTATCCACCAGTACTGGAAAATGTGTTATTTGATGCATTTAGAGAGTAGTAGCAGCTGTACATAACTCTGAATTATCCTATGAACTCAGAATAAGTAAATGTTTGGACAATATCTTTGTGGGCTTTGTGAGAGTTTATTGTTTTGGATTATTTCTTATGTGCACACAGAAGTATTTACAGCATTATCCAGACTAAAAAAACAACAAAACAACCACCCAAATAAACAAAAAAACCCCAATGGTAAAAAACACACAAAGACCAATCAAAAATCAAACCAAAGGCTTGTTAGAGCCACACCGATAAAAAGAGCAAGAAGCCTCCGTGACACCTATACTATCAAGCTATAATTAAGTCCCAAAGGAAGACAAGGCACATGCAGGCACAATCCTTGTCTCACTAAAGTTCTATTGATGTGAGTCATTCTCAAAAAGAAGAGGTTATAATCCTGAACAGTCAAAAATCTTTGTTTGTAGATACAACGTGCAACTAAAAAGAATCTACTCTTCCTTTTGTAGACTTTAAAGTAGTGTTCTGGCTCCTTCCCCTCTCTCCAAAGAGCAATGGAGCCTCCAGCCTATCCTAGCCCAGCTATTAGGGTCGGTGGCTTCACTGAACTCAGCAACTTTATGCAGAAAGAAAATCTGACCTGATTGTTTGGGGGGAAAAAAGCTTTAATAATAGAAAACAACAAACAGCAAGCTGATCATCTTGTATTGAACGAACCAGGAAAGATGGTACATGGAGGCTAATTCCATGCACGAGGACAATGGCAAAAAGCGAGTGTTAGGGCATGGCAGGGGTATCCATAAACTTGGAAGAGGGGAGCAGTTAGGGTGGAGTTTAGGGAGGGGATCCAATAGGGAAGGGTGATTAGGAATATCAAAATAATGGCAGCAAAAAAGAACCAATGGCAATAAGAGAAACAGAGAACTTTCTGGCAATGATCAACATCTAGAACTGGAGGATTCTGGGGGTGATTTTTACTCACCCCTACAACAAAGGGTTTTCCCACAGCCTTAAGCCATGATCATCCACATTTTTTTTTGAGTTACCTCCAAAATCTCCCCTGTTTTGTTTTCCTAAGATGGAAATAGAGACTGTTTTTTCAAAAGTCTGCATCATAAATATTAACAGGCAGGAATAACAGTACAGTAATTTCAGACTATAAGGCGAACCCTTTTGACTAAAATTTTCCCCCGAACCCGGAAGTGCACCTTATAGTCTGGTGCACCTTATATGATGGACAAAGTTGTGAAATTTGCCAAACCAGAAGTGTGAGCTGCAATGGGGGGGGCGGTGCCACGGGAGTGCTGAGTCACAATGGTGGGCAGGGGGCGGCCGCAGCCGGCAGGAGCCGCGTGGGGAGGGAGGGAGCTGCCGCCGGCCCTGGTCTGCAAATGAGCGGAACAAGAAGCCAGGCAGTGCCACCCTGAGTGCAGGGGGAACGAGAAGCGTGAGCCCTCAACAGCCCTGAGCTGAGCAGAGCCTGCCTGGCGGCAGCATCAACACAGCAGCAGTGCAGCCCGGGCAGCCGGGGGAAAGCGCTGCGGTGGCGCGGCCCCTGCAGCCGCGGGGAAGCAGGGACAGGTGGTGCGGCTGCCAACCGCAGGGAAGCGGAGAGAAGCACCACTGCAGGCTTGCGGCAAGAAGCGATGAGAAGCGCTGTTGCCGCAGGAAAGTGGTGAGAAGTGGCGCTGCTGCTGGCTGGGGGGTAGCTGGGATGCAGTGCAGCCGCGCGGTGGGAGCTGGCATCCGTGAGCCGTGCCAGCCGGCACCGGGGGCAGGCAGGAGTGTTGGGCCCCGCTGCACAGGGAGGGCACCTGGGGCTGCGTTTAAAGGCTATACCAATCTTTGAAAAATGTTTGCAAATTGAGCACCTGCCAGTAATTCGTTACTTTGTTGCACACCGCGTGGATCCTCGCTGCAAAAAAAAAAAAAAAAAGTGCACCTTGTAGTCCGGTGTGCCTTATACGATCTACAAAATTGCGAAATTTGCCGACTCCCGGGTGGTGCGCCTTATAGTCCGATGTGCTTCATGGTCGTGAAATTACTGTAATTAATATTAATAAAATTAACAGTCATGTTTCGATTATAGATAAAGCATAAGTAGATAGATTCCAGCCTTTGAAGAGATGGGTGAGCCAGTCATTTGCCTGCTCAATTTGCAATTTTCCAATTCCCTCCTTTAGAAGGCTTATGCTACGGGAAATAGATTCACTGTGATCTAATAAGTTCACGCGGCATAAACCTTCAGAATCTCCACAGCCATGACCATGTGCTAATAATAAAAAGTCAATTGCAGCGCGGTTTTGGAGTGTGGCATGGCAAAGTGCATTAACTTCTGCCAATAGTTCATGGAGGGTCACTGATGTCGCATTGGTTTGGTTACTGAGCTAGCATCCAATGCCATCTAATTGTTTGAGGGCTTTAGCAGCAGCTACCCATAGCAGTAAAGAAGACAAAATTATTTCAGTTGTTCTCGTCCAATAGGTAATTTTCTCATTACAATCTTTTTCAAATTGGTGAACTGATCTTTTTGTTCGTGTTAATATGTAAGTCATGGAAACACTGGGTGCTAGCACAGTAAGATGCCCCAAGCTGCATGGGCCACCCTTGATTTTTGGTGGATTAGGCAGCCAAGCCCTGTCTCTGCAGAGGAAAAAGACACCAGGTGGTAGTTGGTTTAAGTATACTTTGGATCAGACTGAAGTGTGAGTGGTATAATTGCACCACAAAGTTTTGTTTCTATATAATTGATTCGCTTGAAAGGATATCTTGAAAGGATAACAAATGCCCAAAATTTATTCAATAATCCATTTTGACTGACCCCAATAATTCCAGTTCCTGGGGTTCCTTTGGTGCATGTGGCAATTTTTTGATCCAATAGTCCCAATCATCTGTGGGATAGGTTTTATAATTTTAGTAATTTGATCCCAGATTTGCAGAGTACAGATGGCCACACATCCATCGGTAAACCCACTAGACAGGTAGAAAAGTGGTTACTTATGCTACTGAAAGGCACATAGTTTCTTGTTTGATAATATTAGCTAACATGATCCAAACATTTTGTTTTGGCTGTGGGATTATCCAGGTGTTAACTGGGAGAGGGAAATTGGAGCTGATGTTCATCTGGGCAACCCAGATGTTCATTCTTATGGCTGGTCTTCAGTTGATGGCTGGTGTCTCTCTGGAGAGGAAGCTGTCCTCTAAAATGAAAACACTCAGATTGTGAAACACAGGGAAAGATTGATTCTGTCACTGCATTGCAATGTAAATGAAACATAATGACAAGGTTTCATGAAAATGTGTTAGATTCCTTCTCCAGCTGGGAACATGGAGACTTACTGCACCTTAGCCAGGGTCTTTAATAATAAAATAGATAAATAGACAAATACATTTTAAGAGGCAATCTAGCAACCAAGAAGCAATAAAACCAAAGGATCTCCCCCCACCTTCCCTCTGAAAGGCATTGTCTGACAAAATAGGGATTAATTCCTGTCCTTTGGAGAGGCTGGCATTTAGAATTTATTAAATTTTAATGACTGAGTGGTGAGGAATTTTTAATATAATAAAGCTCAAGTTGTTATTTGCAATACCTAAGAAATTACAAGGGATGCTCTTCATTTTCTTTCGGAAAATCTGACAACTGGGCCAAATCAATTGTTTGTAAAGGTGAAAGTAATTCTAAACTCTGGAGCATACAATAGAGGGAGAGCTAGGAAAGAAAAATGTCTACAAATTCTAATCTAAAATATACTGAGCTTTCTGGTTCATTCCAGCTAAGCCTTAAGTAAGTATTTTTAAAGCATATAAGTAATTCCTCTTCATGTCATTTTAACTGTTTATTTGAAGACTTTTATTCCTTTGTTCTAACTGTTAGCATTGCTTCTGAAAATGAATAGCAAAAAATATTTTGAATGCAAGTACAAATTGAGATTAAATCCTGCCTTGCCACTGTTTGGTTTTCAGCTAGAAGATTATATATTTGACATGCATTCACTCTTGCCTCTTTAGTCATTTTTTTTCTAGAACTAGATTTCTACTATAGGTCATGTGAATTTATGAATGTTGCTTTCCAATATAGCAATAACACTTTCTATTACGTATTTGATTATCTATCATGAATCAGAAATTAAAATAGTGTGAAGTTTCTGATTTTTTTAACGCATTGATCATCTGCATAGTAAATACTATTTCACTTTAAAGAATCAAATAACTTATCCTATTTGCTACCCTATAAATAGTAAGGAAAAAGGCATGGGGGTTGGGGGTTAAGTTACTTTTAATCTTGGCAAATTTTGTAAGATAAGAAAACCTGATATAAACTTCAGTCACATAATTACTTACTGATGAGTTTAACTTCCAAAGCAAAAATTTTAAAAATCTTATTTCATAGGTATTACTTATGTGTTCATAGTAAAAGTCATGCATTGGAAAAATGAATTTCTAAATCAGCTCTTACTGTACTGACATACTTAGTCATTATTCCTCTACTCCAGCCTACATCACAGATCCTCCTGCACACTGTAGGACAATCACAAGTTGCTAAATATTTTTAATAATAAGTAATTTTCATAGAACATTTCCCAAATAATTGGAAACAACTTTTTAATAGAAAAGATAGTTTTGTCACACCACCCAGCAGCTGAGTAAAATGAAGTGGCTTACCTTAAAATAGTCAATCAATCCTACTTTAAGAGTAGAGCTGGATAACTTTGAGGAAAACTTGGAATTTTTAAATAGCTTAGAGCATATTAAGCACCCATTTTTGTCAGTAGCTTGTCTGGCAGAGGATCATGTATTATTCTTGCAGGTGTAACTCATTGGTGTTTATTGTCAGTAAGTATAAAGCTTGCAGAATGTGAGGCCAATCAATGGCAGTTTTTGTGTTTCTATGCAAGAATTATTACAACGGATAGAATACAGAATTGAATAAATCACCTAAAGCAACAGAAGTCTAATACTTTAAGATTATTAAAAAAAAAATTAACTGTGAACCAACTGTTTATGATCTTTCTCTTTACTCCATGTGCACATGCTTCCCTTAGCTCTAGGTGTTCTGGAAGAAGCCCTAAGTGGCTGATGCTGAACAGCCCCTGCTTCTGCTCAAAAGACACAATATATTAATTTTCCCTTAATATCTCTTGATATGAAGAGGAGCCTGTAAACTGCTCAACTTCTCAGTGATTATGGTGTAGGAATGAAAGTGCTCCTCATACTGTCAAAAACGAAACTAATTTTAAAAACAGTAATATATAATTAACTTTGATTCCTGATATGTTCATTGGAGTAGGTCTCTTACCTGCCTCTGTGCATGGACTACTCTCCAATTAGAGCTGCTGTCAAACACAACTCAGGGCTCTCACCTTTTACAAGCTACTCAGATGTTTCATTTATATTTCTGGGATGATCTAAAATATTTTTTCCTTCTTCCCTCTCTGTCTCTCTCTTCCTCTTTACAAAAAATTACTCTATTGCTGAACAAGGCAGCACTCTTACAATGCCATTTACACAGCTCAACTTCATTATTCCTATGAAACAAGTCATGCAGCTGTACATGGGCATGAGCACTGGTAAAAACAAACAAAATCAGAGCAGATAATTCACCTGTTTTACTCTGAATATTTTATATTAAATGGATGACATGTATTTTGGTAATGATCTCTGTCCAATATCTCTCTGCAAGATATTTCACAGGTCTCCTATCCATATTCATGACAGTGAGCAGGTTTTGGTGGATCTTTGGCACTTAAGTTGGATGCTAGTTTCAAACAAGGAAATCCACTGCAATTACCTCCTCCCTGTGCAGTGCTACAGTCAGTCTTTCCTCCAGACCCTCAGCCTGACAATTAACTGCTTCCCTCACTATAGGAGCAAGGTTGACCTGGAGCTATAGTGCAGGCCAGGTCTGACACCTTTTTTTGTAGTCTGGTAGCTCAAAAAGCTTATTTACTTGTGAGTCTGATGTGTGGTGCCTCTGAGCCATGTCGTCCCCCCAGTACCCCTCAAGATAATCACTGTTGTATTTCTAATATATTCTTCAATATGGTACACTGCTGAGAAATAATGCAACAAGGAAACATGTAATTCAAAAAAGATAGAATGCTTGGCCTTTTTCTTTCTTTTCTTTTCTTTTCTTTTCTTTTCTTTTCTTTTCTTTTCTTTTCTTTTCTTTTCTTTTCTTTTCTTTTCTTTTCTTTTCTTT
>PYHW01009849.1:1132897-1176147 GCA_013186435.1 Turdus rufiventris
CTTTTCTTTTCTTCTTTATTTTCTTTCCTAGTACCTTTACCTAAAGAATCTTTATTCACTAATTATCTCCTGCTACATTTCTTTACCCTTCAGTTATTCTAATATTTTTGAAAATAATAACAGGCACCTACACTGTCTGGTTTTCTCTCTAGTAATTTTTTCTCCTGATTTGTGGTTATTTTCTAGTTAGAAGATTCATCTTACCACAACTTATTTGAGCAATTATGTAATCTTTTCCCTTTTTTTTTCATTCATTTTAGTATTTTTATAAATCTTTCCAATTTTACACCTAAAACAAGTGGACAATTCAGTGTAAGGGTGAATCATAAAAGATATGGAAAAGGGCAAAGAGGAGGGGAGGAAATTAACCTATTTGCATTAGTCTGGGACTATGTCAGATATTTGTGACCTATGCCCGTATTCTGACTCTCTTACTTTTGTGAATGGATTAAGAGAGAGGAATTATGAGCTTTACATTATTTATTAAGAGCTTTAAAATATTTATTAAAAGATTTTCACAAGTAGACCTTAGCATTTCCTTGACAAATACAAAAAAAATTTCATTGTAACTAGAATTAACATGCTTAAATAAGTGACAAAATTTTGCTTCTAATTTTAGCTTTTGAGTCTTTTTGAACACTCTCCATTCCCATTCATTTCACTTCCTGGGATTATTACATTCTGCATCAGATTATAAAGCTTAACCCGAGGGTAACACGTTGAAAAAAATCCAGGCTAGGCTAGCAAAGCAGCTTATTGATGTTTTTAGACTGTTGTATGAGGAGGATATGAAACACTGTGTCAAACAGAATTTTAGACAGGAAAAGCTCCTGGCTTTCAGAGTATTACCTTGGAATCTAACCATATTTCTATTTTAATTAGACAGGCATCCTAGAGGATAACTTTTTTCCAATAAGTCTCAATGTGCCTTAGGGAACATGACACTATAACTTTTACAATATTAATATTATCTTTGTCTCTACACTGTAAAAAATGGAAAATAAAATTAATCCTCATATGGCTAATCTTGAAAATTATGTCAGTTTGGAAAGTGAATTGATTTTTAATTTTTTTTCATTATTCCTTTTATTTTGTATTGATATAGCACTGATCTGTTGGGGACATTAAATTTAGAAGCGCTTTTACAATGACTTGTCCTTTTATTATTTTGGGTAATATAGGACTAACTAATGAAGGAAATGATAGCACCACAATTTTATCATTTGAATATAAAGCTAACAATACAAACACAACTCCTTCACTGCATCTACAGCCTCAAACTGAGGATTCTAACTGAATATCAATCCAGGGCCAATCATACAAATATTTATGAGCCTGTTCAAAACCTTAGAGCTGCTTGAAGTTAAGCATATAAGTTTTATTCCTTTGGAAAGTGTTAGCCTTTATTGTAGTTTCTATTATGCAAGTCTTTACTTGGCTGTAAGCAATTTGTTGGAGTATTAAAAAGCTTGCTCTACTATATCTTTTTTCTGCAGTAATCTGCAAGTTTTTCCAAAAATACAACCTCCCAGACAGTACAGTCAGTGCCAGATCTACTGTCTATTTTAACAATTCCTTCTTTTGTCTTCTTTTCGTCTTATTGATAGACTATTCTTTAATTTTTATTTTTTTTTAAAATTCTTGCTGCTACAGATTGTTTATGAAAGATGCATTTTCAGAGCAGTTGAGACTCTAATTTCTTCTGCTTTGGGGTGGGGTAGAGGTATGTAAGCAAATAGAGGTAAAAATTACTAATTATACGATCCACGTTTTCGATTTATTTATTCTTAATGTGGCACAAGTGACAGAGATCGTTTTTTTCTTTCTGTAGCAAGAAAGAAGATAGTTTTTTTCTTTCTTTTTAACAAGAAATATAATACATCCTGTACTGCTCATGAAACAATTAAAATATAATTTAAAAAAAAATTAATGAATGCAGTGAGGTTAACATTCAGGTTTTAAAGAATTATATGAAAAGTAAACTTTTAACATAAAATATAAAAGCTCATGTGAGAATTTACATCCAAGAAAGTGTTTAAAAAAAAAAAAAAACAACTATCCAAAGCTAACCACAAGCAGACAGTCACAGAATATTTGTATGAACTTCACGAGTTCATTACAAAGAAACAAAACTCTCAGGACAACAGCTTAACAGGAGATTGCAGAGCTCATGGCAATTCACAAGTATTGTCTCCCTAGGACAAAATACCAGTGACAGATCTGCTGTTCAATTTTTGCTGTTAACTCAATGTGCTCTGTTCTGTGAGAAGCATCAGAGAGTGCTGAAAACATCTGCTTCCACAAAATACTCTTTCTTTATCTGTCCATTAAGTGAGGAAGAGAGATAAGAATAGCCCTGAGAAAACATAGGAACAAGCCAATGAACAATAGACAGTTCAAAAAGAAAAACAAACTAAGAAAAAACCCAATAGGGGCCGGGCATGGTGAATTGCTCAGTATAAAACAATTATATCTAACAAGCTCTTTGTGAGTGATTGTCTTCTGTGATTTAGAGGACTTGTGACATTTCATTAAAAATTTCCTGATTGCAGAAAACTCAGGCCTGAGCACATGTAAGGCATTAAGTTTTGCAGCAGTACAATAATCTCTTGTTATGTACTTGTATCTTTTCCATTACCACTCAGTAAATTTGTAAAGAATAGAACATCTGGCATGCATTCTTGGGTTTTTTTCCCACACTGCCAGTGCTCCTAAATGGGCTTTTTCCATTTCCAAATGCTGACTAAGAACATTAATACTATGATTTCAAATCCTTTCCTGAAAATGTATTTTATCCTTTTGACTCCTCAAGATAAAGAATTATTCATGTATTTTAGTACCAAAGATTACAAGAAAATAAGTGAAATTATGGTTCTATTTTTATTCCTACTTTTTGTGAAGGCAACAAGAATCAGACCAGCAAACACTGGTAACATTCTATTGAGCCCCAGCATGCAAACTTACTGACTGGACATAAAATGCATTAGCCTCCAATTTAACTGTGTCTCTACATTTTTCTTTTTAGGGCTTTATCATTGGAATTCATCTTGAATGACTGTACATCTAATTACCTGGGTTGGCCACAGTTTTGGCAGAGATTCTTTATAAATGTATACTGCCTCTTGACACTGAAAAAATTGTCAGATCACTGGCTTTCAACAGCACACCACTAGTGTTTTCAGATGGATAAATAGTCTTTTTTTTTTTTCTTCTAATTAACAATTTTAAGGATTACTGAATTTTTTTTAATCTGTGCATTAAGATGTATAAAATTTGGATTATTATAGATTTGTGATTCCATACATGGAAGAATTTTATGAGTCTGGTTTTGTACATGATCTATTATAGTTTTTTTCTTGTAAAATTAAATTTAATAGCTGGTTTCACAAGACAGAAAGAGATACCAAGGCTGAAATTAAAAATTAAATTAGACTCTTTGACAGTATTTCACATAACTCATGCTAACATGAATTTTTCTAGTTTTTTCTCAATGCATAGGAAGTTAAATATCAGTCCTTATCCTTTAAGAGCTGTACTTCTTTTAAAAGGTAGGCATGTGAGGTATTTGACAGACTCTTTGCATAAGGAAAAAATAGAGCTTTTTATAGAGGACTGCACTGGTCCATTGTCCTAAATAAAAGGTTTTAGCATCCTAGAAACTAGGGCAACACCTCCTAATTGTTTTCTCTGATATTACATTTTTGCAAAGATAAAGCTATGTGCATAATGAGGACTTTTAATTTACTGCACTTTGACTCGCTTTGTCCAAGTTCTTGTTCATCTTTTCTCTTTGAGGCTGGAGGGAGAGACAGAGAGGAGGTGCTGGAACAAGTTTAAAATCAAAATCCTTGAGAATTCTCTCTGGACACAGATTAGTTTATTTTGCCAACTTTCAAGGTCTAAGCCATAAAGCCCAGGCCCCTGCTGTGTGTGCAGGACTGGGTATCCAGTTACAAGCAGTGAGTATGGTTGCAGTGTATTTGTACAGAAGCAATTTCAACACTTTTTACTGTGGATATTGTGCTATGGAAAAAAATAGTTTATAGGTCTCTAGTTTATTTTAGAATATCAATATTTTCAGGCTGAAATTGCCCCAGTGGGTTAAAGGAGCTAGTTTGGGGAAACAGGAGAAGTCTGATAAGCAGCTTCCTCACATCAGATGCTACATGTTAGTACCTGCCCTTCTTCTCTGTTACGCAGCCTCCTGAGAACACTCTCTCCCCTCCCTGCAAAAAAGCAACCTGCCTTCAAAATTCCTTTACCTTCTCTTGGAAAAGTCACAAGGCAACAAAGTGCTGCCACTAACCCCATTTGCTGTGCATCCAGTTTCCCCAGTGACCAAGCCAGGGTAACACGGAGCAGAGAGGGATTGGTGGGTGGCTGTGGATCCTGTGCTGAGCAGCAGGGAGGTCCAGGAGCAAGGGCACAGTGTTAGCAACTGGTCATGCAGCTTAAAACCCATATAATGATTTCTTTGTCTACGTTTTCAAGATGTAGAGTCAGGATTAACCAACATCAAAACAAAAAGTGAGGGAAATCTTCACCCACTATACAAATTACAAATGATAAGTCACCTCTAAAGCCTTCAGCAGGAAAATGCATACTTTCTGTACTTTCTGAGATGCTTTTTGTGAAGCTGCTAATATTTGGAATTTGCGTAGAGTTTAATTAAGGCTGCTATTTAACATTCCTACTGTACCTGCTTCTAGAAGCCAAGCAAACTGATGCCTGGGCACAATTTTAAACTAATATTTTAAACATATCTGCAAAGCAGGCTAGTAGTACTTCCTAATTCTGACTTTAATATTTTAGCACATTTCTAGTTTCCTCTCATCCTGAATCTTGAAGAAGATAATGATTCTTCAGTTGGCATAGATTACAATGCAACTTGTGAGATTTCAGTATCTGATACCTCATCCTCTGCTAATATCATCTAGTACTTTATCTAACTCAGTAAGAACACAGCAGTTATTTTGTTTGCATAGCCTCATTATTGCAGTTGCTCTGTTTGGCAGTTATTAGAGTCTTATCGATACATTTAATGATACACCTGCTACTGGTTTGGCTGTTGTGCAGTAGTATTTCTGCTTACAAAAATTTAAATGTTCTGTACTTGTATATTATACCACTACTAATACCCTCACTACAAAACAGCTTTTAGGTTAACCTGAAAACTTGGAACAAAATCATAATTTTTTTTTAAAACACACACAATCGTTCTTTTCAAATGTAAAATTTGAATATTTAAGAGTTCTTAAGACTTTTGTCAAACTGAGAAGGTTCAAATGACTTTCAGACATGTCTAACTTCTACTTGTGTTTGGAGAAAAATTAACTGACAAATGGGTTAAATGCTTTTTGCCTTGATATGTGGTCTTAGGAAAGCTGAAAGTAATTTCTCAAAATTTTACCTGGCAGACTAAAACATTCATATAAATACAGTATATAGGCTGTCAGAGGCTTGCCCATGGTAAAGAAATGGACACGCATTCAAATAAACAGCAGAATTTTCACAAGAGATATTACCCATCAGTTCTGGTGGATTTTATTAGAAGTAGTTACACTTGAAAGTTGCATAATTTTTTTTCTTCTTCTTTTTCCTTTTGTTTTACTTTCTGTGTAATTTGAGAAAATAAAATATTGTGGACTTGACGCCTTGGTTAGACACCTCTGCCTCGGGATTATCTTGCTCCTACTTGCTTCAGTCCCACCATTGCTTTTGAAAATACCCCAAAGATGCTGGAGACAGTTCATCTTCACAGACAGACTAGGCTGGCACAGGAGCTAAAGCTAAGCAGGACCAAAGCAGAGCACTTGCTCCTGCATTTCCATCAAACCAGCACTGAAACCTACCAGGCATGCTTTCACATCTACATTTATTCACTGGTTTGGAGTCTTGATCTACTTTTTTATTAAAGTAAAATATTAGTTTTTTCATTAACTCGCTTTTTATTTAAGATGAAACAACTGGTTTTTTTTCTCTCTCTCTCTCAGCACCTGTTTGAAAGGATTATCCTTAGTTTAGTGTTATGCCACCATTTAATTTAATACAGCCATTTTATCATGAGTGTTTTTTCTTGTATTGACATAAATGTTTTGGTTCAGATGTTTGTATCCTGTTGGAAGCCATACTGTACAGATGTACATATTTCCTACCCTTTTGGTTTGTTTTTTTTTCAGGTAATATCAAAATTATCCAACAAGCCTACACTTTCCCAGGTATGTTGATGACATTTTAGCTATGCCAAGTTTCACTTTGAATATCCACATAATTATAACCAGAACAAAGCTTGAAAACTCCTTCCTTTCTTTCTTGAAAACAGACTTCAATTTTTTCAGAATGAGAATTTAAATAGCATCCTACAGAGTGTTCTGTCACTTCCCATTTTATGAGTAACAGCTTATGATCTTTTTTCCTCAGGTGCTAAATTTAAATATCCTCCTGTAGCAACTACATTTTAAATACATGGCTACCCAAGCCAAAGTTTGGAATATGGGTAACACTCATTCTCTATAGATAATAGGCAGTATCAGTGCCCGGTCCTGTACAATTTGATCATCATGACAGCCTTTGAATGGCTACTACAGTTGACAACAAGGCTTTTCTATTTTATAAAGACATGACTTCTGTCAGAACTTTGAGTTCTTACCTCTTCATATATACCTCAAATGAAAAGGTCCCAGTTCACTAAATCTGTCAACATTGAGAAAAGTATACATTCAATGAAACTGTACTGTAACACACAGCAAAATTAAACCTATGCTGCAAAACATTTAGACAGATGCTAATAGGGGCTTAGAATATTTGGATAAATTCCCCAAATCTGTATTTCCACCCAGCCAATCTGACTTGGCCTGAATGTGGGAATCTGACCATGCAGGGTCAACTGAGGTTTTCTATCTAAAGCTAACAGCGCCTTAAGCTTGATTAAAGCTTGATTTAAGCTTGTAAAACAAAATAAATAAATTAAAAACAACAACTCCCTTTGAAAGCATGAAATTGCATTTGGTTTGTTAATTTAACCTGGAACCTGACTGCACTTTACACCATTCACCTACTACCAATACAGTAAGTTGTACCATGGGAATAAATGGAACTATTTCTGAGCTAAGGTCTGATCCTGTCTGTGTTGGCACGTGTCAGCGCTCATGATCAGCTTTCTTTGTTACCATGAAAAAATAACATTGATCTCCTACATTGTGCTTTAATTTGTACATAAAATACAGAGCCCAGGTCTGTGTTGCCTCTAAATTTCCGTGGTTCCAACATCAAGCATCTAAATTGCATTTTTTCAAAACCAGATGTAGCTCTGCTTTCTGTTGACTCAGTACTGAAGCCAAAACTCTCACGCTGTTAGTGCATTAATGGGACTTTGAGTGAACTGAATAGTCCGTCTACCATCCTGGCAATTCAGTTACAAAAATTAAAAAGCACACAGAGACCATTGGGCTTTTGCTGAACTGGTGTAAATGCTATTTTTACATCATGAAAGAATCCATATGAAAAGTGGGTATATTTGAATTACAAGCCTCAGATCTTTTCTGTGGCCCACCAGGATTCTGGTAGCATCGCAATCAACAAATAATGCCTCAGCTAAACAAAATTAATCTTCTCAAGTGTACATATGGCAAATAGCTTGTAAGAACTAGTTGTGTACTCTTCCTTGGTAGCAAAACATATTGCAGGGAGTTTGCTGACCGTGTCACAAGTGACCTTTTAAAATTTGTTTATTTTTCTTGTGTCTGCACATATAGCCGTCGCTGAGGCTATGGATGAGTTCCAAAAGAGCTCTCCCTAATGAGAAATGAGAGCTGTGTTAGGTCTGGGTTTTTTCCAGAATGAGCACCAGAAAAAATGTGTTTCTGCAACATCAGGTTCTGAATTTTATACTAGTCTGTATTACTTGTTATTTCAGACGGAGCTCAAGGGAAATGGAAATATAAAGAAGAGACTCCCTTCAATTGTGGAAGATGAAGATGAGGAAGAGGAGGGAGGAGAAGAAGAAAGCAGCACCCTTTCACCAATTGATACACGAAGCACAAATAGCTCTCAGCAGAAGAAAAGTGCAATCAGTAAAAGCCACCTTGGGAGAAACTTGAAGCAGCTGGCCTCAGGAACTGTGCCCTTCCATTCCCCCATCCGAGCTTGCAGTTCAAACCCCTCAAGAGCCAAACATGAAACAGAGCTCCATTACTACTCCAAAAGGAAGGAGAAAAACCTTAAATTGTACCTGTCAGCACTGACCACCAGTGGCCCACCAGATCTGAGCCCAAGGTAATAGTTATGGATGGTAATTTTCTTCTCTATCATGTAACTCCTATTAAAACAGCAAGATTTTGATGTTATATGATTTATTATTTAATAGCTTATACTTCTGTTCATCCCATATTATGTAGAAACCATTGCACACTATGCAGAATATTATGACTTTAGGACTTTATTGCAAAATAAAGTATTTTTACCCATAAAAAGGGCAGTTAAAAAAATGAGCAAGTGCAAAAACGGCTATTTAAACAACCTGGCCTTATGGTATCATTTTGTCTATAATATTCATTCCCACAATAGCACTACGAAATATTCTGAGTCCAGCAGAGATACAAAAATTTAGAAAGTAAGCAGACAAAATTATAGTATAGCCATGAAAATACAAAAAAAAATACTGGACTAAAGAACTATAATGGAAAATAATTGCCTAGCAATTTTGGAAAATATTTAGAGTTTTTTTTTTCATTAGAGACAGGAAATCTGATAATGGAAGTCATACAGACATTAAATACAGAGTTTAGCATCTGTTTTGCTGTGTCTTTTGACATAAAGAAGCATCATATAACAGTTTATTCAGGTATTACTAGTGTACAATTTAAAATAGTTTAATTTTTTATTTGTACACTACTTACAAGTGATCTGTCTAACTTGCAATCCTATTTTCAGGATGAAATCGCAAGCACGCATACAAGGAGATACAGTAGTTCAAGTTTTGTCCTCTATAAATTGAAGTGGTTTACATGTTCACGCACTTCATTTATTCATTAGAGGCAGAGTGGAAGTTTCAGAACTTGCCATTGCAAATATGAAATAGCCACAGCTTGAGCAATATTTAACTCTATCAAAGCACCAGTTCCTAGAGACGCAATCATAAAATGGACATAGAAGATTATATAGAACCCTTTCCCCCTCATCATATATTTTATGGGTACAGACACATTTAAAGTAATACCAGGATACAAAACAATTTTAGTTTTGTCATAAACTCATAGGAATCACAGAATCATTTAGGTTGGAAAATAGCTCCAAGATCTAGCCTAACCTTTGACAAAACACCACTATACCAACTAAACCATGGCACTATGTGGTATTTTCTCATTTGCTTCCTAGATCTCATATGAATTTGGTTCAGTCAGCTATGAGTAAAGGTCATTATCATTCAAATAATAAGTGGTAATTCAGGGAAAGACTACTTTTTGCATTTTCTGCTGAAATGTAGTCAGGCTCATTATTGCTGTGAACTTATGCAGCCAGACATTGGAACCCAAGGCTGCAAAAGCAAATAGGAAAAAAGAATGTTTTTATCTATTATTTCCTGTTTCCATGTATAATTTTAAAACTGCAGAATAATTATGTTAATAGCCTGGAAAATGACCCAAGATGTATGTTTTTCAGCCTTTTTTTCCCCAGACAAAACATTTTCATGTTATCTCCTAGAAGGAGTTTATATTATTGGAATAAATAAACTGATAACTTAATATCACTTTAAAAAGTAGCCTTAAATGTTTTCTTGTAAGCATTAAGGAGAAAATAAGACGTAAATTAAAATCTTTATTTATATTTGGTGTTGGCAAGGGAAGGACAAGACTCTGGTTGAAATATTCAGTCAGTGCTGTTCTGAGGTGTATAACCAAAGTTTCTTAAGAAACTTCTGCTGTGCATGTTTCCTAGAGGAAACTAACTAGAGTTCTTTACAGGTGCTTCAGGTTCTTTCTTTGTATCCCACAGTGAAAGCAATAAAGCCCAGAGAAGGGATCTAATTTTTAAAGAGCTCTTGGTGCAAGGAACAGAAGCTAGAATTGTAGTTTCTAGAATAGAGCCCTGGTCTTCCCAATTACTTTTTGGGTACTACCTATGAAGTGGATGAACACCAAAAGGAAGAAAATGTAAGTGATAATAAAGACAGCCTGAGGAGGAGGAATTTATGTAATTGAATCTTCTCAGACCCACACTGAGGAGTGCACTCTGGCCCTCAGCAGCTGGATAGAAGAGGCCACATGTTAATCTTTTCTGACTTTTTTGGCTTCCAGGAGTGGAATTTTTTGTCTTCAAGAGAAAATTCAGGAATGTAAAGTAGCTGATTCAGAGAGGGGTGAGGCTTAACAATTGCCTTTGTCCCCTCATGTTTTCAATTTACTAGATTTTGTAGTGCCCCAGCCAGTTCCTTGTAATATGAAGAAGCATAATGCACATTATGTATTTCCCACATAGAAGCCTGGCACTCCACAACAAGGTATCTTTACTAATATAATTTCCTTTTAGTCTGAATCTTTAAACACTATCAAGAATGTAGCATCTATAAATTTCAAGTCACATCTGAGTAAGCTTTCTCCTGTGTGCTTTAAAGGCAGTTAAAATGTTAGCATTTCATTTAATTAGAAACCTCTACCAAAGTGATATTGGTATTTAAAATTTGCCTTTTGAACCAGTGAGGCCAAATGACATTAAACAGGTTTTATAGCAAATTTCATACAAAGTAATCAGTCTAGTTTTCAGATAGCAGTATAGGCCAGGGCTGCTCAAGCACCACATTTGAGTCTCCTCTTCTACCAGAGGCTGATTAAGATTAGAGTCAAGTCTGGTAACATCCAACTAGCATCACAAACACTCAGACATGACATGGAGATCTAAAACCACACAAAGAGCCAGAAAAGATGAGAAGACATGGTATGCATGCAGAGGTCTGAGTTTCTCAAGCCAAATGCATCACAGATATATTGTTGTTATATCTGTGTTGTCTATTCTTTCTTTCTCCAGGCATTTCTGGTCAAGAAGTTTTCCTGAAAATATCTTTATTAGATGAAAATTATAATTTTCATCATCACAAATTTATCCTCAATAACTGAGAGGCTAAGAACTTTCTATCTTAGCCTGTCCAGATTAGTATTTACCTCATCTGTCTGTAAGACAGAATAGGAAGTTTGTTCCTGCACAAAACAAGAAATTGATGCTTCATATCAGTCAACTGGCAATTGTATGATTCTCTTTCATTGACTTTAAAATTGTTCTCTTTATAGCACAATTTATTTTAACTGAGAACAGAAAATATTCATAATTATATATTTTAATACTGTGTATTGATTCCTCTAATACCTGTTTTCTATTCTTTGCATGCAGAACTCGATTATTATATAAAATACTGCTGCTTTTCTTTTTCCTTTGGCTTTCTTGACACTGCAAATTAGAGATAGCTGTGCATGGGTAGAAATAACTGGCAAAAATACCTTTTCTAGTAGCCAGATGCAATACCATTATTAATGTGATTGGGACACTGCAGACTGGTCTGCACATCTTCCTGTATGGAACTGACAAACAAGATTGCCCTGCCTGAGCCAGCTTATTTTAAACAAATTTAGAATAACTATTTGCATGGAAATTGCACTTCAGACTGAAGTTTACAGAGATGTTTTCATAAATATATTATGTTCAGGCTTAGACTCTGGCTAAGTAAGCTTAATAATAGAGCCTGATTATGTGCAGGGAGCACAAGAGCATAGTTGTTGAGCATAGTTAGGTTGTGCAGAAAAAAGAAGAGCAACAGATTACTGCAGATATGAAAAGCAAACTCTAGTCCATGTGTTTTTGGATTGGGCCCAGAATATGGTGCAAAAGTAATGATAATTTTTTATACTTCAGTTAATTTTACTTGGCCTCACCTTCCTCCCATTATCAGTAATTTTAATTTTTAGTGATTCACAAGAAGTTATGCCAGTATAATAGGTTCTGCTTTTATCTAAACTTAATGTTGTGAAAAATTTACCATTGTTCAAAAATGAGCCCTTTAGGAGTAATTTTTACAACATAATTATGAACATGATGTTTATGAAACTATTCCATTACACCAATTTTTCTCAACAGAATTGTTGATGGGATTGAGGATGGAAACCACAATGAAGAAAGCCAGACCTTTGACTTCAGCTCTGATCAGCTCAGGCCTGAATCCAGGTTATCTCCTACAACTGGAGGTGAGCAGTGCCTGGGAAAATCACTTTTTAGAGAAAACAGTTTTCATAACTGCTTTTTGTTCGCCTTTATTTCTTTGATCCTCACTAGTTGTATAAATAAACATATATTTGTATTCTCAGTGCTGTTTCAGTGCCACAATTGTAAAAAAATACAAGATCCCAAACGTCATTTGTTGTTTTCCTACTAACAGACAGTGATGATAAAACAGTTTGTGGAGGGAACTGGTTTTTCATGTATTTTGCTTTACCAGAACAATTGCAGAATCTGCTTTACCCTCCCAAAATTTTGGTCATGGAAGGTACTAAACACAAGGACAAAATTAAACATACACAAAACATAAAAACATTTGAATACCAAACTGGATGAGGGAGGGGGAGGGGGGGGAAGCCATAAATAAGAAATATATAGATTTTTAAAAGAGTGAAAAACCTTGAATAACAAGGGGTTTTAGGAAGACTTAAATGGCCTACACTCTGAAAAGATTGATGAAGTAGGGCCATAAAGCAATGGAACATGTCCAAGATGGGGGACAAAAAGGATTAAAATAAGAGACAAAAGGACTGTTTGCAGCATTCCCTCTTTTAGAAATAAACATTCCCCACATAGCTAAGTAAGTGCCTTTACCATGGGGGCAGCTAGGACGTATATTGTTTCTCTTAAAGCCCAAACAGGAAAATAATAATTGAAGTTTAGTCATATTTGTGATTTTTTAAAAGTGTCGAGCTGTCACGCGGATGACACCAGGGTTGTCATTTTCATTCCTTCCAGGTCCAGAGTGAAGAGAGCAGTATGAACTTTACTAATTGCACTTCTCACAAACATTAAACAATGTACATTTAACACCTGGTTTAATTTTCACTCTAGCCAACTGGAAAACAGGTTTAAATTTAAAGCATTGGTTAAGTGCAAGAATAGTATTATCATTTCCAAGTGATTATACTCTTCTCATTTACATGAATTTGAATTATTTTCAGAGGCTGAAATTGGTGCTGCTGTGCTCGTTATCAAAGCAGAAGAGACCAAACAGCAGATCAGCAGGCTTAATAATGAGGTAACAAGATTTTATGGGGGTTGAAGTATATTAACAATGATTCAAGTAATGCTGGAGAAAACTCACAAAACTCAGGAATATGATAAATGTCTTATAAATGAGTTTACACAACCAGATGAGGTTCCTACACATAGAGCAGTTTGGGCTTTTAATTCATTCTCAGATTACAGTAATTTCACGACTATAAAGTGCACCCTTTTGACTAAAATTTTGACCCAAACCCGGAAGTGCGCCTTATAGGCGTTATATATGGACAAAGTTCAGAAATTTGCCAACCTGGAAGTGTGAGCCGCGAGCTGTGGGGGGAGCTGGCAGGGCTATGGCGGGTGGGTGCCGGCAGGGCCATGGTGCCGCGGCAGCCGGGTGGAGGCGGGGCTGTGGGGCCGTGGCTGCCGGGTGGTGGCGCAGCCTTGGCCAGCAACCACGTGGGAGGAGCCGGCAGCAGATCCTCGCTGCAAAAAAAAAAGTGCACCTTATAGAAAGTGCGCCTTGTAGTCCAGTGCGCCTTATAGTCGTGAAATTACTGTCATTCTCTATGTGAAACCTACTTAAAAGTTTGTTTCACATGCTAGGGCTAAAACCAAAGTGAGGTTAATGTATCTGATTTTTTTAGGATTTAGTCTCTTCCGAGTACGCCTCTATTTATCTCATTCCTCTCAATATTTCTCCAAGTTCTTCCTCCCAGATTTTCTTCTCTTCATGCATGTTGTGCTTTTAGAGAATTTCCTTGAAAGAAATGCCAATCTATTCATGTTCAAATTTACATAAAATTATTCAAATCAGTTTACCTGTGTTCTACTTAGAATGAAAGGGAACATCATCCCTTCCTGCTCAAGAAATATGACCTGAGGAAAGCAGGGCCAATAGTGTTCAGTGGTGCTTTGTATCTCTCCCTTTTAATAACTTCAAACCTGTAATCAACTATCAATCCAACACCAAGGAGATGTTCTCTGGCTAATGTGTTTCATTGAAGCAGCCCTGGTAGTACTTTAGCTAACAAGATTAAAGCATCAGAATAATTTCACTGTTGTACTAAAAGACCAAAATCTGTTCCCAACCTACTCTGTCTTTCAATGAAAGATTAGAGAAAATTCCTTATACTTCAACATGAGGAAACATTTAAATAAGTCCCACCACACAGATTCACTTCTTCCCTGAGCTCTTTGGTAACCAGAAATGTCAACTTTTATTTTTCCCTCTTTACTGAGTACATTTAATCTAGCCGTTATTTCCCACCTAAAAAGTATTGGGCTTGAAAACCTCTTTCATCCTGAGTCATTTTAACTTGGTTAGATAACTTAAATATCCTAAGCTAAGACTGCATGCATGGTTAGTTAGTTACTATGGATGCATCATCTCATTTGTATGTCAAACTGTAGAGCTCAGACAAAAGTGCCATGACCCGTTGACCGTGATTCATAAAAAACGATGGGATTTTATAGGACTTGGTCAAAGAACTCAAAAAAAATCTTCAAGATGTTCACTGAAACCACCATCATGACAGAAAATTGTATTTCCTATGTAATGGTTTTGAAACACACAAGTCATATTGATTCATCCCTTTTGAGGACAGTAATTCTTAAAATAGGAGGATGTATTATGTGGCTATGTGCAAGAGGCAATTGGAAAATATATCATGGTGACAGATGTTCCAAGGCAGGCATCTTGTGGATTAAATAAACATTTCAACTGGAACAGTTCTGGGCTTCTCATTGCTTTTCTGGTGAAAAGTGATAGATAAATAAATCTTGGAGCAGGTGAATATGTTAATCAAAAAAAGAAAAAAACCTCCACGTATTCAAGGTCATTTCTTTCCACATAAAATTTTAATTTTGCCCTAATAATACTATCTGAACAAAATGTTACGCAACTTGTTTGTTCACATTTACATAACACAGGCAGTAGGACTAGATTTAGATTCCATAGGTAATATTGTGGGCTCAAATCCCAGAGATTGATGGGTATCCTCCAAGTTCCTCCATGGACCAAAATTTACATGGAGAAACTGCGTGACTGAAAGGCTTCTTAATTGC
Source organism: Turdus rufiventris (assembly GCA_013186435.1). Lineage (NCBI taxonomy): Eukaryota > Metazoa > Chordata > Aves > Passeriformes > Turdidae > Turdus > Turdus rufiventris. Next base: position 1,148,213 of record PYHW01009849.1, read on the forward strand.
ATATTCTACATGTACCCACACATGCCCCAGCTGGAGTTTCTGAAGTGATATTATGGAGTTGGTGCTTACCCAAATGAGCCTCTGGGTAGCCTTGTTGATCCACAGTAGCTGCTATTTGGGGCTTTTTGTTGTTGTATTAAGTATAGAATATTTGTGGACCCAGTCCTTTCATTATTCTATCATTTGATGATGACCAGTGATGGGAACTTATCACTGGTGCTGCAGCAGACCACTAGCAGTAGCTAAAATACCAGCAGAGTCAGAAACAAAGTTCTCTATTAAAGACATGCAGTTTCCTCCTGCTAAAGAAAATATGAGAAAACAGGTCAGAAGTAGCCAGCAGCAGTAAACACTATCATTAATACATTTTCCAGTGGAGATCAGAAATCAATCAAAAAATGCAAAAATAACTCCTTTCATGAAAGGTAATTGTATTACAAGCTCTCACTAGCTTAGCAACATTTCAATTGTTCATGGGAAGAAAAAAGACACGTGTCTTTCCATTCAGACTTTCAATACAACCTCTTGTTAGCAAAGCAAAGCAAAATGTTACCCCAGAAAAAAAAGCTATATCTAATTGAGAAATAAGCTGATTCTTGGAAGTATTTTAGGTATATGGCATTCACTACATAATCCAAAGGCCATTTCATTCACCTAAGAGTAACAGAAGTCAGTGCCTTGGTTTCACCTCTCAGATTTGTTAACCTTAGTAGTAATGGATGCACAGACTTCCTCTAAGGAGAGCAGTCTCGAGAGTCAGCACACGGGGTGTGAGACAAACTTTAACACACCCCTAACTGCTGTTGTACAGCTCTGCGGTTTGGCTGGTCTGCAATCTTCTTCACTTCCTCTCCTAACTTCCGTGCTCACTGAGCCTGAATGACATTCAAGCTGATAGTGTAATTTCCTACCAGTCCAGTACTGCAAGACAGAGTGCAATAGCATCACTTTATCTCCTACCATGTTGTCCCTTCCACTTAGAATAAATAATCACTGAATAAAGGACGCATGACATTCAAAATAGTTCAGTAACTTCAGTATATGGCAGGTGAGAATTAAGGTAAAAACAGAATTATTCAAGCAATAGTTTCAGATTAGGTTACTGAATATCTATCAGCATTATACATTTGCAGAGCTGGGGAAAGCTTGATTCAAATACCTGCTCCAAACTAGGAAGAGCAAGAATTCAGGAAGAGTATTCTGCTTTACAAGCCTGTGTCCTTCCTTTGAAGAGATCTGTACACCTGACCTGGTATTTCCAAGGCATTTGTCTGCAAAGCCTGATCAATGAGTGTATCTGAACCCTGAGTGTATTTTACCTGATGCAATCATAAGTAACTACTAAGGAACCCACAAAGTAAAAATATTAAACCACTAAGCAGATTTTCTGAGGTATACAGACGGCCAAGATGTCTAGATTAAAGCACCTGCCTACCACTGTCCCATTGCCTGTATCATATTAGGCTTTTAACTCTCTTATCATTTGAATGCCACTGTATGAAAAGAGCAGAGAAATACTGTGATTCAATTGAAAAACCCAAACCTGAATTACTTAAAACAAGACCAGTTAAAATAAGAAAAAAAACCCCAATATTTAGTCATATTTCCCCCCCTAATTACATGTACACATTCTCCATTCAAAAACAAGGTATTTTGAGCTCAGATAAAAAGGCCATCTCATGCAATGTCATGAAGACAAACTCAGATTGCTTTGTCATGTCTCCTGGTTTCCTCATATGCAACCCAGCTTCAGTGCAGCCTCCCTCAGCTTCAGAAATCTGGGGGCTGATTCCATGCTTTACCACATTAGTAGATCCCACAATTACAGTACTAAAACAGTATAATGAACACAGTACTCACATTCCTCCCATTCAACTTGAAAACAAACAAACATGAGGAAATTTGAATAGGGTCAGGTTTTGAGCTAGATAATTGCCTTCTGTTTAGCTCCACATTGGAGCACTTAGAGGAAATTCAGCTATTTTTAATTTTAGGTTTTTTAAATGTAAGTACTTAAAATACTCTAAGCATCTGGCACTTATGGAGAACAGAGAAAATATATTCACAGGGATATTTAACTTTCATCTAACAAAAGGAACAATCCTAAACAAATATGTTTATTTTCCAAATCATAAATTTTACACATCTATTATTCTTAAATATATTTCAAATCCAGCTGCCAAAATTCAATCCCATTCTCCTCTCAGTACAGAAAAAAAAAAAAAACATTTGTAATATTAAAAATATATGCAAATGATAATCAAGGCCACTAAGAAAAAATTTGGTGAAGCAAATCAGGCTTTCAGTTTAACATGGGGGATATACTGTTAAAGTTCAATTTGCGACTTGAGAGTTCATATAATGAACTCACTTGACTTAGAGTAATTAAATAAATGTTCTTCTTAGCAAGTTCATAACTATATTATCACACCAGAGAAATTACTTTGCAGCAGGTCTATCCCAGAGATTTGGTTTGTAAAACATCTTTCAATCGAGAAAAATGTGACCAAAAAAGTGAACTAATGACATTTATAGATGATGAAAACTATTAAAACTAATCTATCAATTTTGGATTTTAGCCATGTAAATTTCACAATAAAGCCAAAGCCTAAAACCAAGTATCGTTTGTATGAAGTAATAAAAGCTTTCTAAACAATACATGCAGAGTAAAGATACTTTGCTTACTGAGATTTTTTAAAAATTTATCTTTTCTTTTAGCACTGGCATTCATGTTTCCAATGAACTTCTACCTTATTGTTTTGTCTCTATACTCTCATACTTTGATACCTGTAGAGAAGCTTTTCCAGCTAAGTCTTTTCTTCTTTTAATGTTAGTTTAATAGGTATTGGATGATGAATGTAGCAAAAATAGTTGATGTTCCAAAACTTATATTTTTTAAGCAGAACACACTGCACATACATGGCAGAAGTTCCATATTCTGTGGTGTGTCCCTTTCACTTTTCCTTGGTGGAAGAGCACCTGAGACAAAGGAATTAACCAAGAGGCAGACATGCAGTATACAAATAAATGGGACACCAATAGCTGACTTCAAATTTGAGTAAAAAATATTATTACCACGACAGACGATGACAATTGTCCAGTTAATCTCTAATAGGTATTTCAAAATGTTCCTGTACTCATAAGTTCTATTTTCCCAACATCTAAATGTCAATGCCTGTGGGTATGCAAGTTCATAAGTTCACTGCTTTTTCTTTTTTGCCTAGAAGATCATAAGAAAAAGTTGATTTGTGTTCTCATTCTAAAGCAAATTTATTCTGGAGACATGCTATTCCAGCAAACCAAATTCCTTTTGACTTTCTGTGCCCATTACAATTGCTAAAATCTTTTCATTGGTATAATTTTCTTTTGAATTGTCTTTGGTTACATCTTTGAAGGCACTGACAAAGTACACAATCTCAAGTAGCCTTAGTAATTCCTTCTGAAGAAAACCCCCTTCTAGAGTTCAATTAAAGAAAATATGCTGGTTTTATATCCTGGGATATGATTAATGCCCACAAAGTGTCATATGGCAGAACTCCATGGACATTTTTCTATAATACTCTACATAGGCAGAATATTATATTCATGCCTCTGACATTTTCTTTTCAGATATAATGTTTAACATTTATCTTTCTCGAATTTCCTATTACTGATATTTAAAAGGGAACATGAATTCCATTTAGACATTAAAAATAAACATTAAACAAAAACAGATAGGATGTTAAAAAGAATATCTTAAAAAGTCCATGGATGGACAGAACTATTGGTCATAAATCATTCCAATCATATAAGAATCCAGCTTTTGGTGATTATGTCCCCTTCACATTTTCTTGTAGTTCTAGAAGAATGTCAGGCAGACAATAACATCTTAGAAGTCTTCTGACCAGATGTATATTACATCTAAAATTTCCTCTTTTATTTTAAAACAACTTTTCAGTTAAAAAAGAGATTTACAGTTTTTGCATGGTTTATTCTTAAGAAATGTAACGTTGCCTGTTCTCTTTTAACTATTTCTTTAGATGCTTATAGAAATTGTCTGCTTAATATTTTTGCCCAATATCATATATACTACCTCAGGCTTCTCTTCATCAGTACATATTTCCAGCTTCTCCTCTCCCAGCCACCTGGGATTTCCACAATTCTCTATTTTGTCTCCATCAATAGCTTGTCACTCAGTTTGTCCCTAGTAGTTTTTGAATTCCTTGAAGCAGTAATTTCCAGCCCTGATTTTTTTATTGCCACCATTATGCTGATACCGTCCTGATTCCTTGCCAACCTGAAGGCAGAGTCCAACACCCAACAAACATAGAATCATTAAATGGTTTGGGTTGGCAGGTCCTTAAAGATCATCCAATAGACCTTCCACTAGACCAGGCTGCTCAGAGCTCCATCCTACCTGGCCTTGAACACCTTGAGGGATGGGACATTCACAGCTTCCCTGTGCAATCTATTCCACTACCTCACCACACTCACTTTAAATAATTTCTTCCTAAAATTTAAACAAAACCTACTGTCTTTCAGTTTGAAGCCATTCCCCCTTGTCCTGTCACTACATACTCTTGTAAAAGATCCCTCTTCAGATTTCTTGTAGCCTCCCTTCAGGTACTGGAAGGCTTCAATTAGGTTTTTCCAAAGCCTTCTCTTTTCCAGGCTTAAAAGTCCCAATTCTCTTAGGACAGGTGCTCCATACTTCAAATCAACTTTCCCCTCATGCCCCTCTGTCTCTCCTCTTCTTCCTGCCAGACTCACTCTCAGTGAAGAGCCACAAATTATTTTTAAAACTGTAGTTTGGGAACCCCTTTTCTAGACTGAATTTTATAGGACCCCTGTTAACTTGAATATATTTAAATAATCCAGTCCTTTATACTTTTCTCATTTATCCTTCCATCTTTAATAGCAATAATCTTGGTGTCCTAATTTACCCAGACAAACTTGGAACTACCAACGAACTGGCTAGAGAGTCAGCAGACAAGCAACCAAATTTACTATTTCTACACAGTAAAGCCAATTACACAACCTTCCAGATTCCTGGATTTATTTCACTGAAATTGAATCATCATATCATTGCGCAAATCCTATAGATTTAATCTGAACTCAGATTAGCTACACTGGATTTTTTTTTCCTTCTGCAGCTAGCTTTGTTTCTAAAGCCATTAAATCAGAAACGTCTGTCACCATAATACCAATGGCCACGGAGTTGCTGATCAGTGAAGAGTCTGTTTCCACTCAATTCTTGTTTCATTCATTCAATAACACAGTCACTGAGAAACAGAATACCAACAATTAGTCAATCTGAGCCTTCAAAAGAAACTCATTCTAGTTGAAAATTTCCCTGACTAAATGAAAAACCAGAATAGAAGAAACAATGAAAGGCCAAGCAAGGGAATAGAAAAGCTGCCATATGCAGTACAAACCAGGAAGGTCCTCCATTTTGCCGAAATGGAGCTTCCATTTCTCAAGAAGCCAATATTCATCATCACTTCTCTGGGTGTTCAGAAAGAGTCATAGCAGGAAGATATCTGGGTCTGAAGTTTGAATTTCAAAAGGGAGTAAAAGCAGAGAGAGAAAAATATGTACAAATCAGAATCAGTTTCTAATCAGAAAAAAGTAATTTCAGATGCATCCAGGAACAGGGATGAGAGCTAGGCATTCCAGTAGAAAAATTTTCTTTAAAAAAATTATATATTGGAATATATAATGGAGAAACAAAGAAATCTGTTTAGCCATTTAAACAAAGAAATTTGCATCATCATAATCATCTCACATCACATCACATCATTCCTACTTAATTATATAGAACAAAATACTCAAACTGCTCAAAATTTAATACTGGTAGTAAAGAGAGATACTCTTTCTGCTAAACTGTCAAAGTAATTTAAAAATACAAAATACATCTACTAGAAATTTTACTTTAACCCTCTATTTTTAATATATTCTTTCCTGATAACACAGTCTACTAAAAAGGCACTAGCACACTTCTTTCAACCAGTTTGAGAAGCACTTCTTGCTACTTCTTTACAGAAGCTAAATCTGTATAAAACCCAGTTTCTACATCCAGAAATATTGCAGTATCTTTTTCAAGTCCTAGGAAGTGTTAAGGCAGCATTTCAAGTATATTTGGGGTCTTGGAGATAATTTTAAAGCTGTCTGCCTAGCACAGCAGGAACCATTTGTACCAGTAGCTGTTTTGCCTAGCAATAATCAGTGAGGTCCTGAAAAGCATGCAGCCTTACCTGCATGCCAGGAATTAGCCCTTTTTCCTTAGGAGGAAACTGTACTGCTTGCAATTTCTCTTTCATAGACTTAAAATTCCTTTGGCTTTTAATCCCTTCTTTTGCACTTTCTCAAACACTGTGAAATTGTTAATAGTACTGATAACATTTTGCCCCCCGTTACATCTTTTTATTTGCATCTGCTGAGGGATCTCTGCAAGGTATAAGAAATAGCATAAACAGTGTAACATTGGTAGGAACACTAATAATATGCTGTGCATGTATAGAACTATAATAATATAAAGACAGATGATAATTAATAGTGATCTAGGTACTTGAATTTAATCTTGTAATTCTGAAATCCTGAAAGCTACATATGTTTTTGTGTATGTGACATCCAGAACAGGTCTAAACAGATCTTACTAAGTGGTAGTAGTGAATTAGGTTTGGCATAACTACTCTGACTATCATACTGCTGGAAAGCCTACTTTATAGGGGTTTATCAGGTAAATACTGTGCTGGTGCAAGAACAAGTTTATGAGAAAACAGCACTCTATGAGCTAGCTGATATATCAATAATAGGATAGCTCGGCACTAGAGGAAGTTGTAATGAACAGAAATTCAGGGTTGTCACAAGTGCTGATGCTGGGATTGATTTTTGCTGCATTTTCTTAATGAATTGGCAAAAGAAACTTGCTAAATAATGACTAAACTTCTAAAAATCTCATAAGTGATGAGAAATGGAAAACAAAAACATGGTTCAAACCAAACAAGACATTTTTAAACTGCAGATATTTTCACATAGCATTCATAGTTTAGGTAAGGTACATACTCATAAGGTAGTGTCAATATTTCTATTTGCACACCTGCAGAAAGCCCTGAAAAAATGATGCAAGCTGGGAAATTATATACAGAAAATCGTTGCTAGGTTTAGGGCCAGTGACAACCCCAAAAATAAATGATGACCACTGAATATAGATAGCCATGAGTTTGATTGCCTGTCTTCCTCCATTCTTCCCAAAAAAAAGCTTTTGGAGGTTTTGCAATATCATCTCCTAGAGTACAACAGAACACAGGAGTTCATGTGAAGCTGATTTGTCCAGAAATCTCACTGTGTTTTCCTACAGTCTGACGGTACCAAGAACCTTCAATGGCCGCTCTGACCCCCACAGGAAGCCTGTTCACAAAATACTTTGGCAACATATTTTAATTTCTCACATTAACTTAAGTTATCAGGCTTTCAAAGAGTAATCTCTGCTGGCAGAAGGGGATCTCATGGTATTTTCTATCTACCATCACTCAATTAGACAACACAGCAGAAAGAGAAGTGCAGAGACACAGAGATCCTGTCACCTGCCACTCAAGAGTCTCCTCCCTTTAAGGATTTTCCCTCCAGAGGCAGTGTGATCACTACAAAACTATTAAACAGAATGTTGGGTTTGACCTCTAATGTCAGAGAAAAATAAATTGATCTATAGGAGCTGTATTGGTGCTTCCTACTTTCTTTTCCAAATTTCTTTATAGCTATTGTGCCTGTAGTAACACAATCAAACTCAGCCTGAAATGTATTTCCAACAGATTTCTTCAGAACTATCCTGCCAGAACAATGAAAATTAGTCTGTGTAGGTCATCTAATCAGTGGTGTTTTACTTGAGATCAAAGAAGGTCTCCCTGAATTAACTTTTTTGTTTTTTTGACATGTGGCTTGAAGATGAATGTGCCGTCATGTCATTTTTTCAACAGAGTAACATTAGTATTAGAAACTGTATTTTAATGATAATGATGGTACTTTGACCTAAAATAGATTGATAGCTATCATGTAGAAAAAATTAATTTCTACCCTTTGAAATAATGAGTGGGTTACTTTTATGCTTGAGCTAGACTTTTCGCTACCCAGAACATCTTTATAAAGGCCTAAAAATGTCCCCATTAATATTGAAGTGCCAGTCAGCTTTAACCACAAATTCAGAACTTGCCAATCACATCCCCACCCAAAACAGCAGTGTTGAGGAAAGACTTCATGTACTTTATGAAACCAAATGGATGCTGTCAGGAGTTTCAGAATTTAAGAGAAAAGGTCTAATAAAAAATCTGATTCTTCCTTTTTCACACACACCAGACAAATCTGTACAATGGATTACTGGCTGTTATAGGTAGTATCTTTCAAACATACACAAAAGTACAGGGCAACAAACTGTTTCACAATCTTCTATATTTTTTAAATAATTAAAGGTAGCAAGTGGGTTTTAGAGATTCCAGTTTTCCCCTTTTTTTTCTGTCTTTAGTAGTAGTCCACAAGATTTTCATATAACTACTATTTGCATCCAACAACTTAGAGAATGGATTTCTTTAATTTTCCTATGAAAACAGCAGCGTACTTCACATGTATTTCTAAACAAGAATTCACAAGATCTCATTTTTATGTAATTCATCAGCACAAAATAGTTTATAAAGAAAGCTTTATGGTTTGAAATATCTAACAATTGAGCAAGAAAATATTGCATGCTGCATCTGGAAAAAAATATCATGCTGCATCTGGAAATCATCTCAGTTCTGACCCTACAGCCATATTTTAAATACAGGGGATCATTTGAAATCAGGTGGATTAAAGTAGCTGGAAGAACTATTTCCTACACATAGGGCAGCAGAGTGTATTTTTTTAGTATAGAGACACTGTGCCAAAGATCAAAGTTGCAATTGCTAGAAAGAAAAGAGTATATAAAGTATGTGCTTACTTTAGGCATAGTGCATGAATAAATGCTGTGATATTTTGCCCTTTCATTACAGATGACAACGTTAAATCAAGAAGTCTCACAATTACGTAAGGATATGAAGAATGTGATGCACCTTCTGGAAAACCTGCTCACATCCCAGAAGCCTCCCAGATTCTGTGCTGTGCACAGCATATCTCGAAGTCCCACAATGGATAGTCTGCAGTCTCGAGCAGCTTGGAATGCACACCAACCTTGCTCACACATGCAAGCTGGGAACTTCACTTGCACCAAAGCACAACTTTGTCGTGGAAACACACTATGTGACATTTGGAATACAGATCTGTCTTCTGTAGGCAGCAGTCCCCAAAGGACTGAACCCAACCTGCAAAATTCTATGGATGGTGAACTTTATTATACAACAGGCCTTCAAAATTCCCCTTCCCAGTATCAGATAATTCAGAAAGACAATCTGCAATTTTTAAGATGCACCTCTCCCCATTCAGACACTACCCTGACTCCTCTTCAGTCTATTTCAGCAACCCTTTCTCCTTCAGTGTGCTCTTCATCAGAGACATCACTACACCTAGTGCTGCCCAGCAGATCAGAGGAAGGGAGCTTTAGCCAAGGAGCAATCAGCTCACTAAGCCTTGAGAACCTGCCAGGATCATGGGACTTGGAAGGAACAGCCAGAGTAACTTCTGCACAGACCCCAGATTTCCCAATAGACATCATGACAAGCACAAGGGATGTTAAAGATAAAGATTACCAAGCCATAGATGTATGAGAAACAGTGAAGTGGTACTCAAAGCATGTTCCACAGCTGCCAGTTTTAAATTTAGAGAGTACTGCATGACTGCTTTATTTGATCTCTGTTTTGGCGATCGTGGAGACTTACTAACATGAAAATTCAGACTTATAGAAAATAAGAAAAGGCAATGTTGGTTCATACTGTAGGAAAAACAATAAATTTCTAGATTCTAGAAGCATGTTGAAAAAACATTTTGAGTACAGATATAACTTGTCTGTTTGACAGACTTTTGTGATAGTCCAAAGACCCTGAGGGTCAGAGCAGCTGGAAGTCTAGCACAAAGAACTGTCGTGGGTGGCTTTTATTCATCGAAGCAAAGGTTTTCTCTGAGTGTCTGACTGTTGTTCCCAAACAATATCTATGGCACTGTTTGCTTCAGGTGATTGTGGGTCCTGCTGGTCTTTTTGTCAGTTCCTTGAAGGCAAAGGGACAATATTCGCTGCATGTCATCTAGACAATCAACCAAATAGAGCTGCTAGAGAGTGCTTAGTTGTTGCACGTTCTTTGTCATGTAAATCAAACCTCTTAATTTATCTAAAAATACTATTTTTATATTCTTGGTATGAAACCTGTATCTAAAAATTATTTAAAATATTTATAAAGAGAATAAGAGTTTGGTTTCATTTTGGTAAAAGTCTTGCAGTTTGCAGTTTTAACAAGAAATGCACTACCATCATGTATTAGATCAAATACTATTTATTGTTAAGATATCATGTAGTTTACAAATGGCTTCCCTTTTATGTGCATGCAATTTGCAATGAATGTACTCATTCTGGTGGAATACAAATAAATTAAGGTATTATTTTATTTAAAAAAATAAAAGAGCTGGATGTTGTATCCTATAATAAGGTATCATTGCTTAAAAAGTGAGTTGTTATACTGATAACATTAAGTACTCTTGGTTTGTGTCTTAGTATTGCACTGTCATTTGTAAGACCAAGTCAACATTTGAAAACACATTCCTGTTTAGGGGCTTTATATCTGGTTAAGAAAATAAAAAGGGATGAAAACCAATGAGCAAACTGAGGAATATTAAAGGAGAAAATTACAGTTTTAGTAAGTCCAAATCAAAGAAATAAGATTAAAATAGTTATTTATTAATTGATCTTCTCATTTTGTCTCTAAAACTAGCTTTGATTTTTAGTCAGATTTTTTTTAAAAAGACATAATATAGGTTTGGCAAATTATTTAATCCAGAATCTGATTTAATGCCCCCCCCAAAATCTTTTCTGGTATTTAATGTACTAGAAACATATTGCTGCAGTGCAACCAAAGCTACAGATTTGCATTGGAATTTTGGTTTTTATATATAAAGATGCACAGTGTGTATCATATTAACACATCCTTTAGCAAGCTTTCCAAAAAAAACCAAAAAAACCAAAAAAAAACTTCTTACAAGCCAAAATAAATGTCCTAAATGGATAAGTAAACTAAGTTGCATTTAATAATTAATGCAAACTGATGGTTATCAAATTATAATTTTTACAGAGCACAGATTTAGCTTTAACTTCCTTAAGAGGTTGTTTTGGTGGGTTTTTTTGATGAAAACTTCAAAGATGGAATATATTTTAACATTTGGCTGTCTGTGGGAGCACAAACCCCAACTGATACTCCGTGCCTAGCCTACATCCTTTTACAGCCACTTTCCTACTGGTGCAAGTTAGGGATGTAGTGTCATCTCCCATTTTGGGCTGCCTGAATTCTGCCAGTGTTTCTATACTTCAAAGTCAGTGTTTATATACAGGGTTTCTTACTTTCCCTCTACTCCGTTGTTTACTTAAAGGTTAAATAGAGAAGTGATGATTAAATTAAGAATATCCCATAACCGTATACCTGTTACTGACTGAGAATGCACCAACACACCATGCCCGGTTCCCCATATCATTTTAAATTTTCCATTACACATATAAATTGGGAGAAGCATTTGCTTTCTCATTTTCTGACATGTAAACCATTATGTATACTCATTAAGACTTTGACATTATTGGGTTTTTTTTTATTTTCCAGTGTAAACACTGGTGTCATGAGATGAAAAACAGATGTTTTGTCCTGGAGTTTTTGCGTCAGTTTTGTATGAAAGTTTAAAAAGGCCAGTGGAAACACAAAAAACCTCTTTACATACGCAGCCTTAGCTTTACTGTTGCACATTTAATTCTCAAATTAAAAAAAAAATAAAAAACATGTCCAGTAATTATGAAGAAATAGCACCAGGATATGTGTCCTAAGTTGTTCCTTGCTTCTGGAACTGTCAAACACATCCCAAACAAAGCTGGCAAACACTATACCATTTGTATTAGCCATAGTTTCAAGGAACACACCGGAATTGCAGAGATTCTGTAAGATGGGCATCACACAGGTGAGTGTACTACCTTCCAGGGAAAAGCTCAAGGAACTTCAGACAAGGCAAGAATTCATTCCAGGTGTTGTGGTTTAACCCCAGCCAGCACCCAGCCCCATGCAACCACTTATTCATTTCCTTTCTGTCAGAATAAGCAACAAAATTGAAAGAGTAAAAGCCAGAAAAGTCATGGGTTGAGATAAAGACAGCTTAATAGGGAAAACAAAAGCCATGCATGCAAGCAAAGCAAAGCAAAGCAAGGAATGAATTCGGTGCTTCCCATGGGCAGCAGGTGTTCAGCCATCTCCAGGAGAGCAGGACTCAGTCATGCATAACTGTGACTTGGGAAGACAAATGCCATCACTCCAAATGTCCTTCCCTGCCTTCTTCTTCCTCCATCTTTGATATGCTCAGCATGGCACCATATGGTATGGAATGTCCCTTGGGTAAGTTGGGGTCAGCTGTCCTGGCTGTGTCCCCTCCAACTCCCTGAGTACCCTCAGCCACCTCTTTGGTGGATGAGGGGAGGAATGGAAAGGCCTTGGCTCTGTGTAAGCCTTGCTCAGCAGTAACAAAAACTCTTCCATTACCCTGTTTCAACACAAATTCAAACCACAGCCCCATACCAGCTGCTGTGAAGAGCAAATTAAAAATCCCAGCCAAGACCAGCACACCTGGCCAAAATCAAGGAAGGAAAGAGGAAGGTCTTGAAGGTTGTACTGTTTCAAACTCCATGACACCATCATAATATGCAAGTCCCAGAAAAAGCATTCCCCAGGCAGCTTTTGTTGGAAAGTATCTGCAACCAGTGCAAAAATTTCAGTTTTGAAGGTGAAATGACAATTCATAGGGACAAATATGAGGGCACATACTTTTGGAATGGAACAGTATCCAAGCAGGATTACCCTGGACATAATAATTCTACACACAGAGAGGATATTTGGGATTAAAGCAACAACCACTGTAATATTTACATGTTACCTTCAAAAGATTCTCAGTGTGAAAATCAATACAAGCATCCCACAACCTAACATCCAACCACCGAGTTCAGACAATAGAATTTATTCTTTTTTACACTAAGCTTTACAAAAATTTTAAAAAAAATTGTTTTTTGTTAAGGATTGCTCTTCTTATCTAATTCTGCATCAGTTTGCTTCCTAAATTTGCTACATTTTCTTCCTTTTTTACATTTACCACCACTGTCAGTTTCTTCTTCTCTACAGTAACTATATTTTTCCCCTCTCTATTTATTTCCCTATCTTTTTTCCCACTTTTGTGTTTTATATCCTCTCTCTAACTTCATCAAACTCAACCATGTTTTTAATTTCCAGGTAATTTTTCTATTAAGAGTCATCCTAAGTCTGCCACTAATAAACTACATAGTTATTGAACTCAGTCATGCAATAGGACATCATATTTGGTCTCTGTCAAGACTCAGGCAGTAAACCACTGGACTCTAACCAAAATCTCCTACACTCATTCTCACAATGCTGCTGTTGCTTTAACTGAGAATGGGAAAAATAATGGAAAACATGAAAAAGATGCACTAGAAAACAGACAAAAATACCAAAAGTAGGAAATTTGTCTTCTGCTTCAGTTACATCATTAGAGACATGTATTTCTCTTGTGCCCATGGTACTTACTAGATTCAATTTAAGAAACACTTATCACAATTCTGCAAAATTCTTATCACAAATTCTGCAAATACTTATAATTATTTTACAAATCATAACCAGCTCTTGTGATAACTTTGCTTTGACCATTGACTGTTTATCTACCACAAATAACTTACTCTAATTAGTCCATCTGCTAACTGCACATGAGATTTCAACACATTTCCCTTTGTGAGCCAATTTTGTAACACAGTGTGTCAATAACCTACCTGGTCGCTGGTAGCTTGTAAAAAATCTTGTATTTCACAAATGAAGTCTTGGGATGAAACAAACTGTTCTCAACATTTTTTGCATCTTCTTTCCTTAACTTAAAAGCACATGGTCCTCACATGCCTCTCAGTGGGACACACTTCAGACATTTTCTGCAGCTGGGACTACCACAGAAATTGCATGGTCATATTCCCATGTTCTAGAAAAATACTTCTAACAATTTACCTCAGCCTTAAAAGAATGATGTTATAGCTGGAAATTTAGGCAGCAGTGGAGTAAGAAATTAGGAAAGGAAAAAGGCTGGTGCTTGATTTTCTGGATCACTCCCCTATCTTAGTAACAGTAATTTGTCCAGCTGTCATCACTTCTAGCAGCCTAGGTACTAGGTCTTTGCTTCACTCAGAAAATCAAGTAGCTCATCACAATAATTCTAAGCTCATCTCATTCATTATCTCCAAATTGTCAAAATAGTTAGATACTAGTAAAAAATATTTCACAGCTGCAAGTTTTTAGATAATGCCACTTGCAAAATCAATTTTACCCCTTCCAAGATGAGCATAAAAGTCGCATCATCATTCCCAGATGAACCACTGATCTCCTGTGTATTTTATAAAATTCTCTTCCCAGGGTCTCTTAATATCTCCTATCATACATTATCAGTGGCAACATGACAAGAAACAGCAATTTCTAGTTTCAAAACCACAAAGAAATGCCACAGATCTGATCCTTCCAGATAAACTGGAGGATGAAAAGATTTTGTTTATGTACCTTGATATTGAAATTTCCCAAACTTTGGAAATCTCTCAAAGAAGCAAGTTAATGAAGTTTAAGAGTTGAAAGACTCATGTCAATCAGAACTTGGAACCACAAAAGTTGTGCAAGAGGAAAAGCAGTACCTTCCTCTTTAAAATTGTTTTAAATTTTAAGATTTAGTATGGATCCTTACATTTATGCCTTGATAGTGTGTTTTAAGTCTATCCATTTATTTCCAAGAGATTAACACCTGACTTTATTCTCTCTTCACAGGTCTTCTGGAACCCACTGGGTTTTTTTTTGCTGTGGTAAATCCAAAGGTCTTATACATGAGCAAGAAATGGAGAGGTAAAAAAAAAAAAGTGAAGATCTTTATCTTCAATGTCACTGAATTTTGCAAATTGTGCATTAC
This sequence comes from Turdus rufiventris, assembly GCA_013186435.1. Taxonomy (NCBI): domain Eukaryota; kingdom Metazoa; phylum Chordata; class Aves; order Passeriformes; family Turdidae; genus Turdus; species Turdus rufiventris. Next base: position 1,163,333 of record PYHW01009849.1, read on the forward strand.
AATAGTAAATGGCTAGTATGTATTTAACCACAGAATAAAATTTTAACAGAATTAATATAATATGCAATAAATGCTTCCACCAACAGGCTTCTGAGAAATATTTCCTTGGTTTTCAAATTTTATTATCCTAGATGATGTGTTATCAACCTCACATATTCAAAGTTCTCTGACTGGGTCCCTAAAAGAGCTACAACTTCAGACAACTACTTGAATTCATTGTGTTTTTTTAATGTCTTTGATCTATTAAATTGATTTCTCTCAAAAGGTTAAGTTGTGCAATAGTTAATACTGTCATAAGTGACAGCTGTAGGAACAGCTGCATAAACTTGCAGTTTTACCTGTTGCCAAATATTTTCTTTGTAACTCTTGTGATGCCTCAAGGTCCTTTGTGCAGAAGAATTCTAGGGTCTTAAAAAACAATGGTGGAAGTTTCAAGTAAATCAAAGAGCAGTATAAGACTTCTGAGGGAAACATAAAGAATATTTTTTTTTTCAAATTAAAAGCTCATAGACCTCCACATTTAGCATCCACACATCCTCAGGATTTTTAGGACAGTCAAAGCAAATTTCCAAATGTCTAAGTGCACTTTATCTGCACTTAAATTTCACATTTCATTTGTAGTGGGTAATGTTATATGCATGCATTCACCCTGTCCTGTCCTACATAGTAACTATTCTGATTCTTTATTTTTAGTGTCATCTACCTCTGACTTCTCTGTGGAATTAAACAGAGTATGTTCTTCCTCTGCTAACCCTAATACAATGCAAAATAACTGTAGTAACTAAAAGTCCATATATCTGGAGGGGTTTTGTCTTCATAAGGCATTTGAAAGATTTTGCTTTGTGTTCAAAAAAGTCAAAGCTTCCTTCAAGAAGAAGGAGATCAGAAAAAACCCATGCAGTGTTAACTTCCCTATGTACAAACAATCAAATCCCACGCACCAGTTCCCTCTTGACTCTGCAGTCAGACACAGGACAAAAACAGCAGCACCCTGACACAAACTGGAAACACAAGTCTCAATGTTACAGACTAATTATGCCTTTTTAAAGGCCAGCATTGTCAATCATTTCCTTCCTGAGTTTCCTTACATGATTTTTTAACTTAACACACATATCTAGTGCTGCTGGATTTCATTTCCCCACCCCTACACAGAACTGATCCACAGAAATACAGCTCATATTCTTACCACAAAAATGCCAACATTATTTCAGTAACCATGCAAATAGCTTCTAAGCAGAATTTTAAAGCCTGTAGTATGCAAATAAGTGAATGGGATTCTGGCATTATACTTTTTTATAGGAAAGAAAATTATAACCACATAATAGAAAATATTTTTCATCTCACCCGCAGTAGTCTGAAATTATTTTCCAAAAGCAAATAGCAAAATTCTCTTCTGTGCCTTTGCTGACAATGAAATTGTGGGAGGCAAGGACATGACACAGGATGGACAGGAACACCACCACCGACACATTTTCTCTGAATGCTCTCATAACATCATTTTTAAAATGTTTCTCAGTCATGATTGTCAAGCAGCTTAAATGTGTTCAAGGACATGCAACCACCTGCTTATTTTTCCCCATACAGAATTACTAGTTTGCGTTTCAGATTGTGCCACAGAATCTTTGATGAATGTATATATAGAGTGCAAAAAATAGTTACTTGCACCTGTACTATAATCACAGAGAAGGTAAATTCCTTATTCTCCACCTCTCCAACAACATGAAAAGCTTTTTTTAAAAAAAAAAAAAAAAAGAAAGAAAATNGGGTTTGCAGGGCAGCAAGGGATAGCTTCTGTGAGAAGCTGCCAGAAGCTTCCTCCACCATGTCCAGCTGAGCAAATGCCAGCAGCCAGGATGGACCTGCCAATGCCCAGGCTGGGCCAAGCAGAAATGGTGGGAATACCTCTGTGATAACAGGTTTTAAAGGAAGGAATAAAAAAATCTTGCATGGATGTAATTGTGGCCAAAGAAAAACAGGTTAAGGATGTGTCAAAGGAACAATTCTGCAAACACCAAGGTCAGTGGAGGTGCTCCAGGCACCATAGCTGAGGTTCCCCTGAAGCCTGTGAAGACCATGGTGGAGCAGCTATACCCCTGCAACCCGAGGAGGTCAACAGGGATGCAGAGATCCCCCTGCAGCTATGGGGGAGACCCACACTGGACCCAAAGACAGAGGAGCCCACACTGGAGCAAGTTTCCTGGTAGGACCTGTGACCCTGTGGGGGACCCAGGATGGACCCAGCTGGGCCTGAGGGACTGCACCCCATTGAAAAACAACCTATATTATAGCAGTTCATGGAGAATTATTGCCTGTGAGATGGACTCACTCTGGAGAGGTTCATGGACAAATGTCTCCTGTAGGGAACACGTGCTGGAGCAGGGGAAAGATTCCTCTCCCTGAGCAGCAGCAGGAACAATGAGTGATGAGCTGACCATAACCCTGCTTCCCTGTCTCCCTGCACTGCTGAAGGGGAGGTCAAGTTTGGAAGGAGGGAGAGGGGTCAGGGAGATTCTTTAAGGTCTGTTTTTGCTTCTCATTATCCTGCTCTGATTTTGATAGTAAGAAATTCAAATAATAACCCAAAATTTAGTGTCTTTTGCCCATGACAGTGTTTGCTGAATGATCTCAGACCTTATCTCAATCCATGAGCCCGTCATTATATTTTCTCTCCTCTGTCCAAATGCAGAGTGGAGAGATAGAGAAGCTTTGGGGGATGCTTGGCATAGAGGGTCACCCCACTAGACTTTTTGGGGCTGAAACCCAGAAACATAAGGGTTTTGAGAAAAGGATGGTAACTGGGAGAGGCAAGATGAACTCTGTCTCAGCCAGACCTTATGCAATCCTTAATTCTCTCCTTCAGAACTGAATTCTCATCAGTAACAAGTATAGGGCATCCAAGGTGATAAGCTGCCTATTCCTGATGCATACCAGTATGTAAATGTAGTGTTCTTTCAAATGTAGGTAAGAACAGAGTCTTTGAGCAACCAGCTGTTATGAAAAGCTGGTGTCTACATAGCTACTTACTAACAGAAAAATTAAACAGGCGAATCATAAAAACCCTCAGGGACATTTGACAATATCCTTACCAGAGTCATAGCACAGCACAGAGTCTTTTGAAGCATTGGTCGCCCTTTTGCTTCAATAAGAAAATTGTATTTGAAAATAAATGGCATCATATGGAGCTTAGTTTAGCAATTATTCACATTTCAGTAGAAACTGGAGCACCTAAAAGTTCAGGGGTCTGTTGTATTCACCAGAGTATATGGAGATAATACAAAGTTCAGAGAGCTTTCAACCTAACAAAAAAAGGAGTTGCACAAAGAGAAAAAGGAACATGAAAAATTTATCCAATGTCCCACAGTGGCTTGCAGGGAGGCAGGAGCAGAACAGCTGGTTGCCTGAGCATGGGTCCCTCTGCCCAGCCTGGAGGCAGCAGGCAGGGATGGACTCCCTGCTTGCCCTGCTGCCCAGCAGTAGAGGAGCAGTGTGAACTGCACCAGGAAACAGAGCCCTAGGAGAGCAGAGTATGTTTCCAAGCATAAATGCTAAAGGATTTCCAGGACTATGCCCTGTAAAAAATAGAGTGCAAACAAGACATATGGGAGGGTTGTCTGTGGTGAGGGCTGTATAGCACAGCAGTTTCACTAACTGAACTTATAAAGTTTCTGAGAGCAGGTGCTTGAATTATACCAGCCAGTTTGATAATTAATTAGCCGATTTGTGTGTGCAAGGCAGAACAAAAGAAAGTCTCTGAAGGTCTAGCATAAGGCTTATATTGCACCTGCAATCCCAGGTTAGCAAGGGCAGCACAGCAGCCCTTTTCCTTAACCTGCCATCAGACATAAAAATCACATCTGAAAAATACCTACTCATGAGGATAAAGTTTGCTCCAGTCAAGTATTTTCAGGGGCAAAAAGGCAGACAGTGCGTTCCAGCAACATGCAGCACATCTGCTGACTCTGCACACCCAACTGTGCAAGCCATGCTGCTGCTACAGTCAACCTTGCAACCACAGGCAGTCAAGTCCTTGAGAGGCATTCTACATCCTGTGCCTTCACTTCTTCTACACCTTTTCCCCCAGTCATTGTGCAAGCAGTAGTCAGAAGACTCCAGGCCCTCTCTGATACCAGAAATAAACTATGACTCGGAAAACACTGCCATAAAATTAAACAAACAGGGGGAAGAAAAGGAAAAAATTATGTTCAATGCTACCTCTCAGCATAGCTATTGTATGACTTTATATCCACTGAGATACTCAACAAGGTAAGGAAAAAGCTGGCAACTTTGGGAATGGGAACAGGCTCTCCTCACATCAGCAATAATTAGGTACTTTACAGTTATTTAAAGCCAAAATTGAAGTTTAAAATTTGAACAAATTCCATATTGTTAACAGATTTGGATAATTGACTGTTTAGCTGATTTGCCAGGTGATGCTGAGTAGGCCTATGTAGACACAAATTCTTGTGTGGATGAAGATGTTAAAACTGTAACCTGCCTCTAAAAACATTGTTCTTTTTCTAGGAATAGGGAGTTTAGATATTTTGTTGTATCTTTGATTTAAAGAAAAGCAAAGCCTCCTCAGCATTCCTATCCTTAAGCAATTAGGTTCAACTAACTTCAGATCATCATATGCATATAGTTTCAGACTTCTATTTTCCATTTAATTTAAACTCTCTACATGTGGCCAATTGGTCCAAGGTTACCTTCTGCAATGCCCCGGTTAGAAGTCCAAAATAGACCTAGGTACAGGACCTTTCTCTCGTTTTTTTTTCAGTGACCATTTGGTGATTAAATCTGCAAGCTGTTGTCTCTCCAACATGGTTTTTGCCTACCACTGTTAGTGGCATTTGTTCTCCAAACTATATTTGAGAAGTGAAGGTTTCCAACAGTGAAACAGTTCCCAGTTCGCCTTCTCTCTCACAAATAATAGTACTGAACTTTCCAGACAAATCTTAGTCTAGCCTAGAGTGTTTATGACAAGTTCCTAATATTTCTGAGGTCCCTTGCTAGCTCTAAGCTGAGTTCTACAGGGTGGAAGAACATTTAAGGAATTTGTTCAGTCATAAATGCCAGTGGCAGAAATTAATCTTTTTTTTTTTTTCTTAACTACAGCTTTATTGTATTTCTTCAGCCGGGGTATGACTTTCACACAGCTTGATCTTTCCTGAGTGAAATCTTAATTCTTAAAATTAATGTGAATCCATTCTCACTTTTGACTTTCCCACTATTGTTTGGTTTAAATCAGAATGTGGTGACTTAGAAATAACCTTTATCCTCTCCACAGGGAGATCTCTTGAGCTTGTTTTGTTTTATCTTGTGTAAACTCTGTCATGTGAGCAACATTGGTATAAAATAAATGGCTTAATTGGAAGATAAAAGGAATTCATTGCCCTATTCAGATTCAGCCAAATATTAAAACTGCTGATCCTCACAGAGTGTAAATCTATTATTTTTAAATGGGTGCCAAATGAAGGCTGCTTTTAATATTCATTGTATGTATGTTAAGTGGCTGTTACAGGCTTTATTTATGACAGAGGTGCAAGGTGGCCTGGAACAATGTACTTTGCAAATAATGACTATGAAAAGGACATGTGTTTCAGTTCGCTATTGTTCTTATTAATAAATAAAGAAACCCTCCGAGCAGTAGAAGGCAGATAAAGTAGCACATAATGATTCACTGCCAGCTGGAAAACATTCAACAAGAAAAGCCTGTAAAACAACAACCAAAGACAGACTAACAGCAAGGGAGGGGAAAAAATCACCAACACACAGGAAGGGGGATTGCAAAAGCCTATAAATGTGAGGTTCATCAGCAATCTGTGGCATTATCTTGAAGTTGGGATGGATACAAGAAATGTACGAAATAAATGAGAAGCCTCAGGACTCAAGTTCTTAGTGCTGAAGCCTTCTCAGTGTCAATAACAAAAATCAGACAAAAATACCAACACCCTTGTACTTAGCTAATGACCCACAGGAAAGCAGTAACAGAATCACAGGATGCACCCCAAGTTGTCTGGGTCTTTAGGGTACTTCAGAACTGCAACCACTCAGAAAGACTTTTTCCTACTAGACACTGTTTTCTTAGTCTTGGGTCCTTGTTTTATTTTTCCACACAGCTTCTTAACTTACATTCCAGTTTGTTAGCTTATGTTTTCATAAAAGCATTTCTGTGGGTTTTTCATATGTTTGGTTAGTCCATTTTTGTACTTCCAGGATATATTTCCCTTTCATGGTGGTTGTTGCCCATAAGAAAAAAAAATTTTTGATTGTATATTCTCCAGCTAATCAAAGATGGAACATCCCTATCCATCAGTAGGCTTTATGGTTTCCATATTAAAGCTAACATAGCCTCTGCTTCAGATAATGACAAAAATTGGTATCTTTCTTCTGCTTTCTACTTGTTACTTTTTAGGGTGCAAGGCTGAGTTAGCATTGGCATTGATGTGACTCAACAGCAATCACATGTAAGTCTCAAAACCACCCAAATTAGATGTCTACTCAAACTAGTGGGCCAAAAGCTGCAGACTAATAACTTAAATACACACACACCAATGTATTTTATGTACCCATAAATTATAAAGGTCTGCCAAACACACTTGCTACACTGGGAGTTTTCAGATGAAACAAATTTAACGGGAAAATTTAGAATCACTGAGCCTGAAATGCTTTCTAAAAATATCTAAGTTGCCACTGGTGTTTAACAAAACCAAGACAGGTCCCAGACAATTAGCTTGAAAGTATTTGGGCTTTCCAAGTCTGCTTTTCCACGGTGCCCCTGCTATACATGACACCAGAGGTTTTCACCTGTGTGATAGCAAATTGTGGGTGCACTGAAAATTTAGATCACGTGTACTAAGGAACCCTAAACCCTAATTTCTAATCTCAAGGACTTCGAGAATTCAGCTTTGACATTTCAGAAACTATGCCATATGCACACTAGTAAATCATTCCATTTCAAATACCTACATAAGAAAAGATTTTGAAAAGCTTTTTTAAAAATCTCCTGTTTGGGTCAGATATAGCTAAAATACCAGCTGCTGATATTCTCATTGAACAGAAATCCCAGGTTTGGACCACCACATCTCAGGTATCTTGCTAAGGTGTACTTTACTGACGCTGCCTCAATAAATAAGTGTCCTTCTTTGTTATGCTCATTCTATCCAAACATTTCAGAAAATTATTTTGAACAGTTATTTTTCCATTAGTAACTACTATAGGATACTGAAAAGCCCCTGCCATCCTTGCCTGATCTGTTGTGAAGAGACCATTTTCTTTCTGCCAGCTCTTTCAGCTAGCTGGGTGTGTGAAGGTCAAGGACGAGTGTGTTCTCTCTGCAAGCAGAGCCAGTCTGCAAACCACAGATACCACTTTCCTATTATCTTCTGGTCCAAGCAGGAGCATGCATTTCTCATCTATTACAGGAGTCAGAAGCAGCTCACTCTCTAAGCAACAACTTTTTAAGCACACCTGGAAAGTTATATTAACCAATTGTCTCGGTAGGGACATTTTTCACAGCCCTTAGATCCAGAGAGAATACTTCACTCAGATGGCTGCCAGTAAAGGGTTTATAATATGTAATCAATCTCTCTCTCCTCCACACATACAATCAGCATGCGGCCAGAAAAAGCTTTTCCCACGATTTCCTAAAACTGTTTTTAGATAAATTTCTAATAAAGATGTGTTATTAACAATTTCTTTTCCTTTGATAATTCCTTGCTTTTCACTTCTAAAGTGATGTGCTGTAGGAATGGGAACACAGATTTCCAGCCTGCATTTAGTTTTCTATTTGTCTATTTATACAATACTTTTGTCATCGGGTGTAGTTCCCTGAGAAGTCTGAACTGTCACAGCAGAGTATTTGATCAGCTAAGGAAAGAATCAGATCCCACCCTGGCCAGACCCATACAACAACAATAAAAACACTTCACCTCTCTCACCTCCATCCCTGAACTCTCTAAGGAAGCACTAAGCATCACATGGAGAAAGCAGTTACTTGAATAGCTAATAAATGTCATTATAGCTGAAAACTAAAATTGTCTGGGGTATGCTCCACTTCAGGTAAAATCACTAAGTTACAGTTTGCAGCGAGAGGAACAGGACTTCTAAGACTGCAGTGCTGTATCAAACATATAGCTGTGCTGTTAACACAAGTTTCTTGCTGTTTCAACCATTTCTTTCCATTCATTTTAAAACCAAGTGCAGAAAGCCTGAAAACAGAACACTGGACATCTACTTAAAAGTCAAATATTTTCAAACTTCCAGTTCACCAAAAAATTCAAATCTAATTTGTTCTTTTTCAAAGTGAGATAGTCCCCAAGCCAGCATTTACATTATCAGTGAACTAAAAGCATGGTGGGTTTTTTTTGTTGGGTTTTTTGGGGTTTTTTTTGTCTTCTATGTACTTCTGCAGCTGATGATAACTAAAATACATTTAAATTACAAATAATTCAGGATTAGACTGAAAACTGTGTCTGGAAAGTCAAACCAATGTAGGGAAAAAAGAAGACAGAATTCAAAGCAAAATCAAACCAGGCAGCCCAGCTGGAGCTGAATTTCCTTCCTACTTTCTTATTCTTCCTACTTATCTTCCCTCAGCTTCATTTCACTCCACACGCCGTTTCACAAGAAGGAAACAAACAGCCCTCAAATTAAGCTTCTTTAAGAAAGCCCATTAACAACTGGATCAGCTTCCAGCAAGTTAACTCAGACTCAATAGCTCCTTTGCCCACAGAGCAAATCTTGCCATTCAGATCTGAGTACTCCTGTGTCCAGGATGTAAAGGACTTTATAACTGAGCATTCTTTGGCTACCATTTTAATTTGTTTCCTACAAAAATTATTTTAGTGAATTGTGATAATCCTTCAAAAGCAGAGTCACAGCAGTAGGTAAGAAGTGCCAGTAATAAACCTCCAGGGAGAGAAGCACTTCTACTGCAAAGAGGAGAGGAACAAAGAAAACCACTTGAGAAGCAATAAGTAAAAAATTGGGAGGAGGATGTGTGTGTGTGTGTGCATGTCTGTATGTGTGTGTTTTAAAAAAAAATGGCAGTGGAGCTGGTGATTACAGGCAATGGCAAGAAGAAGGCAAAAATCCCAAAAGAGGAATGGACAGAATAGCCATAGCAAAATATCCTCCTGGGGAAATTTTACAAAAGGTTTTGACAGTTGAAAATCTCCGGGATTTTTGACAGCTCACAGCAGAGCCTTGTGACAGCAAGGCACAAATGCATAGGGCATACTCTGTGACAATGCACTGTCCATGACAATGCATAGTCTGTGACAATGCATAGTCTGTGACAACGCATACTACTGAAAGCTTTCTTTTTAATAAAGGAGATACATAAACTGCAAAAGCAGCAATAGTCTGGCAAGGAAAGCAGAAGCTGGTCTGAGTTCTCTGGATTCACAGGACAGATCCCCTCCAAACAACCCATACCATTTCCCAAACACTGCTAAAAACTTCACATGCCAGCCAACACTCAACCCACCTTGGCACATCCTGCATTTGTTCAGCAACAGGCTGGACACCAGCACCAACTCCAGTTCCCTGACAGCTTGCACAAGCCATTCAAATGCTCAAGAATGACATGATCCATATGAAAATTGTACCAGTCCACATGCCCTAGTTCCTGGTGACTCTCAAGGTGCAAACTGTGGCCTTGTTATCTTACTCAATTACAGTAAGAAATGGAGGCAATATCTTTCTACTGCTCTCCACACAATTTACACATTTCCTGAATGTAATTTTGAATGCTACTAACATGCAATCCCTGCCACACAGAAAGCAGCAGGTAAAATTAAAAAAAGCCAAAACCAGTCAAAAGTACAAAAGTATGTGCCTAGAAGGACAAAAATGTTACGAGTATCTCTGTCAATATATAGATAACAGGAAGAAATGTTAGAGACCTACAGAATGATAAGAATCCCTGAAATAAAATGAGGGTATTTAACAAAGTAAGAGTCAAATATATCTAGATATTTGGATTTTTTAAAATACCATTCAATTGGTAACATGACAGCACCCTGCTTCAAAAGATATATGCTTCTGATACACATAGATCAAAAGCATATGCAGAAGCTTACATGAGTACATGCAGTGCAAAAACAGGTGATTTCACATTTGCAGTGTAGCTTCAAACCTTTTGGGATTTGTAAACAAAGACCAAGTTAATTAAAGCCATCACTGACAATTCTTTTTCAGCCTGATACAAACACAGTGTTAAATTCAGGTAGCACTTTACAGCCCCTCTTTAACACTGCAGAAGACAGCTTGCACACGTATCATAGCTTAGGATGACAGCTCACTCTTCCTAACACAAGTTTCCAGCCTCTGCTCCTCTCCTGGCAGATGCTGTGAGCATTGTGCCCTCCTCACAGCCTCCAGACTGCCAATCCCTGAAGGTCATCATTACTGCAGTCATTTGCAATCTGAACCACATCCACACAACTTTTATTTACACACCAGTTTTATTACATAGTCATATTTCTATATTTCTTTTACATATTTCCATTTTTCTTCCTCCACATTTTTTATGCCCAAATGCTGTCTAATATCTATTTGAATAGTAGGTGTTACCAAGAGGAATAATTAATGTCCAAATCCACTTTTAACTCACTCATTAATCACTAGCAAATGACTTTGTAATAGTGGTTTGTAATAATACTGTGTACTGAAGCATTTTTGAGTGGCTTCAAAAGGAACACATCTATTTATCATCTCTCACTTTCACAGAAAATCCTGGATAGAAAAATTCTCATTTGAGTGTCTGCCACTTCTCTTAAGCTCTCTGAAGAACAAAGCAATTACTGCATATTGCCTCTGACAATTTTACTTATCTTTAATTTGCTCCTGAAAATCTATTCCAATTATCAAGAGAGACACCACATAAAATCACCACAAGAACCATAAAGGCACAGCAGAAGGAGTACCAAGGCTTTTTCTTCACAGAAAGAGCGACTGGGCTTTGGAATGGGCTGCCCAGGGAGGTCGAGTCACTGTGCTTGGAATTGTTTAGGGACAGACTGGATGTAGCACTTAGTGCTATGTTCTAGTTGACAGGCTGGTGTTTGGTCATAGGTTGGACTTGATGATCTCAAAGGTCTTTTTCCAACCTAGTTGATTCTGTGATAACCTCCAGGAAATATTTCCAGGCTAGCATGTGAATAAATTTTAAAAAAAGGCTAGAAACTGATTTGTGATGTCCTCTTACCCTTTTGCTGCCTTATTAAATTATTCAGAGAAATACAGATATGGAGAAACCAGAACCAGGTAAATGACCTGGGCCTGCATACATAAAGAGATTTTTTTATGACGTCACCCGAGACACAGAAATCAGTTGGCTGAACCCAGCATTTAGATGCAGCAAACAAGAAAATGCTTCCAAGAACCAGGGGCAGGCTTGGTTGCAGGCCATGAAGCTGTTTGCATTGTTTCATACATTTTGAAATGGCTGAGGCTTTCATTTGTTCTGAAAAGTAAATGCATTTGGCCTTCATATTAAGGTGAACTCTGCTATAGTGGAGCTTAGTGCAGCAGGCTGGAATGCAGAGTGGGGTCAAGGGAGCACCAAAACATACCTCGAACACAGGACCTCTAATGTCTGGAAATTGCCCAAAATTCTCCTTCCCCATTCTGAGAAAAGTCATTGTAACCACACTCATTCATAAATGTGCCATGTGCAATGCTTCATTCAAAATAAAGCTTAGGATGCTAGTCATGGAAGTGAATCAAAACATTTGCTGCCATTTGAATTCTGTGCCAAACTTGCTTCTGCTTTCCCTGACAAGTCTTCCATCCTTAATATGGAGTAAAGATATGAAAAAGACTTGAAGTCAATTTCCTTAAAATCTTCAGGGTCATTTTTCCTACCACAGGAAATACAGACTTTGCATCCAGTCTTGTTTTTATAACTTCATACATTTCCCTCTGTATATATTTTCTTTCCCCTTTTTATCTTTCTTCTAGTAACCCATCCACCCATGTGCACTCCACATGTCAAATTATTTCTGTCATCACGTTACACAAACAACTCCTACAAGAGAATTTAAAAAACCCAGAAAACCACGATGACATCCATCTCCTCCTAGCACCCCTTTTATCTCTGTCATACTCTATGGGACATGATATAACACTGCCGCTGTCCCAAGACCTAGTGTGTAATCTCATGTACCACAGCACACATGAAATTGTAGGTCATATCTGTCATGAAGAAAATGGCATGCAGACAAAAGGAGGACAAGACAGGAAAGGTGAAAAGCACTGCTTAGGAGAGTAGTAGAGGTCCAAACCCTACTACCTCTCTGCTGCTTCCACTTAACCATTTTTTCATGTGCCAAGCCAAGTTTTGGATCATTACAGGTTTTTTAATCAATTTGTGCTGCATCTAGATATTTGTATATATATAATTGTTAAAGACAAAATTATAATCAATTGCTTATTGATGAGTTGTTTTTATAGCTGCAAGACATGGCAAACATTCAAAAGAGGCATACATTTCAGCAGAGTCAAAGACAACTATAATTTAGAGAAGACTCTGACTTTTGCATGACAATTTTTACTGGATCTAATTGTGGTTTGAAAACACCTGCCTTCATAACATACAACTACCTTTTTCCTAATAATCTTTATAGTACAAATATATCTCTTTGAGCTGTGTTAGTGCAGTCAACTGAGTTACAGTACTTGAGCACATTACACTTAAAGCTTCTAATGATTGACTGTCAGAGTAGTTAGATAAGATTTGTCGGTGAACTTGCACACTACACATAGCAGATACTCAAATCTTAATAATTCACGGGCAACAAAAGCAGAATTAC
>PYHW01009849.1:1178206-1194976 GCA_013186435.1 Turdus rufiventris
GAGTTCTTGGTGAGGCAGAAGACTGATCTCCTGACACTCTTTATTTGCTGTTAAAGACAGATAAAAAGCCAGCCTCACATTGATAATATTTCTGCTTTTTTTTGCACCCATTAAACTAGAAGTAAATGGGTATTTTTTGTTCTGGACTGGCCTCTGTCAGCTGTCCTCATCACTCAGCAGTGATCTCAGCAGTAAAACCCAACTGCACAGATCACATTAAGTTCAGAATCCACCCTAAGGAAGAGGAAACCAACAAACAAGGGCTGGTTGAGGCTGCTACTTTATGAAAGGCCCCATTCCACAGATATTAGGAATATTCGAAGGCCAAATGTGGAGAAAAATTGAAAATAATTAAGAACTTAACTAGAAGACAAGCAAAAATACCTGCACAATGTCAGTCCCACACAAGGAGCTGCTGAATCAGTTTTCTACCAAAGACTCCATATCATTGTTCAGATCTATGCATTATAATCTGTACTTTTAATTTACAAGCAAGTCATTTTACAAAAAATCTTTATTTAAATTTATTATAGACTCTTACCAATTATTTTATCCAAAATTGAATTTGATACATTTTTAGCTACATGTATTTTATCTGTATAAACCAGAGTTCTAACACCAGTTAATATTTGTAACAGTAATATAAAAATACCTCTTTAAAGAAAATACACTGAGAACTGTCTTCAAGAAATTTAAGAGGATTTGTAGTATTTCATTCAGCTGATCTGAGGAAAACCAGTAGAAAGGTACAGCTCTAAATCACAGGACTGCTCTTTCACTCACCTGCAGACAAATATTAGATTGCAGATTTAGATTATTTTAATTGACAAAGGCATGGTGTCATAAGAAAGGATATTGCATGAGCCTACAGCAGTTTCAAACAAAAAGGCAAAAACCTGCTGAAACAACACCTGAACTCCACCTCGCTACTTAGTTCTACCATGTCAAAATACAAGACACACAAACCAGAAAACTGATAGCATCCTTCCTGCACTCTTTGTTGTTATTGTTCTAAGAGCTATTAATATTCATTAATTAGGTAGGTGCAGGTCTTTGAAGGCATGGGTGGTGCCTCTGTCAACTTTGCATATGTATTACAGTTCCCTACACAACCCTCCCTTTTGTCTCCTTAATGTTTCTCTGCGCTGCTGACATTCATATCAGCCTCCTTGTATCTTCCTTCTTCCCTTCAGTCCTTCTGTCAGGCTGATCAGCAACAGCCTTTTTTTGGCATCCACAGCCCTTCATTGTCAAGCACAACAGCTGTTTGGTTGTTTTTTTTCAGAGTCACAAGCTCAGTTTGTTTTCCACAAGCAATTTACTTTCACATTTTAAATGCTTGAGCCAATTTAATAATCGTGACTGATAACCTGACAAACTTTCTGTCACACGTTAGACTTGCCAAAACAGAGCAATGTTTCTTCAGCTTCAACAGCAATTTGTTTTACTCTTCAGAGGATGAAAGCAGTTCCAGTCACTAAGTACTGGACTATGAAGAAAACCCACAACAATGTGAAAGGCCCATGTACAGTAATTTCACAACTATGAGTCACACCCTTTTGACTAAAATTTTCCCCCAAACCTGGAAGTGCGCCTTATAGTCCGGTGCGCCTTATGTGATGTACTAAGATGCGACATTTGCCACCCCAGAAGTGTGAGTCGTGGGGTGAGCCGGCAGTGCCGCGGCAGCTGGGTGGAGGCGGGGCCTCGGCCAGCAACTGCGCGGGGGGAGCTGGGGGCGGATCCTTACTGCAAAAAAAAAGTGTGCCCTACAGTCCGGTGTGCCTTATCTGATCTACAAAGTTGCGAAATTTGCCGGTTCATGGGGCGTGCCTTATAGTCCGGTGCGCCTTATGGTCGTGAAATTACTATATTATTCAAATTGCTCTGAGACAGGCTTTGTGGTGAACAGACCTTGGTCTCGTTTAACACAAACCACAAGATCAGGGACAGTTAGTGACCACCCAGCAGGTGATCTATAAGTACAGCGCACTTAAAGTGGTAAAAAGTTCGATAGAAAGTTACTCCTGTCAGCCATCCTTTTTGTTAGCATGTGGGCTTTTTTAAGAGGTATATTCCTTACAAACACTACTATTTCTTTTTAAAACCCTACCATAAGTACTTTCTACAGATTTTATATTATATTCATGTTTTCTTCTTGCACTGAGAAGTGATTTATAGCTGTGCTAGAGGAGCTGAAACAGCATGTGCTTGGCTCTACGGTTTTGATTTATTATATTAAGTTGTGAGAAAACAAAGGTTACCTCAAAATACTGTATCACATATGTTCATAGAGTTATTTTTAGACTTGCATTGATTTCACCTAAGAAAGCAGTTTGGCTTGTGCTGTGCCGTGCGTACACAATACCCTGTGGGCCTGAAGGCACCTGAAGAGTCTATAAGCATTGTGATTTCATTAAAAAATTAAATGATACAACAGGGAAAAATTCATATTTACTGCTATATTGCCAGCATCTGCCAACAACTCTTCAATATTCTGACAAGCATCAAGATGGTATTGATGCTGTTACTTTTAATTAAACTTGAATTGATGTGTGCTGTGTTTGAGGAAGATGATTTTTACTTTTTAACATCAACTGTTTTTGCTTTTGAAATCAAAATATTCTGATTTAATTTTTTTTCTTTCATTATAGGCTGCAAATATCTAGTAAACATTCATTTTTCTTCTACTACAGATTTTTATTGTGGAAGGGAATGACAGCTTTTCCAGTAGCAAATTTATTCAAGGGTTGAAATAGTGGGAATATCATTACTAAAAAAAGTTCCATTCAATCATTTGGTAATAGGATCCAACCCCATTTGCCTTCACTGATGTAATAAAAATTTATGTCAGTGGTGCCAAAATTTTCCAAGACTTATTTGCATTTCAAACAAAATGTATTTGTTAACTTAAGATAATACCATGAGACAAGCTCTGTGCTTTTTCAGAGCAAGATTGGAAGCCGTGTTTCTATGGCTTTCTCAGATTGGAAAACTTTGCACCATAACTGAATAAAACTCTTATTATTTAAAGCAGTGGAAATACACAAAATGGTAAAACAGATTCAAACAGGTACAACTATAAGCATTCTGGGAAAATAACTTCACATATGATCAACATTGTGTATTTGTGTTCTCAATAAGTTCTCTCCATGCTGGACTTGGTCTAGTGCAGATTTTTACAGTTTCCCCTGCATTTGTTCCATGAAAGAAATTAGACCCACAAGAACTCACTCTCTGCTGCTTGCTCAATGATTCAAGCTCAAAACCACTACAGAATATAGAGGGAGTGATAGAGACTGAGAGAACTTACGGAGAGCAAATATTTTGCTGTGATGCGCACTCATGAGAGCTCACAGGCAACCTAAATCTTAGCCTTTTCCAATTTTCACTGTTTAATTTGTCAACTTAAATTGCACACCATTATATTATAATGAAGTTAAGGTTTTTTTCTTTTTTCTTTTTTTAACTGGCTGCTATACTTCTAGCTAAGCTAAATGAGAAACTAAGTTTAAATCTCTAGTTCTGTAAATTCAGTCACCTGAGAACACTGCCATGTGTCCCTGCGAAGTGCCCCATTCAAAGATATGAACCTGATGTTTAGCCAACATCCAGCCATGTTTAGCCAGTTAGCCTTGGAAAAGATAAAGCAGCTTTGCTGCAGGCTCCACAGGGACATGCAGGAGCTCTGGGCTATGTCTCTTGCAGGGGATCTCAGCCTGCCCCCAGGCAAAGCAGGCAGTCATCCATGGAACACTGCAAAATGCTGCAAACGATTCCAGCTCCAATCTCAGCTCCACCAGCTGCTGCCAGGCTAAGCAACAAACGGGATGAGACTGGTGGAGTGACTGCACCACTCTGTTTTGAGTTCTTTTAACATCTGCTTGGGGATATCTACTTATCTGTCGGCTTACAGAGCATTTTAATACTATGAAACTTATTGAGGATAACATTAAAGTTTGAATATCTGGTTTAAAGGCAATGTACCTCAAATGTAAACAAAAATATCTTGAATAGAACACTTGAACATTTAAGATGGCAACTATTATCTTTCTTCATTTTAAAATTTCACTTTTCTGCCATTTAATGAATTATATAAATATTTCAATGTCTTTCTTGCTCACATAATTTCTAAACGGTATTTTCAGAAGTCTTTCTCCACTGATTATGACTACATGATTACTATCATTTGTGAGATGGAGTATTTTAAAGCATAGAAGTGTCATAGACGGTGGTATTCACTTGCTAGGAGAACAGCCAGCTTCCCATTATTTCTCCAGTGAAAACATTTGACTAATGAAACTGGTGATAGACCAATTGTAAAGGCTCCTCTGGGACACATTTCATGGCAATACAGTGTGTTTCCTTTCAGCCCATTACTATCCTCTCTGGAATTCAGGATGAAAATAAACTCGAAAGGAGTTCCAAGTCTGAATCTCATTTAAAAGTTTGTTGAATCTCCAAGAGACAAACAGATGTGCTTGTCTGTTAACTTCTCTCGTCCTCCTACCTCTGGTGAAGAATTTTATCAGGCTATTAATTGCAATGAAATATCGATCATTACATAAATAAGAAAGCATTTTATAAGGCTTTAAAAATCTGTACATTCTGTGCCTCTCTGGCAAACAGTAACAGATGTCGAGCCAACATCCAAACAGATCAGTGACACGGAATCAATGTTTGTTTGTAGATATCACTTCCCCAACACAAATGGTGTCAGATTGGTTTGGTCATGATCTTTTTGCAAAATATTTTACTTCTGGATTTTTTTATTTTTAGTACAGATGAGGGCAAAGTGTTAGAAAATATTAATTTACCAATACCAAAGCTGTTGGAATGACATTACAAACTACTAATAGCAACCCCCTAAAATAATTTAATGCACTTGCTTAAAGTTCTTTTAGGTTACACATGCAAGTGAGATACTTGAACTAGACTGACAGGGCTTAGAAACTACAATAAAAATTAGCGGCAGGATATCAGCCATATCAAACCAATTATCCACAATCCTGTTCTTCCCCACTTATTCATCAGAACAAAGAAGAAAATGTGACTATAGACAACCTTGAATTTGCCAAAAGAGTTGTCCCATTTCATGATTTTTTTGTTGAACCACCAATACTTATTTTGTATAGGTATCACAGTCTTTATATTTCACTTGAGTTTTATTTACCACTTAAAACTCCATTAGATCATTTAATTTCCTTTTGTATCAGCCACAAAAACTGCTCATCATAAGTCAAAAGGTTTGAGAGCTGCATGCTACAGGGGTACTCCCATGCCCCATGAGCTGTTTCACTTCAGTCAAATCTACTTCCTATCTTCATCCTTGCACCTATATAGCATCTCTCCCTCAATCATCAATCTGGCTGTCTCCCAAATCACAGTGCAGTGAAAATCCTGAAAATGTCTAATTTTCAAATTATACATATTAAGCTACAAATATATATATATATTTAAGATCTGGAAGTTTCCAGCAATAATTTGTCAACTTAGGCATCCATATGTTCTTTTGGTTTACCCAAAGACACAGTCAGTCTGCTTCTTTTTGAGAGAATGTCAATACCTGAGCACTTCACAGCACTTCTAGTACACTCAATGGGAGGGCATAGAACAATTTGCCATATCTCAGCATCCTCCTTAGCGCACCCAGGCTTTCTTCCCCTGAGACAGAAAAAGTTCTATATGCAGCTGCTCATTTTATTCTCAGCATAACTCATGTCAGGGCCTAAACCAAAAGCTTACTTATTACAGCATAGGACAAAAATTATTCCCTCAAACCCAGGAATTTGTTCAGGGTACTTATGGGACAAAGTTGGTCTCCTTCAATACATCCTCCTGTCTTTATTGCTGCTTGATACTCTTCCCTCCGTGATTCCCATCATAAATGAGCTCATCCTTATGGTACAGCTAGACAGGAGCTCTGGTGGAACACATGCCTGTGGTCAGTCACATGGAAGTGCCCTACGAGCCTGCTGGCTTGGCTCAGAGCTACTGCCCTTCCCAGCACTTCTGCCAGTGGAGCTTCCTGTCCAAAACCAGCTGCTGTGGAGGACAGTGCATCAGCAGTGCAAGCTGTCTGTTGTAACAGCAAAAACTTACATGCATCTAGATGGTGGTTTTAGATAAAAAGGACAAATTGTGATCAAGGTATCTGTTAGATCCCTACCCTATAACTTGGTGGAGGAACATGGAATACTGATGGAATATTATTATTGTTGTTGTTGTTATTATTATTATTATTATTATTATTATTACTATTATTACTATTATTGTGATAAGTTGCTGTAAATAAAATTTTCTATTCTGCATGGAAAAACAAAGCGCTATAGTTGACCACTGTAAAAAATTGCTACTTTTACTTGTACTATCTTTGGAAAGCTTTCACAAACTAACTACTAGAGGGCATGCTACAAAACAGTCTGATTCCTTCTACATTCTGTTAATAGAAAATTGTGCATTTCTTGTTAGTTGCCTGAGTTGGGTGTTATAGAGCATCCTTGAAATAATCAGTCCCTTCAGATCTCTACCATAGTCAAGAGGTTTGCTGAAAGGCAACATCCTAATTCCAGAGATATACTACATAGATTTTCTTTCTAGTCTCTTCCCAGAAACAGCGATGCATGCATTCCACAATTTTCACTCTTATGGAAAAGAATCTTTTGCACTATGCAGTAATTTTAAATTGTTCCTACTTGCACCATTCTAAAAATAATTTCCTCCAAAGCAATTTTAAGTTACATGATTTTCTTATATTGCTCTTTATGTTCATTATACAGCTTTTGAGATTTGCATTACAAATTAAAGAACTTCTCTCCTACAGAAGCCAAACTTGTACTATGTTTATGGCACTTTTCATCTCAGATTTATATTGCACATGAATGTATCTCAGGCAACTTAGCATGGAAATTTTATTTTGACCGGGTACAGGAACAGAGCTTTCAGAAGCTGTCATAAACACGAGTCTCGCCCATGCTATTAAGTCCTTTTTTTCACTTCTTTACTCTCTGCCAATATGACTGCTCATCTGGATAAAACAGGATCTTAAAATTGCAGCTAGGTTCAATGTAAATCTTTTAAACTTTCTAACATCAAATTTTATTCTTCTTCTAGTCCTTTTCTGGGGTATGGCACCAAAAAAATCTTCCTCCTCCTTCTTTAGATAACCCAGACCCAGATCTCTTCCCCCATTCTCCTTTGGGTTGTATAAGAAATGTTTTGTAGGCATGTGCATGGCTTTGCACTGCTGTAGACGTATTTAGAGACAATTTAAGAAACATATTAGTCAACAGTGATAAAAAATATTATCATGCAAGGAAGTTTTTGAACATCCCTCTCAGAGATTCTGAAGTCAAACTGACACATACTAAATTTCCATTATTTCATTTACTCATTTTCCTTAAGAAAGAGAGCTTAATTTCAGTTATATTTGGTTTCAAGCCCTTCCGTCACCAACAAAAGATAGCAAAGATAAGTTAGGCAAGTTTCACTCAATGAAATTTTTATCTTTCTCTCCAGCATGAAATTTGGAAGAACATATTTAGCAGATCTCTAGTTCCAGAAAGCTTCCTAACATCAGATAGAAAGAATCCTCATTATTCTAATGACAATACAGAAGACAGGAAATACCTAATTGCTATTTCATGGTATCTGGAACAGTCCCACCTTCAGCAATGAAGGATAATCTTTCACCAAAGAGGCAGTGCTGAGGAAAGTACCTGACAGAACTTAGGCAGGAAATGACAATTAAATGTGTCCCCACAGGTAACATGTTGAACTGTTCAATCTTGCCTGAAATGTCAGGTGGGAAATTTTGGGTGAAAGGTATCTACATTTAAGGTTAACACAGACAAGGAGATGGAAGATGTATGTGACAGATCATTTGAAAATGGAAAAATCTAGTAGTAGAGATAAGGTTTTCCCCTCATAAGCATTGTAGCATGTGTCAATCATCCTCACCTTCAAGAGCAAGAGCACTGTATTGTACAGTCCTTTCCTTGCACAGGCTTACCCTGACACCTCTTATTTCATTCAACTGTATCCAGTTAAAACAACCCACTGCAGATCTTACCGTTTCCGTGGAGAAAATAACTACTGAAATTAATGGACGATAAAGAAAATTACCTTTGGATGTGGCAATACAAAATAAGAATTGCCATAGCAGAACATAGCAGAAGCCCTCAGAGTAACAGAGCTTTTCTGAAGAACTCTGGAAATCAGAAATACAGTCATCCAAGTAGATGCTGTCATCCATGCCAACACTATTCTCCATGCCAGGAAATCTGTACTGAAACAGAAATCATTTTTAATGTATCCCAGAGATGAGACATAATATATCTATAGCCTGAACTGTGAACTTATTTTACCTCTGAAAGACCTCATTGCCTCTAGAATGACACTAAAGGATTACGGCTACTCTTTGCTGTTGCAGACTTTTTAGCTTCATGCATTTCCATTCACAGTCTCAGAAGAATAACCTCTGGCAAAGATAGAGCCAAAGAAGAGAGATTCCATTCCAGCAAGTTTTTACAGGAGGAAAAAAAAAGGGGTTAAAAAAAATTATATAATAAATTGCAGTTTTAAAAAAAGTTTTAGAAAAGGTTATACAGAATACTTAATTATAGGAAATTGCTCAACAGCAGCCTATGAACCCCATAAAGGAGAAAGCAAGAAAGGTGTCAAAAGCAGCTGTCAGGTACATGCAAAAAAGACAGAAACACCAGTTCTGTCAACTGAACAAGCCTTCTGAGAAAAAAAATTATTTTGTTTGTATGGTAAAGAACATAGAGAATGCCAGAGAATGCTGTCCAAATGCTTCTTGAGCATTGTCAGGCTGGTGCTGTGACCACTTTCCTGGGGAGACCATTCCAGTGCTCTAGTTTTAACAGGTAGGGTAGAAGATTACAGTAATTTCACAACTAAAAGGTGCACTGGACTATAAGGCACACCTCCAGGATTCAGCAAATTTCGCAGCTTTGTACATTATATAAGGTGCACTGGATATAAGGTGCATTTTTTTTTTTTGTAGTGAGGAGCTGCGCCGTGCACAACAAAGTAACAAATTAGTAACAGAACCGCATGATTGCGGGGTTTACTGGCAGGTGCTCAATTTGCAAACATTTTTCACAGATTGGTGTAGCCTTTAAACACAGCCCCAAGCACCCTCCCCCTGTTGCAGGCCCCGGCACTCCCGTCCAGCGCTGGCTGGCGTAGCTTGGCTCGCGGCTCAGCCGCCACGGCCGCCACCAGCTTTCCCCCTGTGCCCGGGCTGCGGCTAGTGCTGGCTTCTTCCCCCCTGTGCCCAGGCTGAGGCCAGTGCTGGCTTCTTCCCCCCTGCACCCGGGCTGCGGCTGGCACTGCCTTTCCCCCTCGCACCCGGGCCGCCACCGCTACCAGGCTCGCCCCGGCCCCGCACTACCCTGATGTCACCAGGCAGGCTCAGCTTGGCTTGAGGCTGTTGCGGGTTCGCACTTCCAGGTTGGCAAATTTCCGAACTTTGTGCATATATAAGGTGCACCGGACTATAAGGCACACTTCCTGGTTCAGACCAAAATTTTAGTCAAAAGGGTGCGCCTTATAGTGGTGAAATTACTGTGATTTTCCTGGGTAGCTTTACTTCTCTACAGTATTACTGCAATTGGCCATATTTGCAAAAGCCCTATGAGAAAAAAGAAAAGCAGGTCCACCTAAAACAAGTGTATACACACATTTAAAGTCAAAGGAGCCACACAAACGGCAGAGCAAAGCAAATCAAACACAGCAGGTTTATTGGATGGGGATGAGGTAAAGAAAATTATATGAATGATCATTAGCTGATTCAAAAAAAACCCAATATTTAGTAACGATCAAAAGGGCAAGAAACAAAAATAGCAATGCAGGAGGGAGAAAGAAATTGCTGCTGCATGCTAGGTCAGCTCAGGCATCCAATCAAGCAGCAGGAACCATGCTGGGGTTCACTGATAAAAAGCATAAAGTTACTCAAAAAAATGTAGTATCACAAACACCATCTACTTTGCAGCAGAAAGATAGAAATTTGGAAGTGAAAAGAGTTAATTTGGAGGATTGGCAGGGCAGGAAGGCCAATATCAGCTTACTCACAGGGACACTGTAGCAAAGGAGGACTTAGAATAAACACCAAGATTCACAGATTAAAAGTCTGGAGCAGACTGGGACAACAGCTTGCACCAGCAGGAGAAGGGATGCTGAGTACAGTAGGAGAAATAACACAGAACAGAGAAAACAAAGTTGAATTATATAACCATAGATGGAAGAATAATTGTCTTCAAAAAACTTACCTCATCACCAAGAGCAAAGGAAACATTTAACAAATATTATTATTATTATCCACAAACCCTAGAAGGCAGACACCATTGACTGAACTTTTACTTGGTCCACAACACACTGTGACAGCTTTAACAACAACAACACAGCACATAATTTAACCAAATGGGATCCCAGGTGCTCAAAACTGGTTTGAACATACAGAAACACAATTCTTCAAAGACTCAAATGAAGAGGGACTGTGTGTGGAAAGGAAACACAAGAAGTTGTGCCCAAATCCCATAAAAACTCAGATTCATACCATAAATTTTCTGCAAATAAAATATTTTGCCTTTACTGATTTACTTTCTTTCTTAATTTGCTACAGAAGATGAAGACAGAGAGGCAAGGAATTCATTTTTGATGCAGATACATCTGACACCTTGAAAAACCCATCTTACAATTTGGACTTCCAGCCCTGACAGAATGTAGACACAATGGCAGCATGGATTGCATTAACGTGAATGAGATAATGCTCTTCTTTCATAATGCCCTTCCAGCAATGAGAGCTGAAAGAACCAGCAAAGTCATCCTCACAACGTGTTTCCAGATAGTATGAAAACAGGTGTCTCTCTCCAGTGCTCACTGCTGTCTCAGAGGAAAGCAGGACTTTAGCTCACATGGCACTGCTACCACAAGATAAGATGCCTGTGCCTGGCACCTGCACAGCTGAATGCAGCTTCCTGGATCTTTGACAGGTAGGGAGACAGGTTATGCTGCTCTGTATGCCTAGCAACTGAGGGCATTGATGGGCATTCTTGTAAGATCACCATTAGCAGGGCTACCCAAGCTGCCTTCTTCAGGGGGTAGGATGAGAACTCAAGACTGTTCTTCACTTTTCACGATCTCCACTCTCAGAAGTATCAAAAGGTGCTGATAAATTTCACATATTCCAAATTGCAAAGCACATTTAATTTATCTACATCAAGCAAGAATCTCATGCAGTGCTACCTAGACTTAATATCAGAGCCAAACCTTGGGCATAGAATCTCTAGTGAAAAACACTGAATACATCTTGCTTATTCCTGAGTTTAATTTCTTCCAGTCCCTTGATCTCTCTTTTCCTTATTCTGTTTTACCAGCATTTTTTTTCTCTGCCTCAACTGTTCTTTTTTGCTAGTTGCTGCTGTCCCTTAGTGCAGGTATAGCACACCCATGGTGTTTTCTCTGCAATTAAACTGTAAACTGTGGTACTGCACAGCTTGGTTAGCTTGGTGTTTACTAAACAAGAAAGCAAGCTGCTCTGAAAAAAACAAAATTTTTTTTAATCATTCACATCCTTCTGAGCAGCAGTGAAATCCTGGCACATCCTTTCCTGTGGGCTTGCTACCCATTACAGGTTTAAGTGCTCCTGGCACTCATTAAGAAGGAAGAATTTCATTGCTGTTTGGCAACACATGAAAGTCATAGTTCCTGGTAAAAGTGATTCCCTGATCCAGATGGTGGACTGCCCAATCCTCCAGTTCCACATCAGAAGTGGCTCTGAGGGTTAGCCAGGATATTGGAATGATGAGGCACAAGCACAGAGCACTGGGAAGTTTAACTGTGTTTACTTCCTTCATCATGTGACAGACAGATCCATCTGCTGGGATTCTGATGATCCAAACACTGAATTCCCCAGTAGCTGTTACCCCAAATAACTTCTATTATTTTCCACTGTTTTTGGGTTATTTTGCCTTTTCCCAAGTTCCCGTGTGTGCCAAATGCCTGATGTTTAAAGTAAGAGTTTTTAAGGCAGGTCACTCTTTTTTGGTGACACAGTGAAAAGTGTGAGTGTTTTCATGGCAAGCAGTACCCTAAGGGAAGGAGGAACAGCAGGTAAAGGGGAAACTAAATCCTTCAGTGCTTATTACTTAACAGGTATTGGAGTTAAAATCATTAAGGATACCTTGAAACCTGCCTGTAGTGAACAGAGATAAATGTTTACTGAACATTCAGTTCAGTAAAAGAGTAGAATCCAGAGTTCTGGAGCTGCTGAAGCCTAAGTGGATATCAGGTAGTGAACACTCTTGATTGTTTGTACTATTGTGAATTATTGTTCTATTTATTTTGAATTACTGTGTTGTTTAACCTAACTATACTATTTTGTAGGCTGCTGTGATTTCAAGTCATTTTTCTTACTTTACAGCTGTGAAGAGTGAGTGGTTCTAACCACCAGTGACCTCAGTTTTGTAAAAACAAGAATAAGGAATCAGTGCATTCCTAGGATTCTTGCTCTGGACTCTTTCTATATTACACTGTGCTGAGAAACTCAGTAGTTCTTATTATCTAAACCAAAACTTGCCACCACATTCCAACTATGTTTTTACCAGGGTTCAGAATCTCACATTTTCCCAATCCTTCCACTTAATTTACCTTTTTTGTTCTGATAATTGTGCTACAGGGTCAGCTTCTGGTCAGCTTCTGATCCACACAACCTCCCAGATTTTTTAGTGACCTGCTACCTGCACAGTTGTTCCTCAGGTTAAAATTGAGGGAGCATCCTCAATTTTGTCATTGTAGTAACTGATGGAAACACTGGATTGTATTTCAGACAGGATGGATCCCTGAAGCATCCTACTTTGTTTACTCATCCAGTCTGCCTTTTTGTCCCATGACTACTGAAATTCTTTTTTACCAGTTACAATTAAATATATCAATCAAATTTGCTTGTGGGAATGTAGTGCAAATCAATTAGAAAGTTTTGCTAAAGATTTTCAACATCTGTTTCTTTTTTTCTATGCAAAGCCTAGTTACCTCATCGCTGGAAGAAATTAGATTGTTTTGACATGATTGTTCTCAGCAAATACACATTGTCTGTTACAAACCACAAGTTTCCCATACATGTCATACCGGTTAATAAGATGTCTGTGAAAAAATGACATCAAGACCTTTAGCTTTTATCTAAGATAAAAAATATCTCCTTGATATTAGAGGTAGCACCTTATGTGCATTGTGATTTAAATAGTTTTTCAAATGGTTCCAAACAACCACATAAAAAAAAAATCTAGAGGAAGATAGAGATCAATAGAACTAAGCTCAAGTAGTTTTAGAATTTTAAATAGTACCCATAAACAACAGTGATCTCAACAAAAGATTTTAGGCCGTGCAACTCTTTCTGAGGCAGAGGAAAAAAATATCTGTTCTTCTCAAACAGAAAGAAACTATTTGAAATCTGAATACTACCACTTCACTACAGTGGACTCTAGCTTTAATTCTGACAAGCATCACCTCTGCTACTCAAAGTTATTAAACTTATCCAAATTTTAAATTAACAATGGGTTCCATTGAGATCAGTGGTCTCATAGGGATTTGTAACTTGGTTTTATAATGGACTTGATTGTCCTCTGGATTACTTAGCATTGATTTTTATATTAACTGTATCAGAAAGTTTTACTGAAACCATTGTAGGCTGATATTAATATTAAAGGGTGAGAAAATACATTTATGGTTTTTCTGAGATAGATAATTCTTTCTTTGTTTTTCACAGAGTTCCAGAGTAATATTGGGGAGGTTGAGGTAAATACTATGTGCTCTCCTAAAGCACACATATATCAATAAAAAAGTAATTAAAGACTTAATTCTTCTAATGCAATTGAAATACTTAAATTTTCAAGAAAATTTACAGGACCTGAATTTCCATTTCTAGAACCAAACAGGCTTTTTTTTCCAATCATACCAGCAAAAAGTCCTGCTAACAAATTCCTCTTGATTCAAAGATCAGCAGTGGCCTCAGTAGAGGCTAAAAAGTGGGAGGGGATCTAAACAAAAATTAAGCCCTTTCTTGAGTGCAAAGCACTCCTGATGATTCCTCCAGAAGCACATCTGAGTATTGCAGAGGAGCCAGCTATCAGAGATGTGAATAAGCACCTTTGTCTCCAGATGTGACCGTAAAGGTGAATCCAAACACTTTTCTGTGCGAGAACACTGAACTGTCTGACAGTCCAAGTGACAAATAAAAACCCAGACAGCTTTGATTTTAAGGCTCATGCTGCTGCAATAAGAGAATTGGCTCTCACTCCACCTTGTAGCTTACACACCAGTAGTGAAATACCTTTCAAACCTGTTTAATTGTAGTCCCTACTGCTCTCTCCATGGGCTTTACTGCTGCAACCAACACATATGGCATTTTGCCTGTTCCCCATGACAGCTTTTTCTTTGTTTTTAAATCACCACATGCTTTCTCATATATTTTTTCCAGGTCTGGAAATTTAGTTTGCTTGAATAAAATATTCATGAGCATGGGTAGTAGGAGAGAATGGGATATATTCATGTCGTTCCAACTAAATATAAAGGAAGATTGCATTTCCCTCCACATCTCGTCTCTCAGTCAATAGAGGAAGATGCACATCCCAGGAGAACAAAGCACAGCACCTCCTTCTCTGTAGGGATTATGTAGGTGTGTAAATTAAAAGCCAAGGCTCAGTTAGATACATCAAATCTCACACTACAAGCAACCCCCTTTCTTCTTTAGAGACAAAAGTGCTGGATGAACAGCAGGAAGACTTACAGATATTTTAGGAGAAGGCTGTCACACCTGTGGTGCAGATCTGTGTAGGTGTACAGGTCTGTTACACCTATACTGCGCTCCTGAACACAGCATCTGACTCTGCCTTCCTTGCACTGAAAAGTAGAATTGTGTAAAAGCCATGCAATCTATTTAGACAGCTCTGTATTACTAAACTAGACTATGTATTCCTCTGCAAGATCACATTATGAATCCAGCTGCTCAAGAACTGGGATTAATTCACCTAAATTCACTACACTGGTTTAGGAAACACACTCATGGGATGCTGTAGGGTTGAGGAGGAACAATCTGCTTTCAGACTGTTGATACATAAGGGGCATCCAACCCATCTTTTTAAGTTTCCCTCTGTGAGTATATTTTTTCCACTCCCAGTTGTTGCCAGAAGAAAAATCATTTGCACCTGGTAGGTTAATACAATGCTTATTCTTCAAAAACCACTGGCCTATGGAGCCACACTACATTCATTCTGTAGGAAGAAATGGAAAGCAACCAGCCCAGTTATACCAACTTTTACCACTTCATCATGAAATCAGGTATGACTTTGGGGTCACCAGCTACAAGGGACCACCAAAGAGACCCCGAGGACAGAAGAACACATGCACAGAGGCAGGGAACACATGCTAATGCATTCAGAAAAACCTATAAATATGTAAAATATAGTATACAAACAGGAGCTTTTTCTGTTCTTAGCAGGCATGATATTTCAGAGGAGATAACCCCTTGTGCATGCAGCCAAATAAAGAACATTGGAAAAGGTAGTGTTCCCAGGCTGGGGGAAAATCTGACAGGAAATCTAAACCCAGCTCTTCAAACAATCAAACCCATGACCTTAAATGAAGATGAAGAATTACCCTGAAGGGGTCCAGGTGAATCTTCCTCAGCTGAACTCCCGGTTACATTCCTGGTGGGGAATGAAAAAATAATCTTTTTTTAATTTATACAGAAACATCTTATTCCATGTTGAACACCTGCAGAGGAGAACTTAACTCAGAATATATCAAAACCCACTAAGAATCAATATGGATGGTGGGCAGCCAACATGTTATAGTTCCACATTCTGTAATGAGGAAAATAATGGAAAAAGAACACAACAAAACCATGATCTCTAGTCTCTAAAATTCTGTATTTAGTGTGTGAATGACTGAAACAGCAAAATCAATAACAGTGAAATGTCCAATTTGTTTAAAAAACAATCCTATAAATCAGAAAAGGCCACCTCCTGTAACAACTAACAGGGAAATTCACCTGGAGATTACTGCCAAATAGGTTTCTCTGAATCACCTGGACAGAAATCACCTGGTGTTGGTAGGTGAATTTTCTGGATGGCCAGAAGCCTTTCCCTGTCACACAAATAAAACAGGGAGGTGGCAAAAATTATGCTTAAATTATACCAGCCTGGGGATTTTGTGTATGCAATGACTTGGAACTTTGAATCCTTGAAGGAAAATGGAAAGGACTTTCCCAAGTCAACCTGGTAACCAATACTGCAGGAAAAGTAGAAGGAATTGAAACCTGGGTTTGTCACACACAGGTAAAACCAGCAACCACAGATGAAATACAGCAAAAACAAGACTGACAGCATGGAGATGGTTTTTTGTTTTTTAGTTCTTGTGGGGAATTTGCATTGGTGGTTTTCTGTTTAGAGACATAAATCTTATTTATTATTTTAGGCACAGACTATATTTTTCTTTCTATTTCTAGCTCATGTTCCTCCTAGGGAAGGCACCATCAGGTAAAGAAATTTTCAGTAAAACTCCAATAATTTCAACAGACAGATAGTGGCCTTGACTCATACTGCTTACAAAGCAGAGAACAAATGTGAGTGATATACTTGGAAGGAACAAAAGTGAAGAGAAATTTGCTTCGGATGTTGCTATATTGCAGAATGCCAAGGTTTCAGTAAGTGCACCTTTCCTAGGGGCTTGAATGTACAGTAGTTTCAC
>PYHW01009849.1:1209032-1222383 GCA_013186435.1 Turdus rufiventris
TGTCATTTAATCCCCTTCTATCCAAGCAAGATCAGAAGCATTTGAGCTGTATTCAGGCTCAAGTATGGCTCTAATACAAAGGAAAAGCAAAGCAGCCTTACTCTGGAGATCAAAGGTCTAGTATGTCAGCAACAGACCTGGGGATGCTGTGTGATGACACTGGGGACAGATTTCCTACCTGTGCCTATCCCATCCATCTCATTTTCTCCCACTCACAGCAAAATCTGTAAGAGTCACAGAAAGGGAGATCTGGTACTGACTGACTGGTGTGCTGGTGTAACACACACAGGCCACCATCAGGAATCTTCACAATTCTCTGCTGGAATCCAGCTCTTACTCTAGGAAAATCCCATCTCTGTCTGACAGTAACCATCCCATAAATGCAATAGAGGAGGAAAGCTGTGATCCTGGGGAAAGCTGTGATCTCAACTCTATTCAGAATTCAGTACTTTTCAGCTACTCACTTTAAAAAAAAACATAAAACCAAAAAAAAATACCAACAAACCTCATTTGGTTCTTGTCACTATCCACATCAAATAGTTTGAAACCCACAATAGTTGTTGCTTTGAGGTACCAGGAAAGAGAACAGGATGATTGAAGCACAGTTTTAAATAACCAAAATTGACCCCCAAACTAATAAACCACTTAAGACATTCTTTTACCTTTCTATCACTACATGTTGTTTAATATGATCCAAACAGAAAATCTTCTGAAATGCACAACTAGAAATTTTTCACAGTTAGGAAAAATCCCATTTGATTTTACCAGTCAAAATGAACATGTTTCCTGTCTTCCTGCTTGTATGATATAAAGTCATTATAAATTAAAGATAAAGTAGAAAAACATTAACCTGGGGCAGCAAATTCATACTGGTTTGATTGTATACACCTTACAACAACAGTTGTTTAGGAGATTAATTGGACTCATCTGTATGTATGTGTCCACATTTCGTTGTGAACTGGTCAAACAAATGAATCCTCACTGACCTGAGCACCTGAGATTTCATCATCCAACACTTACAGCAGATTTCTCATATGAAGCTAGCAATGCACTGGAAGAGAAAATCTATTTAAGAGCAAAGGAGCAGATAGCCTCTCATGTCTCATACCATATCCTACAGTTCAGATTCCCAGGGAGCTGAGCATGCTTTACATGAGACATATAAATATTTTAGTGCAATCAATGTCTTTTTCATCTTATTCAGATGAAAATGGAGGTCTGAGATAGATATGCAATTGTCTGTGCTTTTCTAATGCCAGCATCAAAAGCTGACAAATAACTATTACATTCTCTTCAAGGAAAGGAAATAAAGAGTACCAGAAATTAAATTTCAAAAATGTTAAGGAAAAAAAAAACAAAGGGAAGGCAATAAAATGAGTTTTCCATATTGTGGTAAAACACTCTGCAACTGTAATCTGATTTTCTTCACCTATGAGCTGAACTGCTTTGATATGTATAAATTATGGTGCTTGTATTGAGAACAAGTGGACAGTATCAGGCCTGGAAGCCTGAATTAATTTTGATTTCCTCTTTATGGAAGTTTAAAAGTCAGATTTGCTACAAAAACAAAAGAGAGAAACAATCCAGCACCCATGGAAACTAGAGAAGGCAAGGAATTTTACAGAAGTAAAATACCCTAGGTAAATCAAAATATATTTTCCAGTCACTAAACCCTTCAGTTTTTTATGGGAAGTTAGATTTAGTGTTCAAGTCTATCTTTTATATTGGTTATCCAAATAACTTTGCTCAAGAAAAATTATTAGTTCAGCAAATAAAAAAGGAAATAACTTCAATATTATTTCATTTCAACCTCTTTATTTTTAATGCAGCTTTCTGAGCTGCTCATGTATTTCTTTATCTCACTTCTGTTTCATTGGCCTGAAAGGAAGAACAAAGGATAGGACAGACAACAGCCAAAAACACATTGTAGAAAACATTTGTTACCAGCAGGGCACAAAACTCTGACCCACCACTCTGTCTCACAAGTCCCCTATCCTGTCAATCCAGAATTTCTTCTAAATTCAGCAGTCAGAAAGAGGCCAGTTTATGAGACATATACATTGCTCATGCAAATGATGCACAAGGAAACTTAACACGAGCAACAGATGATTTATGCCAAGAGTCTCAGTTCATCAAGGCAGTTGCACAAGACCAGCATTTAAATCTTCCACCACATGGATATCAAAAAAAACCCCCTTTTGTAACACCATTTAACCTTCAGGATAACTGAGGGTTGGAAGAAGGTGAAAGCATAATCTTTTCCTTTTGTGACTTCAAATGTCCTGCTTGACATCTGATACTGTGGGTGGAAGGACAAGAGAGGAGAGAGAGAATGGAATTTATTCTCCAAAAGTCTTCGATGCCAGAGGCACACTGCTGTCTGCAGCACCTGGATCCCAATCTCCCCATGGAATAAATAGCTCCTGTCCTCTCACTCTTGCTCCAAATCAGACCCTTGAGCAGAGCATTTCTCTGCTGTTACTTTGCTGTGGTGGCAGAGAGAGGGATTCTGGCTGGATTCAAAACAGGGAGAAGATGGGGTAGGAAAAAAGAACAAGGAGAGAGTGGACACAGTTCACCTACAGTTCTCTTCCCTCTTCTCCTTATGGCCAGAGCAGTTGGTTTGTGCATTGCCAAAGTGCATTGCCCAGAGTACCCATGGCTCAGAGTAGGACACAAAACTGCACAGGGCAGGAGACTATATAAACACTATAGCAGTACTGCTGCTTAACAATTTTTACAGTTTTTGACATCACAATTCAAATATGACCAAGGGTACTCAAATAATATTATTTATTATTGCTATAAGTTATACCATATTATGTCTTAGTGAAGGATTCTGCAGTGATATTTCTCTTCTATTTCGTCAGTGTTA
Organism: Turdus rufiventris; assembly: GCA_013186435.1. NCBI lineage: Eukaryota > Metazoa > Chordata > Aves > Passeriformes > Turdidae > Turdus > Turdus rufiventris. The sequence continues at coordinate 1,211,908 of PYHW01009849.1, forward strand.
ATGATTAAGTTGACCTATTTTCCCCTTCCTCTTTATCAGCTTCTCAAAAACTCCTTTCCATGCTCATTTGTCTCCTATTTCAAGGCAGTTTAGGGTTTATTCTCATTCTTAAAAAATTCTCTCTTTTCCTGTTAGGGTTCTATTTATCAGGTTTTACTATCTAGTTGACTCAAGTGATGATAAGCTGCAAACTCCCTTCAAAATGTGTCCACAGCATCTGCACAATTCACTCTACTATGCAAAACCAAGGAATCCTGGTAACCTATGTATCCCTTATGACAACTGAACTGTAGCCTTTATCCTCATATAATGCCTTCCCTCTGAAAGCAGAAGATTGAACGATGTCAATTCAAGAAAAAATAATTGGATCACTTATGTTTGGAAGCAGTCTGAAGCTGAAAGGGAACTGGGGAAACAACAAGGGAGTCCTGAATTCCAATGTCTAGCAAAAGCACATTGTTCTCTGTTCTCCCTACAGTCTCCACACACTATTCTGTGCAACAGATGGACACATGCTCATTGCATTATTGTGTTCTCTTGTTGTTTGATTAATGTGAAACCCTAGATTTTCTTCATATATTCAACTTTAGCCCCAGTTCCATTTCTACCAGATTTCTAGTTTATGTTACATATTTTATAACTACAGCATTCATAGAATATACATTTTACACATTATACAACTTTAACAACCCATCTCTACCCTCCTCTCAAATTCTAGATATTTGTGGTTTACAGAAGAGGAACCAAGGAGACGAAGTTTTCCTTGCATTTATGGAAAGTCATCTTAAGTGGCTTGTTCTGGGCTCCACGGCCAGTATGCCAAGTCACCTAGACTCTTAACAGTCCCAAGATCTTGACTTAAAGATCTTCAGCTACATTTTCTCCCTTTCAAAAGGACTCTCAAAGGACTTGGGCACCAATACACTTGAAATAGTGCTTTGCTCAGCTACTCTTAATTATTCCTCTGGGTTTTAGAGGCTGTTCTTTCTTCAGTTGCCATCTTAATGCTACTACTTACTAATCTTTCCTGATTGTCTGAAAATGCTTCTGCAGGAATAACTTTCCTGAATGGAAATGTAAGCATTCCAAATGAACTTGCTACAAAGAACCAGCCTTTTGATTCTTTCAATTGCTGATGAATATCCTGAACATAAAATTTAAGAGCATATTGGGTTAATACCACATTTGTAGTAATTAAGAGACAGAGAAAAGATCCCCTACTTTGCCACACTCAAAGGGTCAAGACCAGTTTCCTTAATAATTTGAACAAAGGAGGTTGTTTGGATCAAGAACTTCCCACACAGTGTTAGTTCATGCACTACAGATACTGAAACTCCATCTTTGAAAGGAAAGATGTGTAAAGCAGAAAAGGAACATCTGGATCCGGGTGTTATCAGATGCCTTCATGGGTAATTCTTATACCTCATTGGCAATTACAGTTGTAAAACAACTCCTCTATCATCTTCTAGGGCACAGATTTACTACTGATGCTGAAACCCAGTCACTGCAAAATTGATTGCAGTGAAGAACACTGACTTACAATGCTCTGTACTAGCTTATCACAATAGGCATAATAAAATATATAATGTTAAGACTAATTTGTACAACTACAGTAATTAAAAGCAAACACAGCAAAAAGACAAACACGAGCATTAACCTTGCTGAGAGAAGGGGGGAATATGGATTATATTTTGTAACCAAATCAATATGCAAAGATGTAGTCCACGTAAGACGACAGAACTGTGAAAGAAAAATGCTCAGTGGCTTCTTTTAAATGCAAATGTTTCGGTTTTCTTCATTGAAGACAAACCCAATAGTTTTCATAGCATGAAGTTTCAGAAACATTCCAGTTCCTAGCAGGTGACAGATGTCAGGTTAGGGACTGAAGGAGTACAGCAAGCTAGCAGGAAGGTTCAGACCATACACTACTCCAAGACTTCAGTTTGATCACTCCTAGTCATTTTGTCAAGGAACCAAAATGTTTTGAGACCTAGTCTTTGGCAGCAACATTTCAGGATGGGATACCTCCAAGTTATTTTAGAGACAGAACATAGTGATTTTTCCTCTCTATCTCTTTCCTTTATTGAAGCCTTTGAAGGAAGAAGAGAGACACTTATTATAACATTAAACTTTTTTAAAGCTTTCTCATACTTCCAAAAGCAAGAATACACCTTGTAAACCAGAGACATAAGAATTCCTCTGAAACCTTTTTGCTTGTTTAGATGCTTGCTTCACAGCACTATCATCATTACAAACTTCCAATTTAAAGTTCTCTTCAGTCACCAATATAAATGCTTTAAGATGTTCTTCCTCCAAAGCCACAGGCACTGGGCCAAGAAAATAAAAGGATATTGGGACAAAGACATTCTCCATGGGCATCCTGAAATGCTGGAATTGTAAAAGATTGTCTAAAACTCACAAGGTTTCATCTGCTACATGGCACCTTTTAAAAAGGATTAACAAGTACTAACAGTGAAAGCTTGAACATGACATTTCTTCATATTTTCCCTTGTTTGCAGGTAGCCAAAGGATTTTTATTTCTAATGGTGTTATTATAGCGACCTTCTCAAAAAATAAATTCACTTTTTAAAAAGCCTCTGTAGAGCACAGAAGCCCTATAGAAGCACTGTTATATATATATTTGCCACTGTGCACAATGCTAGCTCAAAGATTTCTTCTTCTATTCAGTGCACTGTGTTCCTGACACATACTTTCTATAAATAGACTTTACTCTGATAGTCTCCCTTTACAGTCATCTTGATATAACCACTGAACATGCATTTCCAAGAGCCTTGACTTGGTGTTTCCTATTTTTTTATTTCCTTTTTTTTTTTACATTTTATGTGCCAAGTAGCTTTACCTCACAGGAGTCTATCCATGGATAACATGATGTGTGAAGAGCTTTATAACATACAGTTTTAATCATGATTAAACCAGGGGGAGACAAGAGAATGTGCAAAAAGGAGATAACAGGAAACTTGCTTAAATGTCTCTGACCACATAAAGGGATGTTGGCTTATGCTCAAGGGATTTTATGCCACTATATAAGACTGAAACTTTATTACGAGCTTGTCCTGGTTGCAGAGAGGGGACAGAGTGTGTGTTTCTTACTTCATTGCCATTTTGCTTCCAGTAAATAGTTATCTCAACCCATAGTCTCTACCTTTGTCCCTCTCTTACCAGAAGGATCAGGGTAAAGTGGCTTATTTAGAATGTAATTTCTGGCCTGTGTTAAACTGCCACAAAGCTGTTCATTTTCAGAGAGTAGGGCATTCTCTTTTCTCCAGTGGCATATTTTTGGAAGTAATATGTAACAAAGAAGTATTCATATCTGACTCTGTGTGTTTCTACAGTAGGATTATATTTTGGTAAATCTTAGACCTTATTAAAAATAGTCATTTTCTTCAATACAAAATTAATATAATAAAAGGGATCCAATTGTGGTTGTGAGGGGTTTTGACAGCTAAAAAAAAAAAAAAAAAAAAAAAAAGATTAGTTTTGAAAAAGAACAAAAAGAGCACAAACTTCAGAAAAACTTAAAAAATTATATCACCAACTTTAATCAATCACAATGTCATGGTGATCTCAGTATGAAAAATCATGATCAACTGTGACAAAACATTCTACAATCACTAGTATATAGCACATGACTGTTTATATTGTTAATTAGGATGCCTAGGAATAGACATCCTGTTTTAAAAACGATTTATCCATCAAAAACTACAAGTGGCTGATTCAGAGTTTTTGCAGGAATAATTGTCAGGTCCAGTTTCCAGTTCAGAAATAATTTGGTTGAATAGAAATGCAGTGCTGTGGAGATCCTTTCTGATATCCTTTCATGTAATATTTACAAAACTCACAGAATTAAACTGAGAAATTGACTCAGCTCTTTCTTCCCCAGCACACATTCCTGCCATGAAACACATGGTATTTCTGTGTTGAACTCCCACTAGTTCATTTTGAATCAAATATTTGTCAAAAGTGGGAAGAGAACATGGGGCTTTAATTCCCACTTATCTGAGGAAACCAGCATTTTGTGTTCTGACTTAGACAACAAAAAATGTATGAGCCAAGCTGATCTGCTCTTAGTCTTGAGTGTCCCTCCATGCTGGCTACAAGGGAGGATACAATACCACTACTGCCACTGCAGTATGAGTGTATTCATTGCATTTTATGCAAAACTCAGAACTAATTTTTTTCATGAGAAAATTGAGCCATTTGACTTTTCAAGAAGGAGGAATTCCTCAGCCTATTACATATGCACACAACTACTGAGTGCGATCCTGAGGACAACCATGACTCAGAGACTATTCTATTAAAGGGTAGCTGAGCAATTCGGCTGAGAACAATCTGAATTTTGCAAGAGTTTTTCCTTATGAGTTGTTACTTTTTAAGGAAATAAGGTAAGCTCTAAAAATCAACCTCCTGCTACCCTTCTTCCAGATTCAATCCAGGCAGTTTTTATGTGATTGAAAAGCTTACAAGTCTGCTGGTCCATGTAGCATCTAGCACAAAAATAAGTTATCAATAATCATACAGTAGATTTTTTTCCAGGATTCTGATGCTGCAGTCCACCAGCAATGTCATAAAGTACTTTTACTTGTTTTAGTATCAGGTTTTAATTCTCTCCTCCTCAAAAATGTACAAGTTTGCTTCCACTGATAAACTAGATTTTCTGTGGAGTTATTAAAATCTGAATGTTTGTTTAAAAAGACTTAAGTAGCCGCTTCTTGTTGTGCAGTGCCACAGCCTCATTAGCTAAACATCTGCTCAGGAAGGCTCCAGATAATGAGGTAAAACAAGACAATCTCAAAAGAGAATAGCAGGTGGCTTAGCTGGAGAAGGGGAACAAAAGGTGTCTCTGGGACCTCCTCAAATAAGTGGGTGTTAAAAGGCAATGTTAAAAGGGACTTGCAAAATGTTACAAGTGCAGTTAGGAGTTAGGTAGACAGGAGGGAAGGTGGCTGTGCTAAACGTTAGGATTTGTCATGCTCTGGAACGAAAGGTTGACTTCTTATTTGGAATCAAATTTCAGGAGATGTCAGAAAATGCATCTCTCGGAACCAGAGTCCCAGAAAAGGAAAACAGAAACTGTCTAAAACCATTAAAAATAAATTGTTAGACAAACCATACAGCCTACAAGCTTCAGATCAGAGTGTTTTGCTCAAACGTGCAATATTGATTCTTAACCGTAAGAATATCTGACTCTTTTAAATCAAGAAACTGAGCAGGATACAGAACATATCTGTCTCTCTCCAAAGCAACAGGCTGCCATGCCTAAAGTCCCTTGTTCCATGAAATCCTGTAAGCATGTTTTCTGAAGATTATATCCTGTTTTATCTAGATTTTAAGCTGTGAAGCTCATGGTGATACAAGAGAGATCATTATAAATTTTCAGAAAGACAAATGAAGCATACAGGAAGGAGAGATTTCCCAAACATCACACAGTTGCTGTATGGCAAGAAACCAAACTTTTCTGCATTGCAGCCAAGTGCCCAGCTTTGAAACCATACTGCTTGACAAGAACAGGATCTGTCTAAACAGCTCCAGCCTTTCATTAGGTCACTTACACCCCTCACAAGGCTCCCACGGCTTTACAGATTAGAATAAAAGTTGTAAATGTAAATCAAATTTCTGCTGAGGATATTATTGCTATGTAGGGAACCATTATTTGTTTTAAAGGTTAAGCAAAAAGGAGTTTTGCCATGGATTCACAGTCTTGGGAGACCACTTCCTCTACACTGCACTTCTCGGTACAGAATGACTGCTCCAGGGTTATGTGCAGTCCCTTCACAGCTGCTGTAAGGTTTTCCTTGCCTATAAAATTCTTCCAGAAAAGAACTCACTTATTTACATGTGAATTCAGAAAACAAATGCAAAATGGAACCTAAGAATTCTGTAAAGTGTCACAAGGACCACAGATGCACCGTTCTCTCCATTATGCTGTCTAAACTCAAGCTTTTAACTCTTGAGTGTCCTTGCCCCAAACAGCCTCGAGTAAATATGTGGAACACATGGCCAAATCCATTCTTGGTATAGTTCCACAGTCCATTGGAAGTTCCCCCTTGCCTGTAGAGCAATGTAGTGCTTAACCACATTCATCTTGATAAAATTCCAATTAAATTCTAATGAATGCTGTTAGAAAGTGTGTTTGCTTGTGGGTGATGTTTCTTTTGTTCTTTTTTTAAATAAAAACACTCTAAATATTCATTACCATCCACACTGCCACTCTATTCTCACAGAAAGAAGGAAGAAATTGCTTGGATATTTCCCATAGGCAACTATCCACAAGGCTGAAATGTCATTTAATGTAAATTAAATTTGCACAGCTAATGATGCTGTTTTGGACAAGACATACTATGAAAATCAGTAAGCACATAGCAGTGGATTTAACTGGTATGCAGTTAAATACAATTAAGTTATTGATGGCTAGTATCAATAAAATTACTGATGCTTATTCTGGGAGTTAGAGTCAGTGAAAGCTACCCCATGAGGGACAGCACCACTGATTTGCTTTGTCATAACAATGTCTTGTCTCCCTATTAGGAATCTCAGCAGTTTAGTCCTGCAGCTTATTAGGAGCTGCAAAAATTGCAGGTGAAATAAGGATCAGAAAGCTGAAATGATGATTCATCCACTCTTTTATTTTCCAAACTGAGGAAACAGCTGGGGGTGGAGAAGGTGGAATTAAAAAACAAAACCAAAAATAAACCCAAAAAAAGCCCCCAAAACAAAAACAAAGCACCTAACATAAACCCAAACAAATCAACATTGGCTCTCCGAAGCACAGCAGAAAGCAACAACTTTAACCCTGGGGAAGCATCATCCTCAAAAGGAGGGGCAGGGAGGGAAATCCTACTTCACATTTGCAAAGATCAGCTGCCTTTGTTGCAGAAAGCCTTTCTTTGACTACAAATAGGCTCCCCAGGACCCTGATCTTAGGATGCAGAGTCTTTTCAGGGCTCAACTCCTACTGAGACAGCTGAGGCTTATGTTGCAGTGCCTAAAAGGAGATTGAAATGCAGTTTGTACTGAGATGTGCAGCAGGATTCAGATAACCAGTAGCAGGATGCAGGAACAGTCCTGTACAGTTTGTGCCCACCACTTTCTTCAGTTTCACTCATTGTCATTGGAAAGAAACTTTTTAGCTTGAAAAATTTTCTGAACAGAGTAAAAATCTTTCAAATGGCAAGTAGGTGTTCTTCACACTGCTCTCACACAGTGTGGGCTGGGACAGCCAAATCCTATTCAAAACTGTTGTCTGGAAATGCTAAAAATAAACAAAGCAACAAACACTCCCAAAGCCATACAGAATAACAAAGTGTGCAGTAGGGCCAACTCAGCCCACCTGAGGGGTATAGGATGTCAGCATAGAGAGCCAGATTTCTTTCCATCTTCCTCTGCATAAAATCTGCTAATTTGAGTGGACTCCCTACCAAGCCAGTATGACAGGTAATGAAGATCCCTCTCATGTCCCTCCAAGCCTTGTAGCATAATATCATGGAGACTACTTGTTTTCGGCTGGCCTGGATCTCAGTGGAGGTTCAGTGATCTGAACCACGGCAAAATTCAAGAGAAGCAGCATTCTTTAGTGGAATTGAGTATCTCCAATAGTGATTTCTTAAATCTATATAGAGCAGTAGCCTGAGAGCCTTAACCTCTCCCACCCCACACTACTACCTTCAAATTACACAGAGCAAAAGGCAGACAAAAATCGCCTGGGTCATAACTACCATAAGAGAATTACAAATTATTAATTACTCTTTCAATGCCTAACTACCATTTTTTTAAACACAGAAGGGGTCACCTCAGGTGAGGTAGGAGCAACATCTAATATGGTAGAAAATGGTCACATTCCCAATGGAAAGAAAAATTGGAAAAGTCTATTATACTGCTAATTTTGTAGGTATACATTCACACTCCCATGAGTTATTAAAATCAGCTAGATCATTCTAAGTCACTGGAAAAGCATGGTTTAAGCTAGGAACAGATGTAATTCCAATGCAGAAGGAATTATGTTTGAGCATATGGAGTTTCAACAACCCTTTCGTTTACAAGTTCCAGAGCCTTTACCCCCATGAGGACATTACTGAGTTAATATTGTGCAAAAGTGATGGATTTAAAGGTTACCTCTCTTTTTACAGACATGTGAAGCACACACATAATGTCACACAAAATCCTGAGCAAATGGATGTTTAAAGCCATTCTAATGAAAGAAAATAAGAACAAATGTCAGCCAACAGAAAATATCTATTTTGCCTTTTAGGTGCACTTGATGCTCTGCTTCATCCTCTGCACAAATTCTGAACAAGCCATCAAAAGGCAAGGATTATTTTCTTTAATCACCAGCTCTTGCCTGTTGGCAGCAGTTCCAGTCTACAGGATTTCAGAAAATTTCATTTATGCAGAACTGGATTTACTGAGGAATATAGATCTGGTCCTTTTCCTCACCCCTACTCATTGATGCTGCTTGATGCTGTGCATGGATGCTTCCGTGCCACAGTCAGACTACAGCTGTCCCTCACCCGCCTCATCTCATCAAAAACCAAAAGCCATACACTTTTCCCAGAATGACTAACACTCCCCAGTACAGGATAACAGGGGGTAACAGAGCCATGCCTTCATACACTTAACAGTTAATTTCATCCTAGATGCCAGAAGGGATAACCAAGTGATTGCTGTGGAGCTCTCACATTTATCCTTCTAACAAGTTTGACCTTTGCTATTTGTGTAAGACCTGAGCTGCAAGAACTTCTGTAGGTATTTAATCTGCCTTGGAGTCATTTAGATATGAATCACCTCCTCAAAGTCTCCCACTCTTTATGCCACTTTTTAAAATTTTTATTAAAAAAAAAATAAAAAGTGGCAGAATAAAACCACAAAAGGAAACAAAACCTTCATACTAAATGTTGAGGGGTTTTAGAGACTGCTTTTGTAAATGCAGTTGATGTTCTGGGGGTTTTCTCAAATCTAATACTTAGTTGTCTGCAGGAAGACATATGGTCCTGTTCACCAGTTTCTATGAAAGATCCTAGTCAGATTAATAACATGTTTCTGTAGTAAAGCATCATTTAGGTTTAGCTAAGTTCAGAAAAAAGGAGAGCAGAGGCTTGATGTTGGGCACTTTCTACAAGGAACAGTAGAAGAAAATATAATCAGTCTTGTTACAGCAGTTGAAAAAGGCAGAGGTTTGCCTTTAAGTGAGGGTTTGATGTTTGAGGGGGTTTTCTGTGGTTTGTTTTGTTCAGGGCTTTTTTTGTTTGTTTGTTTGTTTTAGAGACTGATTTTGGAAAAATGACATAAGTCTATTTTCTAGGAAGCTTCATATTAGGGTAGCCCTGTCTTCTGCTGCACCCTGCCTGCCGATTGTGTCTCCTGCCTCAGAGAATCACTGCTCACACATAGTAGCTCCCATTTGCCCCACTGGTTGTGACGGTCACCTGTCATTTTGCCACGGCAGTAGCTGGCACTGGGACGGGCTGTGTTCTCTCTCACTGCAGGACGAGGTCAGAAGGGGTGTGGAAGGACAGACAGTGACTGATGCTGCAGCCCTTGCTACCATCTGAAGGCCACAGCTTCTTCATAGGTGACACACCCAGCAAACAAAGCGCAGCCTTTCTCAAGGCAATGAAAGGCCCTTGGATCATTTTCATCAACCATGACTTCTCCAGGCTGTAGTAACCTTTACAATTGTTCAAGTGGTGCCACACTGCTCTAAAGACTGGTGTCTGCCATTTACTGTTATGAACCATATCATGTGCAAATACTTCTGGAGATGCTAATAATAATAGTAATCATAAATAACCAAAGATGCATTAAACCAACAACAATTAATACCAGCATTTTCCACATCAGCTTTACTGAGAAAAAGATTGTTTTCTCTAAAATCCAGTTTTTAACCTTTAAAGTTTGCCATCTACTTAAAGCTGTAACAAAGCAAGGATTTTCAAACTAGGTTAAATCATGCCTTGTGATGTTCACATTTTTTTGCAAGCTGTCTATATTTTAAGCTGGCTCTTGTGGCTCACTGTTATAGCATGGCTCTCCATATCTCAGAAACACATAATTAAACTTCACTGAACCCTATGAAAGCTTAAAACGTCATGAAGATGTTTATGGACATTATATAAGGAATTAATTCAGATATACAACAATCTTATTCATCCTTTCTCCACAATCTTTGAAAAAGCTCAGGGATATCTGATCTATTTAAGAACCACACAAAAGTTTATTTCCATTGTTTTCAGTTTTCTGAGTTTTCTACCTCCCTCCAGTACTCTGAAAAAGAAGGTATATATGTAGTTATTTCCTACATTCACTGCATCCATTAAAAAAAAAAAAACCATAGTTGAAATTCTTCCATATTCAGGGGAAAGAGGCATACTTTAATTTACAGTAATTTCACAACCATAAGGCGCACCGGACTATAAGGTGCACCTCCGGGAGTCAGCAAATTTTGCAACTTTGTACATTACA
>PYHW01009849.1:1222592-1246260 GCA_013186435.1 Turdus rufiventris
CAAAATTTTAGTCAAAAGGGTGCGCCTTATAGTTGCGAAATTACTGTAGTTTTCCTTACTCCAAGGACCTTTCCAGACAGCACTTACCCCAAGGACATTCTGATTTCTTTTTTACCCCAAGGGCCATTTCTACAGCTCTTGTTTGACCATAATTTTGTTTTTGCAGCTTTTCTGTGCTATTTTTCATTTAAAAACAAAACAAAACAAAACAAAAAAAAAAAAAAAAAAAAAAAAAAAAAACACCCATACCCTCACAGGTCTCTTTCTGGCCAGGGTTTCAGTGCCTTATGTTTGACAATATAGTTAGAAAAAAGTAACTCAAACTGCTAAAAAGGGTTTAACCTCTTCAAGAACAGTGATTAAACCACATTTGGGGAGGGTTTACCCAGTCCACAGAGAACTTAGGAAGCAGCTACTGTAGAATTTGAAGAGATTTGTTTCAGGCAGCCCCATTTAGGATACTACCAACCTTTTCCACATGGCTTTTGATAGATTACCATGATTTGAAAGTCTACAACTAATAACTGCTAAAAACCCAATTTTGAGATGAGACCAAGAATCTGAAACAAAATTTAAACATTAAAAAACCAACAAAACCACAGAATAGAAGGACTGACAGGTAACTTATGACTGAGATGTTTTCCCTTAAAGAGTGAGTCAACAGTTTCAGTAAGCACATAGCTTTTCTTTCTCCAAAGTTATTTTTGCTCATCTTCTAAAATGGAAAAATGTCTCTACTATGGCTTCAATATATTTGAAAGCTTTTGCACCTCCTTGCACAAATGTAACTATATAAATTAGATCTCAAATTTGTCAGCAGTACACATGAATTTTTATTGTTTGGCATAAATGACAAGAAAACTTGCTTTTTGTCTGAAAAGCATCAGTTAAGCTTTGGGCACCAGAGGTGCTTGTTTGTTTTCAAGTCCTAAACATAATAAAAGTTGTCTTAAAAAGTAGTGTTACATTTTCAGAGAGAGATAAAACACATAGTGCAGCTGAAGGCTCTGAAAAACAAATAACTCATGTTTCCATGGCTTCTGCAGGAAGGTAATGTGTGTGTGACCATCTCCCAAAGACTGATAAGCTCCAGAGACTGATGGTCCCATTGAATCTGCAAGGACTGAATAAATCAGGCCACAAGGCTCAGTTCAACAAGGCCACTAGCACACACCAGCATCAGCAAGGAGCTGTGCAAACCAGACCAGGGGATAAAGCCACTGGGATATTTGTGTGCCTGCTGGAAACAGGAATCTGGAAGCCTCTGGGCATTCAGCTTGGGTAAGCTGATAAAGGGTACTAGACAGGAGATGTGAGTGAGTTAACCATTACCTACTAATTACTGTCTAATGAACATAGGCATTCTTGATAATGCTGGTGTTCTGTGACTTGCATGCCCATAGAAATGGGAAAAAGAAATTCACATTGCATACAGTAATAACATATTGATGTCTTTATAAGGAGAAACTTTGATCAGATATTTGCCACTGGTGCTTTTATAAACACGTTTATAGGTGTACCTGGAGACTTCTATTTCAGTGTAGCACATGTATTGAGTCTCCAAAAATACTCTCTTAAGTAATTATTATTGCTAATACACTGCATCCCAAAACCTCACTGCTTTCAAGTGCATTTCACTGTCCATTTCAGAAGCACACAGGGCCAGCTTTTGTCATTTTCTCCCTGCCCCCTTTAGGCCAACAATGACTTTATGCTTCCACAACAAAATATCCATTAAAATTAAAGGAACAAGTCCTACTTGAATTCTCCAATTTGAAAAATATCCACATTACTGGATACTTCCACATCTTTTATATACATTGATATATCTAATTTGTTTCATATCTGCTGTCAGCACATATGCTGCTTCAATAAATTCAGATTGCATACAAGCTCCATGTCACACATGAATGTAAGCAAAGACTGTCTCACTTAGCACCTCCAATCTAACTCAACAGAAAATACAAGAGGCAGCCTGCTTTCCATAGCACCATGCTGATTGGCATTAGCTGTGCTAACATTACTGTCTGATTGCATCCCATATCAGTCTCAATCATCTTGTCTAGTGGCGGTGTCCAGGCAACCAGCCCGGTTACCAAGGTTATTTTGTCTATTTTGTTTAAGCACTGATGAGATCTTCCCATTTCCTGGAACTTCTCCAGACTTGCGAGACTTTTATATAAAAGAAAATCGCAAACAATATTAGTTTTTGTAGCAGTTCTTAGAATTTCTCTGTGAACATTCAGAAAAGTTTTAATAGTAGTAAATGAAAAGTCCTCACAGCCCTGTGAAGATCTCAGTTTGATATACATTAACATGCATATACCCTTGCCCTTGAATAGTAGGAATATGAATATTGCAGATGCAACAAACTGGTAAATATGGTTGTGGCAGTTTGTTGTGTTAATATCTGCAGCTCTTCATTCTGCATTTTGCTCCTTGCAGTTGCAGCCCTCACAGCAGGAGTAAAAAAACTCAAAAATCCAAAAGCAGTATCCAGAGCCCAGCTGTCACAGTTCACAGCATATCGTCTCAGCCACCGACCTGCAGTCAACATCCATTTACACTGAAGTGCAATAGTGGAGTCACAGCTACACAAGTTTCTACTCTTGCACTGGAGAGGGTGTGGGAATTGCAGGAGGAACACAGATACTACAGATGCCGACTTTGTGAGACATTTGCAAGCGGCCTAACAGAGAAATGGTGTTTTGAAACCACGAGCTGCTACGTGTGGCCAAATAGCTTTTTGGTTCCCTTTTGCACCCTGGAAGTTGTTCTATAAGTTGTTAGCTGTTTAGATTTGGGTATTTTTTTAATTTAGGTTTGTTATATTGCAAATGTTGTCAGTGAAACACTTTTTTTTCCTATTATAAAATCTGTGTTTTTACTTTAGTGGAACATCAAAGTATTTTACAAAAGAGTATGGGAATTTAAAATATTTTTTATATATCCCATATTGGCCTGAGGACTTAAAATGCCAAACTCTTAAAGGAACCTAAATAATTTCATTAATGCTACAGGTGAATTATGTTTTCAAAAACCCAAACACCATTCCTCTGCCTTGAAAAAGAGCATAAGCAAATGCAAATTGCTTGCACATGCTTTAGTTACAGATACATTGTTTTTCTTTTGTATAAAATTTGTGGCAGGCTGCTGAAAACCCTGGCAAAAAATACATTTGTTTCTGTTTGTACAAGTTATTTCTCAGTGACAGATAACACTAAATGAAAGGGAAAATTGAATATAAACTAGAGACAGACATTCCCAGTCTCACTCTAATATTTTGTAATTTCTAGCACCTGTATTCTCTTGGATGAGCAGTTAATCTTCCAGTTGGATTTGATGATCTTAAAGGTCTTTTCCATCTGTAGTGGGCTGATCCTGGCTAGATGCCAAACCCACCAAAGCCTCTCTATTGCTCTCCTCCATAGCAGGATGGGAGAGAAAATAAAAGATTCATGACTTAAGGACCAGGAAAAGATCACCCGCCAAATACTATCATGGGCAGAACAGACTCGAAGTTGGGATATTAACTGACAACATCAGAGCAGGGTAATGAGAAGTAAAATAAGTCCTTCAAAACAACTTCTCTGCACCCCCAGCTCCTTCCCAGCTCTACCTCCTCCTCTCCAGCAGTGCAGAGAGATGGGGAATGAGGGTTATGGTCAACCCATTCCATGTTTTTTTTCCCACTGCTCAGGGAGAATAGTCTTCCCCCTGCTTCAGCATGGGGTTCCTTCCACAGGAGACAGCTCTCAATGAACTTCTCCAACGTGAGTCCATCTCATCAGCAACAGTTCTCCACAAACTGTTCCAACATGGATCACTTTTCCACAGGGTGCAGCCCTTTAGGCACAGGCTGCTCCAACATGGGGCCCCCATGGGGTCATAAGTCCTTCCAGGAAACCTGCTCCAGCATGGGCTTCCTTCCCATGAGGTCACAGCCTCCTCTCAGGCATCCACCTGCTCTAGCATGGGCTCCTCCAGGGGCTCCAGGTGGATCTCTGCACTCCCACTGACCTCCAGGGGCTGCAGGTGCACCACAACCTGCAGAGGAATCTCAGCTCCAGTGCCTGGAGCACCTTCTGCCCCTTCTCCTCCACTGACCTTTGTCTGAAGAGTTGTTCCATGAAGGAACTTTCTGGCAGCTTTTCACAGAAGCCATCCCTGTAGACTCTCCAGCTACAAAATCTTGGCCACACAAATCCAATACACCAGCTATTCCCACCTTTGAAATATCAGGTAAAATTTCTTCTTTTAGAGGAATTTTAAAACAATCACCTTTATTTTTAGGACTGTTTCAATACTTGTATTGTCAGTATTCCCCTTTTACTACAGAAAGATGAATAGTTCAGCAAATTGGATTCTGAGCTGTAGTTCAGAAGATCCCAGAATGAACTCCCCAAGTTATCACCCATTATTTAATGAGACCTTACCCAAGCCACCAAGGAAATAGAGGTCTAGAAAGATATAGACAACAGATATCTGCATCTCTGACTCCAGGCTAGAAGACAGATTAAATACCTTAATAAATGTTAAAAAGTTCAGTAAATATCAGTTCAGAAATATCCAAAACCTATCTAGTGAAAAATTTTAAAAAGGAACACAGCTCACAATCCCATTTAAGCAGTGAATTAATCAACACTGCTTCCCATTCATATAATCTCTATTTTAGAGGAGTAATGCCTTTTGTTATCTTTTGATTGAGTAAACTTTGGTTAGTTTTCTCAGAGTCAATTTTCTAAGAGACTTAAGTGTATGGAAGTACTGGGGAAAAATAAAATAGTCACAGTGTTCTCTTCACATCATCATTCATGCAGGAAATGTTTTTGAAACACAAGGGTCAGCCCCTAGGCATTGAATCAAGTACAAAGACAGTCAGGAGGTTTAGGAGCCACTGTGCATAAGTACAATCCACAGAACCTGCAAGGAGGATACAGAGATTATTCCTTGATGGGCTAGGTGCAGCAGATTGCTTTGCATGAAGCAATGGCTGCCTGCCTTTCCTGTGCACCTTGTGCAATGAAACGGGAATAAGCACTTCCATTCTGTTCTCTTCTGCCTCATGGGGCACAAAGGAAGAACTGTCAAATCACATGTTTTATCACAGCAGTGTGACATCATTTTCCCTCTGAAGCATCAAAAAACTCATATTAGTAGCAAAAACCTTGAAAGCAGAATTAAATTACAAAATAAATTACAATTTAAATTACAGAACAAAATAAAAATACAAAAAAAAAGGCTTAATCTTTTTCTTATGAGAGAGAAAAACTATATACAAAAGGTATAGCTACAATAGTTCATTTTAGGAAGCTTGTAAGAACAGGTGGAGCATGTCAGACAGAATACTTGGAACTCATTTCATTCTTTCCATCCCCCTCCTTTAGGAGAAGGAGGCACATAAAATAATGCCTCTGTAGTTTTTTATCTAGAGAAGGCAAATATTCACACTTTTTTTTTTCCTTTAGAGAGAAAGAGGAAAAAATATTACATAAATGTGGATTTAAAACCTAAGGCCATCAGCGATATTAACTAAAACATTTACCCTTGGTGATAAATATCTGGTGTTACAGGACAAAATTAAAATAATTAAGGAACATTTCAGGAACATAACAGCTGGATTTCTGCAACCTCATCTACAGAATGCTCTACAATCACCTTATTCATGTGTTTACTGATTTCTCATCATTACTAGCTAAAAAAGTCTGAGCACCTTCTGTTCAGTTTACATTTATTCATAACAGATTTTCCTGTTTTCCTGATATGTTTTCAGCAGTTTATAAAAAGCCAGGCCAGCCATTCAGTTAACGAATTATAGTCCCTTTTCTTAAACTGAATAACCAGTGCTCAAATCTCCTAAACATATGGGGACCACAAACTGAGCTCAGAGGCACTAAATAATGAGTTGCCATGCATCCTCTATCTCCCAGGATCACGCTGAAAATCATAAGCTGTCATCATTCTGTACAGCTGAACTCCTTATCCAGGACACCACTGAGGTGTCCTGCACTCTGGTTTTGCAGCAATCAAGACATAATCAGCATTTGTGCCACTTTTATCATGCTTTCGGGTTTAGATAGATTTAAGGATTAACCCTGCTCTCATACATTTGACAACTTCTTTAAATTGTTTAGCTTAATACAGTTTACAACCTGATTATAACCAGCATGGCTGGAGACAGAACAAAATTCTTGACCTGGACAGCACTGAAGTGCAGAGGATTTGTAACTCAGCAGTTATGAAGGCCCTCTGAAATCCAGATGGCAGGATTTTGTAGTGCCACTGCATAGTGTGAGGTTGCAGAGAATAGGTGGCTGAGAGTTTCAGAAATAACAACAGTAAACAAGCAAGGCTGCTTAGGAGAATGAACAAAAATAAATGTTTTGACATTTGTTAAGGCAACTTCTTGGGTCCCAGTGGCAAAGCAGAAACAAGGAAATATGTATAGTTGCATCTGAAATTCCAGGCCTTTGCCTCAGTTCTGTATCCCAGTTTCAAGGGTTGTTTGCCTGATTTTAAGACCCTTCCAACTCAGAATATTCTGTGATCCTGTGTGTGAATTTGAAACATTTCACAGCATATTTTATAAAAATATCAATAATTAGTCTTAGGAAAATAGCTTTACAATACAGTGTCCATATAGCAATATTGTAGTAACCCTTTAAAATTTTTCTTAAAGGGTATAAGAATTCGTAAAGCTTTTATTTAAAGGAAAAAAAAAAGTCAGAAGTAAAACTTCCATTTACTTCTAGGACTGCAGCTTGAACAAAAGCAAATAAACCACATAGATACCACAAGAATTAACAAAAAGACCATCACATACCTCTTTTTATTCCATCTAACTTGAAAGCTTTGCAGCATTAGCTGGGATCCCACCACAAAAAGGTAAAATTAGACCAAGGGAAAGCAGAAGCCTGGTTCTGCCATACTACAGGAAGGGGAAATTCACCCTTTCCCCCCATGAACAAGACAAGGAGATAAAGCATCACCAGCTGAATAAGATCTCAGCCACCTACTTGAGGAGAAACAAGAGGGTGTGGAGGGATAAAAGCTTATTATTCTTGTTTTCATCTTCTCATATGAGTGTTATTTACATTTCATACAAACAGCTGTGGCTCTTCCATGTGAAAGACATTACCATATTCCCTTTCAGGCTGAGGGCAGGCTATCCAAACTAAAACACCATCCCAATGCAATTAAAGCATACATACCTGGTACAAAGAATAAAACAGATTGCAGGGGAATATAGGGGCTTAGTGAAGACTCTGTAAGATTGGCATAAAATAGCAGAAATGTGGCATAATTTCTATTTTATTTGTCTATGCTGTTAATTTTTGGTCTAAAATTCCATATTTATGAAATTTGAGTAACTAGAACATGAACCCACAGTACCTTCATATGTTTGAAGTAGTAAAACTTCTCTATTTACTTTAAAGATTTTTTCAGCTCTTAGACATGCATCAAAGCCTAGGCATGTAGATCAATAAAACCTATTTTTCTTCAGTCTTTAAAACAATGATGTAAGTACAGAAAATACAGTTTTGTTCCTCATTTAAAATTACAAAGATATATAAGAATAACGTTTGTCTTCTCTTTAAGAATATAAAAATCATACTAACACAGGCTTTCTGATGATTTCAACTTATCTAGGGATTTAGTGAATGAGTAATTCAAGTACAAAAACGTGTTGTTTTTGAATTAAAGCATGTTGTAAAGCATTGAAAGTAAATAAGGTGCATACCATAAAAGAGAGATGGCTGGACGCAGCATTAAGTATTGCAGCCAGCCCCTAAGTTTATTTACTATGGATTTCTAAAAGAAAATTAGAGAAAGTTGGTTGGAAAATAACAAATAAAATAGCATAGTAGCAACCATATGTAAAGCACAATGAGTATTAAAGAAATTAAAATAGAAATAGCTTCTTATTAGTCTCAACATTTACAATATTTACACCTGTGAATTAACACTAATCTTAGTCCACTGCATCTGTTGATGCTGCTTGATGTGCCTGGACAGTTAAAACCTAAAGGAAGTGACATGCAGAGATCTCAACACCAAATGTTGCTTTAAAGCATTTCAGCAGAGATGAAACAAACAACCAAAGAAATCCAGCTGCTTTCACTGAGCTTCTGAGGTTTCTTTATGTTTTTTGGCTTTTTTCTCTTTGGGAAACTAACCTCAAATTATTTTGAAAAATAATCATTTTCTCTCTCATTTTCTTGGGCACAGATGCCTGACTTATTCACTTTCTATTGTCTGTCAAAACACATATAATATATGCATTTAAATATTAGACAAAGCAGACACATTTTTCACAAAGGAAGATCAATAAGGGTCTCATATGTCCTACAGTTCACCCTCAAGATGGAGAGGCATTGGTCACTCCAGCAATCTCTATAAAAGCATGAGCTCAACTACTTAATTATTTCATTATAAGTAATAAGTTTAAGCACAAAATTTCAACATATTTTATCATCTACTTCATGCTTTGTCCAAAAGCCACAGAAAGTAGGGAAGAGAGGCTTTAGGATACTTTGTGAGGACCATATAAAGGACTCTGATGCAAGTCAGGGTCAAGGAAGAAAGAAGAAAAGTCCTTGTTAAGTTGGTAAATCTGTGCTTCCAGGAGAGAAAGAACAAGAGTAGTTTGAGAGAGAAAACTTGCAAAGACAAGTCTTCATTCTGAGACCATAGCAGGAGCTTTGGGTTAGATGTCAGGAATTAAGAGTTTACAGAAAAAGGGAAGAACTAAAATTTAGCATCAGTCTGGCAGACTAAGATTATGGTCAAAGATGACAGCCTTGACAGCAAATACTTAACAGTGAAAATTAGTGAAAGGCATCATGCTAGTTTCAAGAGAATAATTTCCATTTCCATTCCATCAGTTATACTTAGAAAGGCATCTGAATTTTCAACAACCTTAAGAGAACGGTGGGCAGGTAAATAACCCTGAATGAAATCATTTCCCTATACAAGCCCACACAATAAACAAAGGCTGAAACGTGGCTCAAGTGACTTGTACAGTGGTCTGACCATGAACCATTTGTGCACAGACTAACACATAGTGTCAGCCTGTCAGCAACTTGTGTGTCACTATCATCACTTTCTGCAGCACTGCCGGCGGCAGGAGCTCCTGCTGACACGGAGACTTCTTTGCAAGGGCCACAATGTTTTGCTGGCAATGTTTTGTTGGATGGCAGTGGAGAGGATGTGCTTCTGCAAGCAAAGCATGATTCCCATTCAACCCTAAGGGCAGATTCAAACTCAGTCCAAACACACTTAAAGCTGTGTTTTCTCTTTCAGCTGAAATGTTAGAATTTTCACCAACTTCAAGAAAAAAAAATAAAATATCAAACAACCTGACAACATCAGGACTAGGACTTGATTTTTTCCCTACATTAACCAGGAAATATAATAGACAAGTAGAGAATTGTTCATTTCCTCTGTCATTAGACAAAAGTGTCATAATCAATTTTCTTATTGCTTTCTATTCACTTCTTTAAAAGCAGAAGTAAAATTTAGGATCACTTTAACAAAGTTAGAGTACGAATCACTGGAAGCTTATGGAGGAAGTAATATTAAGACATATTGCTTTGCTTGTAATGTCTCCTGCTTATGAGTGACCACATATCTTGTTACTCTGTGAGGAATTTTAATGGCCTTCAGTTTTAGAAAACACTGGTAGTCTATCATCTCAAATACCAGCCCTCTTAAAAATAGTTCCAGTGGCCCAGAAAAAAATATAATATTGAAATCAGGTTAAATCTCCAGGACTTAAAAACACCCTTAAAAAAAAAAACCCTCCTGTTAAATTCAGATGGGTTTTCTTCCCCCATCTCACTATAACCTAAGAGAAAGTTATCTTTTGTCTTAGAGTTGTACACTCTCAAGATTTGTTTAATACAGGAACAATTTCATTGATTTTCAGCTCAATTTGTTTTTGTTTCATTTTGCTTTCTAGAGAGAAAGACTGATAGGTTTTGATATAGTTTCATTTCAAGAGCTGGAAATGTGACATTCCCCAGTTCTGATCCCAAGCTCTGCAACAGTTCCTGGGCCCAGGTGTTTAGAGTGAATCTATTACTGTGCAAACCGGAGTATATTTTACCATGAAGTAAGCCTAGCATTGAGAAAATGTGAGAATCAAAAAGAAAACACATTACCAATGTGTGCGTTCAAGCAAGAGAGTGAATGATTCCTACTGAAAATACCACATTTAGCATGACACAGCCAAATGCTTAATTCAAAATATGTTTGTTACCAGTCATATCACTAATAAAATAGAAACTGAATTTTTTTAAAGTACCTTTTCCATCATTTTAGTCCAAGAGTATTTTACATTATCAATGCTTAACAAACAACAACAGCAAAACTAAGAAACCACAATTTTCTTGCCTCTTGATTGATCAAACCCTGTATATTAACACTGAAGACATAAGTATTTCCCTAATATATGCACTCACTAATGAATCTTTCTTCATACTTATTAGGTTATTGTAAATTGTTATTGCAATATTACCATAAAACCTGAAGTTGCTTTTGAGGAATCTCTTCCAGAGTTTTCCTTTTTCCCATTTTAACTGCCATTCACTGTGGTTGCTATATATGTCAAATCAAAATCTTATCATTAAAGGAATAATTTTTTACATAACTTACATATTTAATAGATATTAAAATATTTATCTACAGATGCTTATATAACTTGCATTGCTGTTTGCATCAATGACAAAATGTGATGTATCCTGAAGATCTCTGAGCTATGAACAAAGTTTGCTGTAGAGGGCAGCTATGCTAACCCTAACAGACAAAAATATTCTGGACATTTGTGTGTTTAATAATTATTGGACTTAACTGAAAATCTTCTACCTGCTTAAATCTGTATGTTGAAGTCCAGCCATATAGATACTACAAAACCCACCATGATTACTTACACAAATGTATAGCAGGGGACAAAGTACGATTATGTAGTATGTATTTATTTGCATATCACAATTCTCCAGTATTATCGAATATCATTTCTCCCAGGGAAGGTTGCACAGACCAGAGTGAACACGCGACATTAACATCCCCAAATTACAGTTTCCCCCTCTAGAATTCAGTGCGGATCAAGGGGCGACATTGACTCTGGGTTTGGGCAGAAGAGGGAAAGCCCGTGTGACGGTGCTGGCTTTGTAAAGCTGGGCGTTAGGCGATTCCTTCCCTCCGTGGGGAAGCACAGCATCCCCAGAGCCCGCGGGACCGGCACTCCCCGGCTCTGGAAATCCTGGAGCGCCGCCTGCCGCTGGCACCGGGACCCAACTGCTCAGCGGCAAGGACAAGGATCTCCTCCTGCTCGAGAAATAACTAAATACATTAACACATTTAAACCGTGTGAATCACTAAGAACACATGCTGAGNTTTTTTTTTTTTTTTTTTTTCTAATAATGTCGTAGATCAAACTCACAAATAATTTTAAGGAAAAATTCTCTCTTCCATGTGATAATATAATGTACATGGAAATGGAAGGCATGAATGGAAGGTAAATCAAGCGCTGAATCTGGAAACGTCATAGAAACATGGTTTGGCTTGGAAGAGACCTTAAAGACCGTCCAGTTTCACACCCCTGACATGGGGAAGGACACTTTCCACTAGACGAGGTTGTTCAAAATCTCATCCAGCCTAGCCTCACTGGGCAACCTGTTCCAGTGCCCCAACACCCTCAGAGTAAAGAATTTCCTCCCAATATCTGGTCTAAACCTACCTTCCTTCAGTTTATAGCCACCACCCCTAGTCCTTTTATTCCATGCACTTGTAAAAAGTCCCTCTTGGAGGCCCCGTTTAAGTACTAGGAGGCTGCTCTATGGTCTCCCTGGAGCCTTCTCTTCTCCATGCTGAACAGCCCCAAACATCCACCAAGCTCATGTGCTTAACTTAAAGACATTCTAAATATCTTCTTAATCTTTGAATAGTGACAAAAATATTTGAGAAACTCAACTGACACTTAACTTGCATCTTTCAGTCTATTTAATGTGAAGGAACCTTTAGGAAAGTTGGTGCTTCAGTAGATTGCCTGCAGTTAAGGAGAAAGACAAAGGGATCTTGTGCTTGATCTCACCAACAATCCTATCTCATAAATACATATCTCAATTACCATAATATTTATGTTTCAAATTAAATATATTCTTAAATGCTGGGTAAAACCATTTTGTATGACTCACCATTCCAGAATATCATTACTAACTTGGAATCCTGGAATTAAGGATGTGAATGACATCTAGAAATTCAAACAAATGGGTTACTTGTCAGAAATGCAGTGGTTGCAGCTCTCAATTCTGACAGGAAATAGATTTGAAGCAATAAAACATATCCTCCCACTTGTATGAAACACTACAAAATATTTAGGCAAGTATATTTTCTACATCACCCCAACAGCAGTCACTCAATAAAGTGATAATTATCGATATTCCTACAGTTTCCAAGGAAATTAAAGAGAATAAAATACTGTACTTCTATTGCATGACTAACAACCTAGGGAAGAACGGTGATTTACTATTATATTTATAGAGTCATTCAAAATAAAGAATCAGGCACACACTGTACTGGCATACTGCTGTCATACAATCCAATACACGACATTCCTCTCAATGTTTCAAAACACCTTTTAATACTGTAGAACAACTACCATTCCACAGACAGCTACAATATGTTTTTCTCTCAAACCCCTCACAATATTTCAAGAAAGGCTCAATGTCCTTTCAGGAATTTCCCTTTAGGGAATCACAGCTTTCTTCCATGTAGGCTCTTTGGCAGAAATGGATGGGGTGGACTGAAAAATCTTTTCATACGTTTGTTCTTCTTATTAAAGAAAACCAAGAAAACTCCTTTTGATGCACATCATCCTTGAAAAGAAAAATGTGCCTTTTCATATGTTACTCATCTCCAATTTCCCAATATTTTCCTATTTTTTTTCCTTATTGTGTTTTTTCTACTTGTTCAGTGGAACAAAATTTAAAAGGAGACACTCTTTCCCCCTACATTATTTTTTGATTGGTTGGTTTGGTTTTGCATTTAAGAAGGAAATAACCCACAAAACTGTGTAACAGCATACAAAACATTAATTTCTTTTCCTTTCATTCCAAACAGAGTCAGTTTTCCCCACCAATTCTGTTAACTGTTAACCAGAGGGAGAATTGGCCATGACACTTGACATCTTTCAAGCCCCAGGGCCAGAAAATCCTCAATTCATGCAAAGCTCTTTCTAGGACAGCAATCTGCTTCCCTAATTCTCCAGTGAAGCAGCAGTCGAAAGGGAAGCACTCATCCCTCATCTGAACCATGCCTAGTTTTACAAACAAATGTTTGTTATGCAGAATTTTATTGAGTAATCTCTCTGTTCTTTTTGTTCTCAAATAATAAGACCAGTAATCATGACACTGGAACATTGTTAGCACATCTCTGACCACCTGCAAACACTATTAGGCTGTGTGTTCCAGCTATGTCAATCTCACAAGCTCAAAGTAAATTGTCTGAAAAGAAAAGCTGACAAACACAATAAATGGTGGGAAATGAAGCAAAAAATGAGTCAGTAACAAAGTACCAGCACTTTCTGTGACAACATACTCAGGCTACTGATATTGTTTCCAGCAATACAAAATAACAAAACAACAACAGACTCAACCCAAACAAACACAAGTTTAAGAACAGCTATTATTCAAACGATAAATACTTGGCATGATATCTAAGCTTTTGGTCTCAATCTTATCTCTGTTACTGGCATTAGGCTTTGCGTCAAAGCAACTTGAGACATGAACTGTGTACTCTTAAGCAAAGATGTATTAAACATGGATGACGATGATTTAATAAGAGTTTACTGGTGGTTTAACAAGGCTTGACTTAGCCACCCATGTGATTAAATTAGAAAAAAAAAAAAACAAACAGGTCTGTGACAGACAATTATATGCCTGCATGTACGCAGAGACAGTTGCCTTCTGTCTTCAGTAGATGGCTACACAGTTACAAATGCATTTAGCACTTCTCAAAAAAATGGTAATACAAGTCTTTGTTTCCCCACCTGTAAAATAAGGGCAAAAGAAGATTAAGAAAAAAACAAAACCAAAACAAATCAAACAAAAACCCCTCCCATCCTACATCCCTATTCATCATGTTACTGTTTTAACTGCAATTTAAGCCCAGTTCAAATGAGGTAATTAATCACCAGCTTGTTTTTTCCATCAGTAATTCTTTGTAATGTTTTCCATTCTAAAGTTGGTGCAAACAAGGACTCAAAAGACATTCTTATTGAAAGATCAGAAGTCTGGAATCCACTTACATTTTGGCTTTCAGTAGGGCTGTCCTTTGAGCAAAACACTGTATAAGTGATATTTTGTTATTGATATAAATCCACTGGAATAAGACCAATAAATACAGAGGTAGCACTAGTCTACATTTCCACTGCAACTGGACAATATCAGAATATTTATTAAAGCAAAGCCATTTAATTTTAGGTTTCATCCTCCATCCTACACCTCCAAAGCATTTTATAAAAGAAAACACGTAGACTGTCCAGGTATATAAAGTGAACCAAATTCTGTTCTCCAAGCAACATGCAACCTGGAATCAAATCCACTTGCCTCAGTGCATACGGGCAGAGCAGGTCATGAAGTATGTTTGCAGTAAGCATACAACAATATACTACATGGTTGTTGCCCTCAACAGTGACTTCTGACTCAATGCAAAATCACTGCACACCTTTGAAACTTCCCCTGGTTCCATGTTTGAAATACAGTAGTTATTCCTAATACTGCTACTGAGGGAAATGAACTGACAATGCAGAGAAAACTTATGTCTGCCACTTTCAAATCCATGTTCACAATACCTCAGAAAATGTGCTGCAGAATCAGAAACATCTCAGAAAAACATAACCTGTCAAAAGAATTTCTACACAGGCAACAGGTAAGCAAGCAGCCCCCAGTCAGGACTTAGGAAGGATTTGACAAAGGTCTATGAAAGTCTGTATCATTGACATAGAAAAGAGGTCTAAAATAAGCAAAGGAGCTAGGTTTTCTGTTCAATGTATTGCTAAAGCTATGGAAATGCATGAAAAAAGATGTTGCAGAAGCTAGAGCATCCCAAAGTTTCAATGGCACACTGGGGAAGCTCATGAAAACATTTTTAAGATCACTGAATGTTAAGAATGCTCCTCAGAAAAGTTCTTCCTCCCTTCCAACCACTTGAGGCTCAAGTAGTTGGAGCAGTGTGACACTGCTTGGAACAAACATTGAAGCATCTGCTGTGATGGGCTACTTCTCCATAAACATGTTTTTGACCACTGTCAGTTGGCACACTGGGCTAGATATAACCCCTGGGCTGACCTGTGCAGATACTCATTACATTCTTGTGTTATATTCTTTGCTCACAAGCAAAACACTCTAAATTTTGTCATTCGCTGGGGAAGATACTTTTAGTAAAGCAGTCATATGGGATTGTGTATATCTGTCTTTAAAATCTATTGACAACTACATGAAAAAAAAAATCATCCTGTGATTAACTGGTACTGTTTGAAAACCCTTCGCTGTTATTTCAGTCCGTTGTTCCACCCCAGATTCAAAGAAATACTTGACAGTTTCTAGAATCTGCAGAAAATGTCAAAGCTTATATGAAAGCTATTTCTAGAAGTATTTATACAGTAAGTTTCTCTGCCTACTTTTGATCAGGTTGTGTGTGTGGTAGAACCTTAGCTAGTGAATATACACCACACACAAGATTTTTTAATTTTTTTTTTTTTAGGATATAGAACCCGGAAGTGTGCCTTATAGTCTGGTGCGCCTTATCTGATGGACAAAGTTGCTACACTTGCCACCCCGGAAGTGTGAGCTGCAATGGGGGGGCGGTGCCACGGGAACATTGAGTCGCAAGGGTGGGGGAGGAGTGGGCGGCCACGGCCGGCAGGGAGGGAGGGAGCTAGAGCCACCTGCGGGGAGAGAAGGAAGCGGCGCCAGTCCTGCACGAGCTGTGCGGGGAGAGAGGGAGACGGCGCTGGTCCAAACGAGACACGAGAGAGCGGAGTGGCATCGGCCCCGACCGCCATGCAGGGAGAGAGGGAAGCGCCGCCACTGGCCCCGACTGCCATGCGGGGAAGGCGGGAGCGGGCGGCCACAGAAGCCGTGAGTCACGGCCACCCCAAGCCAACCCAGACCACGGGCAGCCCTGAGCCGCCCCAGACCGCCGTGAGCCGCGACCGCCCCGAGCCCTGCCTCACCAGCCAGTGCCAAGGGTGGGTGGGAGTGCCAAGGCTCACGGCACGGGGAGGGCACCTGGGACTGCATTTAAAGGCTACGCCAAGCTGTGAAAAATGTTTGCAAATTGAGCACATGCCAGTAAACCTGCGATGGCACAATTCTGTTACTAATTCGTTACTTTGTTGCGCACCGCGCGGCTCCTTGCTGCAAAAAAAAGTGCGCCTTGTAGTCTGGTGTGCCTTATATGATCTACAAAGTTGCGAAATTCGCCATCTCCCGGGGGGTGCGCCTTATAGCCCGGTGCGTCTTATGGTTGTGAAATTACTGTACTCCTTAGTTTTATTACAGAATTTAACACTTCATCTCTTAGGGTATAATCTTAGAACACAACTGCGCATACCTGTGTCCCCAGGAATATAAATTCTCACATTAGCAAGTAAGAATGGAGACCCAGGATGCACAAGTTCTCAACATCCTCCAGGCTTCAGAGAAGCAACACATATCTGGCAGAAATCAGCAAGCACCTCTCTTAGGAAATCAGAGTATAGTGGCGACTGTTTTAACTACAGTAATTTCACAATTATAAACTGCACCTGATTATAAGCCGCACTTTCGTTCGCAGCAAGGATGCTTGCACAACTTTCACAAAGTTGCCAATTTGTAACAGAATTGTGGGATTGCAGAGTTTACTGGCTCAGCTCAGGGCCATGTGGGCTTGGATCGGCACTGCTTTTCCCCCGCTGGGGCCGGGAAGCCTCCGGCTCGGCTCGGGGCTGTGCAGGCTCGCACTTCCGATTTGGCAAATTTCTGAACCTCATCAATATATTGGCCACACCTGATTATAAGCCGCACTTCCGGGTTCGGACCAAAATTTTAGTAAAAATGGTGCAACTTATAATCATGAAATTACTGTACCTTTCCCCTTGCAGATTAGTCCTGATCAAAGATTCCAAAATCTTTTCTGCAGGTTTGCATAATCTATGGTGCCATCTTCAAAATGAGTAGGGTATTAAAGAGTAGCAAATAAATACAGATACTATTGGAAATATTCAACCCTTTAGTGTTTCTCTTGCATGCCTAAACCTGTACCTAGCTGCTAGAAAAGCACTCTGGCCATACAGCAAGGTGAAGCCACACAGGCAGAGGATGCTCCATGACAGACTGTCAAATGCAAATAACTACTGTTCAAAGAAATGCATCCTAATGGCAAATATCAACTAATTAGGCTGTGTAAGTAATTCCAAAAATATCATACCTGCTCCTATCTGTTGGCAACACAAAGATTTAATCATCTTTCTAGGCACTTTTCCCCAGTACCTTTTCTGCTTAGACATCCATTTGAAGTGTTCTTCTTAGTATAAAAGATTACTAGTGTTCCATTTAGCACAATTAATTATATACAGCTGTTTAGAAACCAAATCAAATAAACAAATAAATAAATAAAACTGGCCATTCACTTCAAGGAATGAGTTCAAGGACCAGGAAATTTACTTAAACAGATAAACCACTGAAAACCAGTAGTTCTTGATGTACAGAACAAAAATACTAAATCTTTTAAAGACAGAAACAATAATATTATGTAGTAATAATATCAAGGAAAGGCCTACATTTTTTGTACATACAAAAATGTCTGTGGAAGACAATAGGCAGGATCTTCCAGCATCTCAAACAAAAGTCATTGCAAAATATTTTTTTCATTAGAGAACTGAAATAATAACAATAAGAGAATAATTGAGTCCAACATCTGCTTTACTTACTGCAAGTCACTGCCAAATAAGCCATACTAGCTGTGCACATTCATGTTCACACTCTAAGTATAAAGAGCCAGAAATACTGAATGAATGAAAAGCAATTTTGCACATTCAAATCTTCAACCTTATCTTTTACAAGTGTCTTTAGGTATTGAAAATCAGTTTCCCTGTCGTGGCTTTTGGGGAGAAGCAAGCACTGGCCTCTATTTCCGTGTATAGGAAGAACTCCCTTCTCTCTTCCTGGAAACCATTACATTTGCTCTGAAATTAACTTTTTTAATTTGACAAAACCAATTAAAAATGCATCATTATTGAATACATTATTCTTCAGAATACTCATGACAATGAAACAGAGATTACTGGAGAAATAATGCACAAGTATCTTAATGTGCTGTGTCTTTTATCCAGTATCTATATTTATGAAATTCCATTAAGAAAATTTGACACAAAATGTCTACAACTCACCGATTTTTAACAAAATATTTACCTTTGCTACAATTTGCTGTTTATTAGTTTTGTCCAAGCTCTCAGTCACCATGTGATTTTTAAATATAACTAAACAGAATAAATTGCCTCCAGCACTATATTTATACATTTACTCTTAGAACATGTGGCTTTTGAGTTGTTTTCACATCTCTTTCCAAAAACTTTACCTTGGATACAGCCCACAGGTTAGTGCAAGTTAGTGTGCTGTCCTGGTTACACCAGTTCCATACCTAGAATCACACTGAAATATAGAAGAAAGCAAACCTTGTATTTTCTGTCATTTGGAAAATATTGAGGGACCCACAAAAATCATAGAACTCACCTTGCAGCTTTAAAGCCTAAAAACATGTCACTAAATTCACATATTGGGAAGTCAAAAAGACATGAAACACAAAAATCTGCACCAAAGCTCTGTGTACACAAAGCATTTAACAAAATTCCAGAAGCAAAAGAATTGGGGAACTCCTGAGAAGTTGCTGTCTGTGTCACAGCTATTAAATCTTTCAGGGGCTTCCTAATGAGTATCATGATGAAAAACAAGCACCCATGAGCAAAATTTACAGCTCTTTTCAGTAATTTATCTTTTAAAGCTTCAGAGGGGTAATTTCAAACCCAAAACTGAAAGTAAATCTTTAGTCTGTGGTTACAAATGTACTCACAAAAAACTTATCCATGATTTATCAGCCTTCTTTATTCAGAACTTATTTAGCAGACTGACCAAGAACATTAATTTCATTTCATTGACAAAGGAAAGATTCTAAGGAAAAATAGAGGAATGCAAGTGAATATCTTTCTGGTAGATTAAAAAAAAAATAGGGTTCACAGAATTTCAAGCTACTGAACAAACACAAGAGTTCTCTTATATATACACATACATATACATATATACACACACATACACAGATCCAGTATTTTTTTTATTTTCCCCTGAAGTGAGCTTGAATATTTCATCTAAAATCTTCTATTGAAGAGGAAAATAATTTTTTTTTTCTAAAGTAATTCTCTCCAATGCTTTTGAAAGTTCACTGCAACAGCGGTAAAGGATTCTTCCCTCCCACATAATATGAGCATAAAAGAAGCTTTAGAGGTTTTCACCAAAGACAGTAAAATTCTAATATAATAAATTCAATTGTAATCAACTGTACATTTATCTTTCTGACATGATTCCACTTGGGACAGTCAGTCTGCTTCCTGCACGCTTCTAAGTGCATGCAGAGAGTTCCAGAAGGATGGGGAGGCAAGGTAGCAACAGCGCAGAACATTCATTCACAGCAGGAAAGAAGCTGCCTTCATCAAGCAGCATTTCCACCACCTGCTCCTTGGAGATACCAGAAAGCAAATTCTTTCTACTTGATGTAAGACAGCTACTGTTAATTCTACAAAAATAATGTGCAAAAGGGTCTGGCTTGCAGATGTCATTTAACTAGCTAGTTACATGTAAATTACCAGCTCCTAGAACATAGGCAAAAGAGGAATCTTAAATATGACAGGAGAAGGGTATAGTCAAATTTTAAGCTGGCATTAAATGGGCATTTAACATGACTGAACCTTTACTTTC
This sequence comes from Turdus rufiventris, assembly GCA_013186435.1. Lineage (NCBI taxonomy): Eukaryota > Metazoa > Chordata > Aves > Passeriformes > Turdidae > Turdus > Turdus rufiventris. The sequence goes on from PYHW01009849.1 coordinate 1,242,605, forward strand.
ATTGTAAAACTCAGTAATGCTTTTGGCTGGCAACATTCTCCAAACCTTACTGAGGTTCTTAAAGCATCAATAGGTGACCAAGTGGCACCCTTCTTGAAATCCTGTAGGTTAAGATTACATTGGGCAAGGATCTTTCTTTTGAATTTGAAGGTCTATAAGTAATATTTCTTACTGATAATAGTGAACAATTTCCAGCGGTTTTACACCAAAGTTCAGTACTGTAGTAGAAGAGTGAGCATTCCAACTCACGTTTGCAGATTTCAATATTATTTACTTTCCATTGTTTATTCTTACTGGACTATTCATTGAGACTTGCATAATAATCTTTAAGTATTTTCCATTAATGACTCTCCCTCTTCTCAAGAAACTGCATTGGTCACAAATGAACAGCTGGCTCTCTGAAAGCCCTCACAAACTTTTCTGACTACTAAGCCTGCACTTTTATGTAATGCTTATTACATAAACACCTCTCAATATCCATTCTTTTTTCTTCATTGTGAAAGCAGAATACTATTAAGTAATAGTTGTAAGTTTGCATAAAGAATAGGAGCTCTCTGCCACACAACTGGACATTCACTTCTTAACCTACAGGTTTTTATGGAGTCTATTTCATGACAACATTTTAGAGCCCACACCTATTGCTATGTATCTTCCTTACTATTTTATTTTATTTTACATGACCTTACAAGCAACTCACATACTTTGCCACAACCGGATCTCTGTTGACAAGAATGAGAACATGAGAAGCATCCTGGGAAAATGCCATTATATGATAATAATCTTTGAGAGGTCTTGAATATCTGAAAAATTTACCTTTAGTACTTTCAAAAGTGTCTTTCCACTTATTAGCAAAAAAAAAAAATTAAAAATGCAAAATGGAAGATAAATATTTGTATTAAATTTACAAGCATTGATACATACATACATACAAGCAGTTCCTACTCACTGCAAAGATTCATATATATGTGGTGAACCCAGTACACAGAAATACAATACACATATAAATATTCATTTTTTATTATTTATTAAGCATCAGAATTATGATTGATGTTAAATAAAAGAAGTGCCCAGAGACTAGAATCACAGACTAGAATTTTATGCGTGATTCATGTATCTTATTCAGTATATCCCACATACTTTCTTCACAATCACAAAGCTCTTTTATCTCATGTTTTGTACATACTTGCTTCCATATTTCTTCAAACCTTTCATCTGCAACATTCAAGCCCATATTGTGGAGAACTTGTTTAATCTACAAAAATAATACAAAATAATACAATTAATGTAATTCTAGTCAGCATTTTGTTAAACTATACAGTGTCTGGCTTTTACATATTTAGCAATCTCTTTTTGTCAAATAATATTTTCCCACTCTTAAATTAAAACTACAGACCACATCCTGCATCCTCAACGAAAGAAGTTCCTATTTAAGTAAATCTGAATCTTATTGCAATGAAAGCCGTACAAAATTGTCTGTAATTAATACAGTAAAGTTGATACACTACTTCAACACTGGGAAAATATCAAATACAGAAGACTCAGGGAAAAGTAAATGTTTTTTACAAGCCCTAAATAATGTTCTGTTTGTCCACTCTATTTTTGCTGTCTGCAGTTACCAACATAAATCAGATTATATTATTATCTGCATTTCACAGCATGAGTACTATACACAAGGTCATCAGTTAGTATAGGTAAGAGGGTGAAATGACTTAAAATGAAATGGTTCATGTCAACTTTGAGCCTTGCAATCATTTTACATCAAAATAATTCAGCAGAAGGGACTTTTTTCATATTTTTTTCACTTGGGTGCTTCCGGTTGCATGCCTCATTACACTGACCTGTTGACTCATTAGAGGAAAGTAACTTTAGAAGGATATTGATGCACCCTGTGCTTCTGTTAGTATCGCCAAACATTTGGTTTCTTCAATTGTATCATGTATGTGTGCACACGTGTGTTATATTTATGTTATGGAGACTTCATGCATGCTTCGATAAAATAAGACCTTTAACACAATCAAATCAACCTTTTTATACTGTCTTTTGTATAAATACAGGCCTGGTCCTCAGTATAGCAAATCTTCAGTTTCATCTGAGCCAATAAATGAGAGTTTGTGCAAGCTGAAATTGCAGGAGGAAAAAAGGGACTGAACTCTGTTTCTTTAAGCACAGGTGGTGTTTCAGTCAAATCAATCATATTACCCACTAGTAAAATAAACCAGATCTGATCCAGTGTCTTCAACAAGCCAGTAAAATCTAGAAGATTAACTAGAAGCAATATTCCTTCACAGGACACCACTGCAGGGAGAGTAAAGGACTACATGCTCTCAAAATCTGGCTTCACCATGTTGAGACCTCTGTCCTGACTCACCAATTGCTGTAAAATCATCACTGACCAAACCACAGACTAACATGTGCAGAGAGGATAAAACTCACTCTCACCTGTGATCAACAAGATCATGCTGAATACAAATTACATACTATTCCTCAATTACATACTTTCTCTTCAACAGACTGGAGAGAATATCAGTGAAGAAAACAGCAAGCCCAAGAACTACTTTCTCTTTCGCAACAAGATGAGTCACCTCATGAAACTATTACATAGTATTTGCATTCATTTCTACCACATTATACAAAAATGGTGTTACATTACTCTAAGCTTATATCTAATAATTATATCATATAATAATATAATAATTTCTTTAACCATGAAATTTTTGGAAACATTAATTATGCACATCAAAACAACAATCATAAAATGCCCAAACAGCTCATTTCATGAACATAGGGTGTTTCAACAGACTCAGAGGTGTTTCTGCACTGAATTCTATATAGCTAGTATAGTCTACAATAGAGTATGACATCTCAGGACATGTAATAACTTCAAAGAACAATTCTATCTGTGCCTGACATGTAATTGGCAGATGTAATTAGGCTTCTCAATGAAGCATGAATTCCATTTACTGTTAGCTATTTGCTGCATGTACGCATTGCCTGCTTTCAGAGCTAGATTATAAAGTGGTAAATGCTCATGCACACAACATTCTGACAAGGCATCTGCTGAGCATGACACCACACCTTTCCCCCCAGCCACTAACTAGCAACATTATTTTCCGTAAAATATATGTTCAAGTTCCAGATCCACTTTCAAACATGACTGTTGAATATTTAATATAATGAGTCGTAGAGACGAAGAGGTTGCCATGGCTTCTTTTCTCATTTTAGACTGGAATTTTACATTTCTTTACAATTGTCTAATAAATTGTGTTTCAGGTAAAGAAGTTTTCTCTTAATATTTTTCCCTATAAATTGTATACAAATGTAAAAAAAAAAAGTGGTAAACCATACTGACAAAGAAGTAGCAAAGTTGTTTTAGTATTTATGTGAGAGAAACTGGTCTGTGCGAAAATAGAGTGGTAGGAGGCTGCAGATATATCAGAAAAATTGTGGAGTCCCAAGTACAGTAAATTCACGACCATAAGGCACACCTGACTATAAGGCGCACCCCCCGGGAGTCAGCAAAAATTGCAACATTGTAAATCAGATAAGGCGCACCCGTCTATAGGGCGCATTTTTTTTTTTTAGCGAGGCTCCGCCCCCAGCTCCCCCTGCGAGGTTGCTGTCTGAGGCCCCGCCCCCACCCGGCAGCCATTGGTCCC
>PYHW01009849.1:1249531-1271505 GCA_013186435.1 Turdus rufiventris
CAGCCTGCCTGCTCCTGCCGCGGCAGGCGGGGCCAGGAGTCCCCCGCTTACCCCATGGGCCGAGGCGATGGCAGCACGGGGCCCCCTCATCTCTCCCTCGGGCTGTGGCAGGGCAGGGAAGGAGGGACCTCCCCCGCCCCCCGAGCTGCCTGCAGGGAGCCAGCTCCACCCGTGGCACAACAGAGTAACAATTTGTGACAATCGCGAAATGCCGGCTTTTACTGGTAGGTTGCTCGACTTGGCACCTCGGTTTCCACTTCAAGGGTTGGAAATATCAGAAAATTATTCACATATTAGCTGCCCCTGAATGTAAGCCGTATTTCCGGTGTGGGAGCAAAATTTTAGTTAAAATGGTGCGGCTTATATTCGTGAAACTACTGTAATTAATCTACATTTCTGATAATGCTTCTAGGAGATGTTTTACTTTCTGTTGATCTGTATTATTAAAGAAACATCCCAGTGATAATCTCAGCGTGCAACACAGAACTTCAGGACTCTGAAACACATCTGTACCTGAGACTCTGCTGGTAGTTAAACCACTCTCTAAATCCTACCCTTCTAAAGGACCACCTAGTTTACAACTGCAATGTTCTTTCAACAGCTATCCTAAGAACAAGACCATCCCCACAATTTCTCAGAATTAAGGCAACTACCTTTTCTAATTATTTTTTCTTCAAACTCTTTAACACCCATTTTATCTTTCCAGTTCAGAAAGTTTGCAAAGTCCCGGTAATTAATCAGACCATCCTTATCCAAATCACAGCAGTCAAAAAAGGAATCCAGGAGCTCATCATCTAAATTCACATTCAGTTGAAAAAAGATCCTTCGTAGGTTGTCCTTGTGTATGGTTCCATCACCATTCTATCACAAATAAAATAAAACAGTTTTTATATTATATGATCTTCTAACAGCCATCATAAAGTAACTTCACCAAAAGAAACACATACACGTTTATACAAGAGAAAGAGAGAGAGAGAGAGAGAGAGAGAGAAATAGCACCAACACACCATTTCAAGAAGAGTAATATTGCTGAGTACAAAAATAAACCCTAATATTTTAGAATTAAAAATCTGAATATAAAAGTGTCAAAAAGTAATCTTCAACCTAAATAATACAGTGATTTGAGAGTAAAGGTGTGACAGGCTATTGTGACAAGATAACAATCTAATCACGAATGTTGAGGAAAAGCCAAGATCTCTTTAAAAGTAAGACATCAATCACTCTGTATACATTACAATTACTGTTACATATGAAATGTCAATTACAATTTTTTTTTCCAGAGAGAATAAAAGAAAATATCCGAAATTCTGATGTTTGGCAACTCAGTCAAAAAGTACAGCTCAGAAGAACATATTAACATAATTCCTTCCACTGTTTTCCCCTTTTAAAGAAATGCCTGATTTCGACATCCAAAAATTTTTAAGATTACTCCTGTTTGTACGTCCCTTGCTCCCTCTAACCTGGATATTCCAAATAATATTATGAAAAGCTCCAAATACTATTGTGTCTAATTCCATAGCATATCACAGTAGATGAAACAAAAAAAAACTATGAATTATTTTCACAGTTATAGTCTTCATCCATATTTACCTTGCTATGCTTGTGTTTCTTCATGTCTGTATCTCTACAGCACAAGAGTGCTAGCATCACACATTCCTTTACGTTTATACCTTTTCAGAGCACTAACCTTATCAAAATGTCTCAATGCTTCTAGTAACACATCAAAATTCTCATAGTTAGCTTTCTTCAGACACTGTCGAACTGCAATCAAGATGACTCTTTCTCTGTCCTTCCCACGGAGGAACTCACATGGAACCCGAACATGAAGAAGACCATTAACATCTGTAAAAATGAATAATTCCTCAATTAGTTATGGATATACAGTAAACAGACATTTATTTAAAAAAAAAAAAAAGGTGTTTTTTAGCGCTATTGAACAGCTAATACAGCCATTTCATTACAAAATCAAATGGTCTATATCACTATTTCTCTACTCACACACAGCTAATATCCACAATTCTGGAGCATCATAATGTAGCTTCACAAATCTATCCACTGCTTCCAAAAACTTCTAAAAGCAGTAGTTGTTACTCAATGTCCAGATAATTGAGCAAAAAGAACAAATATCATTAATCTACCACTTCTAGTCAGCCATGCTCCAGATACTTATGAGAGCAAATTTAGTATTTTGGATAATTATACATCACTGGTTTCTAGAAAGACAATGCACCATTTTTATGTCAGTGTTCCCATTTCTTATGTAGCCTAACTTTATTAGTATTTCTAAACACTTTAGCACACTGAGCTACACTCCCCATCTAAATTCCCAAGCTGACTTTCTAGAGTGCAGGAAGTTTATTCAGAACTCAGTAACAAACATGTGTAGCTCACCTAATCCTCTTCCAACAGCAGTGTACAAGCATTATTTTCTACTTGTTAATTATGAATTATTTTGTTCACATTATTTTCTACTTGTCAATTATGAATTCTTTAGTTCTATTCCTTCAACTCTTCCTTATAGCATGAACTTTATTACACAACATAGTAAAACATGTAAAAGCTTATACATTCTTTGAACAGGCTTTCTCTGCCCAGATTAAGTGGATGACTTTGATCCACTTCATTTTTTTCCTTCCCAGTTATTGACTGCACTCCCTAATTATTAAACATAATGTTAAAACATCATCAATCCCAACACTATTTGAGTTGACTAGCTTTCAAAATTTCATCATAATTAAAATTAACAGTGTTTTTTTTTTATTTTTACTCTGCTTTATATCTCCTTGCAATCTTCAAAAACTTATTATTCCTATTTATTGCATGTTATTTTTACTCTTTTTATAGAAGTGCTTGAGAAATCATTTAGAGGAAAGATGCATGATTGATTTAAATAGCCATTTGACTTTGTCACTTTGATGTCATTAAGTGATTTCTGCCATTTCCCATTTTGTTACATTCAGATACAAAGGCTTTTAAAAAGAAAAAGAAAGAACAGTATCATAATACCAAACCTAAAGCTTCTTTATTTTTGACATTTACTTTTTTCCCACTAGCAACTTCAAATTTACTGTTGATAAATTTTTGTACCTTGCTCCTTAACATTTTAGGAAAACTGTATATACAACCAACATTCATTACTTCAGCAGAGTTTCATGAGCAAGATAAGATTTATATTGCCCTTGAACTTACCATTTTCATCTGGAGGGATCACCAACCCAAATGTATGGTCTGGGGGAACATTCATAGTATCTGCTATACTGTCAATAAGGACATTTTCTTTGTTAATTGTCAAACAGTTAATCAAAAGCCAAAATAAAATTTCAGCTACAATTTAAAAAAACGTAAGTGATTATATAATAAGGATGATACTCATAGTTCACCTGAAATTTGTTTATCAGGACTATGTTTTAATGCTACCATTCCAGAAAAGCATCCCTTTACAAAGCAGATTAGTTTGCAATGTAACACATCCATATGTAAATATTACAGTAATTTCACGACCATAAGGTGCACCGGATTATAAGGTGCACCTCTGGGAGATGGCAAATTTTGCAACTTTGTACAATTTATAAGGCGCACCGGACTATAAGGTGCACTTTTTTTTTTGCAGCGAGGAGCTGCACCACGCACAACAAAGTAACGAATTAGTAACAGAATCTCGCAATCGAAGGGTTTACTGGCAGGTGCTCAATTTGCAAACATTTTTCACAGATTGGCGTAGCCTTTAAGCAGCCCCAGGCACCCTCCCCGTGCCACAGGCCTCGGCACTCCTGCCCGCCCCTGGCGCCAGCTGGCAAGGTGCAGCTCAGGGCTGCCGCAGTCCAAGGAGGCTTGAGGCTGCCCGCAGTTCATGGCTGCCTGCAGTTCGGGGTGGCTTGGGGCTGCCGTGGCGCAGCCACAGCTCACACTTCTGGGTTGGCTCAGGGTGGCCACGGCTCACGGCTCAGGACTTCTGTGGCCACCAGCTCCCTCCCTCCCGGTGTGGTGGCCGGGGCCACCCGCCTTCCTCCCCGTGAGGCTTCTGGCTGCCAGGCCCCCGCGGCCACCAGCTCTCTCCCTCCCCGTGTGGCTCCTGCTGGCTGCAGTCACCCGCTCCCGTCCCCCCTCACGACTCCGCGCTCCTGCAGCACTGCCCCCCCATTGCGGCTCGCACTTCTGGGTTGGCAAATTTCGCAACTTTGTCCATTATATAACGTGCACCAGACTATAAGACACACTTTCGGGTTTGGGCCAAAATAATAGTCCAAAGGGTGCGCCTTACAGTCGTGAAATTACTGTAACTTTTTGAACATTTATGCTCATTTAAAGGAAAAACATTCTGTGCCATTTTTCCAAAGAAAATGATAGAAATGTATGACAAAAATCCTTGTAATCAAATAAAATTAATATTTAGGCAAAATCTCCAACTGAAATGTCTGAAACAAAGTACTTTTGGCTAAAGTGGAAAAATTGAATCATATGCCTGCTTTTCCACACCCAATTTTGCATCTACCAAAACCAGCAACCAAGCCCATATCCATGCGGAAATCTTGGCTCAGGTCTATTTACCAAAAATAGAAAATTCTGTTTGTGATATTAAAGAACTGTTTCCTTTTTTAAAATGATGCAATGCTCATTTTAATAATTAAATAATTAAAACATTTATCTGAATCAAAAACCACCATCAAAATTGAAAAGATAATCAGTGCTTTGTTCTAGAAGTACTAAACAAACAAACAAAAACCCACACACAGAAATGGAAACACCACAATCTAAACACTACTATGTATATTTTTCTTTTGTCATTTTCATAGCACACGTAGGACGTGGATGGCATAAAATTCACTAAATAAGATTAAGTTAGCCTGTGTCTGTCTTGTAATATTAGTGTTGGTGGTTTTCAGCCTGCATTGCAACCCATCCCTGACTGATCACACTGCTTCATGTTGCTCATGCTCCAGGTCTGTCTCACAGTATTCTGGGACACAGTGACAAGGAGAGAAGAAACTGACTCATATTTGTGTTCACTCCTCACACGGAGAACACTTAAGCCTAGAATCTTGAGTTTAAAATTAACTTTTGCAACGAAAGTCAATGAGGTTGTTAGTGAGCCTTCAGACATAATTTTGCAGAAATCTAGAGCATCTGCAAAGACAGCCTTTGTATACATTCAGGAACCCTAGATTTGCAGCACACCTGGATCCTAGCCCCACTGTACCTTATGACTTCTGTGGTGCTTCTTAAGAGCTGTTCTGTAAAATTACAAAACTGTCCCAGATTGATTCATAAATGTCAGTCATTCTCAAAGATTCAACAGAGACTAGTAAATGCTGCTAGGTAATAACACAATTTAGTTCCATGTCCTTTTCCAAGAAAATAATAAAGTGAGATTATAGATGATGTAACAAAGAAGACCAAAAGTAGTGTCAGAGTAAGCAAAATGGTCGAATCCCAAGACATTAGGTGAGATGTTTCAGTCTTTTCAAATCCTCCTAATTGCAAAATACAGGGGGCAAAATGTCTTAAAGAGTGCTTGTCAGATACAGACCACTTAAACAGTAAGATCTAACTTACTACATGGACACAGTACAGCCCTTATTAGTAACTTGTGTACTTAGCAGCCTAATTAGGGCAGGTATAAGGTCCTTTGCTATTAAATGACTGCTGCCTTGGAAGCATTAATCACACACAGTTATATTTTTTATCCAAGACATAAAAAGATATTGGAGAAATGGCAAAAGTGAGTGAATTTTATGCTTGATCTATTTGTAAGAGACGGTATCTTTTCTTACTTACGGATCATAAACTTTTCCAACCAGACGCTGGTATTTTTCCTTGAAATCATCACTTCGTTTTGACACAAGGTGCGGTGCTCTCTTCCTAAAAATTGCAAAAATAACTCCTGCACATATTTGTTTAAAATATTCAAGAGTGTTTCAGTAATATTTTAAAATATTGTTCTATATTAAAAGAAAACAGCAACTCCTCCCAACTCAGTAATTAAAACATCTTGCTGGTTAAAATCAAAGGGCTTTACATGATGCTTAAGACATGCCAAGTGCTGTTATATGGTAAAAGTTATTTGGATAAACTGTTCTGAAAATCTCATCTTGCATTTTCTGTTCAGTTCAATACAGTTAAGGATAGGATTGTGAGATGTACAATTCTCTTAAAATATGAAGACCCACTCTTCCTAATAATTCATCTCATTAATTGACTAGTTAACTCATTGCAACTTACGAATCCAGGTCCAAGACCCAATTTAAGGTCTTGGCTGTATTTCGCCCATCTTCATAGTGAGGGGTTTCCATTCCATAAATAAAAGACTTGTTGAAGTGTGAGTTATACTTCCTATTGACTGGTTCCCCTGCAGAAAAAGCAGGCACTTCAACCTGTGTAAAACACCTCAGGAAGAAAAATGTAACCAGTATCTTCATTTTTAAGACAAAACAATGAAGAAACAATAACTAACAAACCTGTTCAAACCTGTTTATTGAGTAGTTAGGAACAATCTAATTGTCAAAAGTGAAGATAAAGGGCAAAATATAAAGTAAAAACTGCTTCAGTTGGATATTTCTTTATGTTCTGATTGAAGACAAGCCCAACAGAATAAATGAAACCATGTAGCCTAAGTGGTGAGCATCATGCAAATAAATTGCTTTATAATATCTATACTTGAGCAGAAATGTGTACTATTTGATTTATTGTTTTGAAAAAAGCAAAAAAAAAATTCACGTGCTGCATTTTCAGATATATAGTAATTTCACGACTATAAGGCGCACCCTTTTGACTAAAATTTTCCCCCGAACCCGGAATGCGCCTTATAGGCTGGTGCGCCTTATATAATATACAAAGTTCGGAAATTTGCCTACCCAGAAGTGCGAGCTGTGAGCCAAGCCACAAGGGGGGGCAGGAGCATCCAGCCCTCAGCCAGCAGGAGCCACGAGGGGTGGGCAGGACCGGGCAGCCACTGGCCAGCGGGAGCCGCGTGGGGTGGGAGGGAGTGGGCGGCCCCACCCCGCACCATCACCGAGCCGAGGGAGGCCCGGGCCCTAGGCGGCCCCAAGCTGAGCGAGGCCCGAGCCCCGCACTGCCCCCGAGCCGAGGGCGGTCCCACCCCATGCTTCCCCAAGCCATGGGCAGCCCCGAGCCGCCCTGAACCACAGCAACCCCGAGGTGTGAGTCGCGGTTTCCCCAAGCCCCTCCTCGCCAGCCGGGGGTGGGCGGGAGTACTGAGGCCCCATGCACGGGGAGGACACTTGGGGCTGCATTTAAAGGCTACACCGATCTTTGAAAAATGTTTTCAAATTGAGCACCTGCCAGTAATTCATTACTTTGTTGTGCGCCACGTGGCTCCTCACTGCAAAAAAAACAGTGTGCCCTATAGTCAGGTGCACCTTATATGATCTACAAAGTTGCGAAAATTGCTGACTCCCGGGGGCGCGCCTTATAATCCAGTGCGCCTTATGGTCGTGAAATTACTGTACTCTTACTGTGTCTTTTTTCACAGAAAAAAGGTCTTTCTTTTCCTTCAAGATCTTTTCAATCACCTTGTAAAAAGACTGATAATTAATATTTTCCAAAATATTATTTGCTGCATGTTTTCTAATGAGGGTCTCATATGGCTGTATGGCAGCATGGAATTTTTACACTCTTTGCGGTGCATATAGTTGACTTTTTTCTGTCAGTCTGTTTCTGACTGATCTGGTTGATGGAAGTTACAAAAGAGACAGAAACAGAAAATGAATAATTTCATGAAAGCACCTAAGAAAGGCAGGGAAGAGGGTGGATATAGTTACAGGTCTGGTCAATTTATACCAATACTATTTACAGTAGAATCTCCTCAGTGAGACAACAAAGTATTATAATTTCACATCTATGTAAGTCTCCACACAAAATTTACATTTGTGTTAACTGAAAATCATGGAACTGGGAAAAAAGAGAAGTGGCTTTAAAAAAAAAAAGGGGGGGGGCTACATTTTAGAGGGCTATTTGTCACTCTGCTCCTGTGCAGACACGTGAAATTGAGGAAATAAAGGGTCCTGAGCACACCATATCACACAGGTACAGCCCCCAGGGGCTGAAGCAATGCAGACACAGACCACAGACCCATGGGGAGGATGCTGTAGGCTGAGGAACCTGCATTCCAGAGAGCCACTCAGCAGCCTGAAATTCTTCACAACCAAAGCTTAATGCTAAGCTCCTCATCAGAAAGTCTGTCTGCTCTGAAATTCTGTTTGCATCCCGATGAAAGAAAGAACTAGAGGAGAAAGTACTGGAATGGGCTGGGATCCCAGCCCGTGACTTCAAATCTGATATTGCTTTCGGCAGCCTAGAGAGTGCCAAATTCAGCAAGCAACCAGGGCATCTGTGAGTTTCCAGTTTCCTGGAAATATTTTGCTTTTCAAGCAGCACTCAAAAGAAATCAGGCTTCCAACTCCTTCATTAAGTTCTTATACTGTTTCAAATGCCCATCCTGAAGTTATTGACAGCTCTAGGAACTGAGATCATGCTCTCTCAGTTGCATTTTTCACATAATTTTAAAAAAATATATTGTATTAATACAGTGGTTAAAGTTAATGGTTTACATCTTCAAAAATAGCGTACAGCATGCATTGAATTCACATAGAACTTTTTATGTGGTTTCTTATCAGCCTTTCATCTTACCCACATCATAATCCTCATGTGACAGAACATACAAGTCATGTCCTTCTCTTGCTTCTTTATCCACTTCCTCAAATGTTTTTGGTGGATTTACAATCTCCCCAGCTGTTAAATCTGGAAACAAATATAGAATGTATGGTTGGGGCAGCTAATGGTGGGGGGGTGTTGTCTTGTTTGGTTCATTCTTAATTGCAGACAATACCTTGTTAGAGAACACTGTGCTAATACTGTGGAAGGATGAGAGTTCTTACCACATTTGTAGTCAATCTATATTCAATCTAATAACATACTGACACAGGACTAGAGAGAGAATCACAGAAAGCCAGATGAACAGAACTTCTGCAAGAAAGCTACATGGGCAACACAGATGTGATTTTCTCCAGTCCTTGGAGGAAAGAGACACATGTCAAGGAAATTTCTTCCATGAGACCTATTAGATTTGTTGGGAAAAGGAAGGTAAGTTGACAGCTACCAAAAATGTACTCCCATGAAACCTGTAAAGACAGATCAGGAAGAGAGACAAAAGCCCTGATAGTTACCACATGTCCTCAATTGCTTGTTTCTTCATTGTAACTGGAAAAAAATTTAGGTCTTTCAGTAACTATTATATCTTAAAATGGAATTTTTTGAATCATAGAGCATGTGCTAGATACCAAATTGCAGATTATCTTGTATTTACAGGAAATATGTTTTAATGGTACATTTTCCTACCTTTGAAGACTTTTATTCCAAATGTAGTATTAATTATATCCAAGCCCTCAGGTAACTTAGAAGATTGATCATGTGATCTACCCAAAGGTGCCTCACGATTACTGGAGTAAATTGCTTCTTTTATGTCTTGCAGCTTTTCTTGAAATTCACTTTTAGCAGCTGGACTTATCAATGAAGCTACCTGAGGACATCACAAACAATACCAGAGGCAGGAAAAACAACAAACTTTGGTCATTCACACATCACTGTGACTACCCACACAAACAAAAGTTCGCTCATAAGTGTTCTAATGAGATCTTCCATGGTTACACTGACTTAATTTCAACCACTGAATTGCAAACCAAAACAGTATATTGAGAGAAGACCACTAATAACCAATGCTATGCTAAATTTCCAGCTAAATAAAATACTTATTATGAGATATTTTTATTTTTATGCTACGTTTTCCCCTTGTTAATATATACATTTTCTTACTGCAGTCTTTCTTTTCTTAGCACATAGAAACTACAGTCAAATTATTATGTGACCAAAACTACAGTGATTTGATTTTTCAGGCTACCCATCAAAGTAATGGGGATTCTAGAGATTTATTATTGGACTCGTTATTATATAAAGAAATACTGAAAAAAGCAGTAGCAAATACAATTGATCCAAACCCATGCTTAGTAAACTGATGACTTCCAACCCTTCCTACAGATAATATTTAATTAATAATGCAAAGTCTTCAAAAGACAGTTCAGGCTAATCCAGTACAGATCAATCCATTCAATAAATGTTCTACTCAACATCCTCTAATACTAGGACTTCCTTCCTTCATAAAAATACACTTCATTAACACAACTGCTATTTTTAGAGATAGGAACACTAAGTGTATGATAAAACTACCAGTGATCTCTTCAGTTGTTTTATTACAGACAACAAAGATAATTTCCAAAGAACACACACAAAATAGTCTGATATATCCAAACCATCCCTTTTTAGCTAAAAAAAACCAGTTTCAAGCTAAAGGTAAGAAAGCATACAGAATAATTACACCAAACTATTCTCAGATAACAGCTCTTTTGCAAAGAGCTCAACAGGTTTTATGTCTGTAGCCTGGAAAAAGCAAGCAGCAAAATTTGTGGGTAGAAGACTGTTCATTAACTTAAATCTTGAAATGAAACTAATAGCTCAGTAGTCAATACAAAAGTTACATCACTGATAACAGTCACTGAACTCCAAATATTTTCTAGTTTCAATAATGCTAAATAAGTCCTATGATTTGACCCCAGGACTCAGGTAATTCACAGCAGTTGTGAAATGCTGCTGTATAAATCACTCAGCTATATCCCTGACTATAAGGAAATCAGTTGCTTTTATTAAGAACCCTCTTAAGAGGTTCATTCTTAAACAAGAGTAAATGAGTCACATTCTTACAGTGTGTTCGGAGCTTGACTTTATGCCATGTGTCAAGTGAGTTGCAAGGTCGGGATCATCTGCTGTGCCATAGAATATTATCTTAGCACCAGGAGCTGGATCTGTTGTATTTCGAAACTTTCGTACAACGGTCGGCGTCACGGGCTACACTCAAGGCAAAGCAAAAACAAGCTTACACCAGACATTCACAAAACGTTAATGAAAAGAAAATATACTGCAGGCATTTGTGTCATTCCAGATACAAGAACAAAATATAAACTATGAGGGTGTTTTAGGGCTGTAGTACATGCATAAGCTCCTGCAGATGCTGATACTGTGAGCATAAGGTCAAAATAACCCAAACTAAATTTTATCAAACAAGCATTGCTAAGTTTCAACATAATTTATTAAAAAAAAAAAAAAACAAAAAAACAAAAAATCAGCTACTTCACATGTTCTTGATGAAAACTAGGAAAACTAGATGTTACACTTATAAATTGCAGAAACCTTTAATCTGATTCATAGCAATTCCACCGTCAATGAAGCAATTTTGGAAATTATTTAAACCAGAGTATTGGGTTTTTTAAAATTATCATTTATAGGGAGACTATTTAAAGGACTCATTTGTGTCTCATTATCCTCTGACTCTTCAGGGCTACAGGGAAGGGCTGGTGGAAATCACAATTCTTGCCAGCATCCTTGTAAAGAACCACCTCCATCAGAAGTAATAATAATTCCCAATAGTTACTCTATGCAGAGGGGAAAACTGTCTAAACCAATTATATTTATTCCCAACTAAGCAAGCACGGTGACTATTTTAAAACATGTGGAATGAAAATGAACTGCCAGAAGTGTTTTCCAATCCTGCCAGCTAGTCTCTGGTGACAAAAACCAATGTGGAAATAAATGGTAATTTCAAAAGCGAATGGATGTAGAAAAAACAACCCAGGAGCCTCTACAAAACCAACTCACCCTAGCTAACACCGCTTTGAGACAACTCGCAACTGTGTTGCCCGCGGGACGCAACTTTCCAGCCTAAACATGCAATCAAAAAAATAAATAACGCACAACGAAATTCACTGTAATAACACAAACAACTAGTCAAATTGGGATCTGACACTGTGCACGGGACATTGTCCAATTGTCCCCGTTTTGATGGGGCTGGGAAGAAGCCGCACCCATTTCTGGGAGGGACGGGGCTCTCAGGGAGATGCGCGTTCCCGTCCCACAGGCTGCCCCTCTTCCAGCCCCTTCCCTCGGCGATGCTCCGCCCCAGAAAGCCACAGAGAGAGCGGCCGGTGGCAGCTGTCCCCCATCGGCGGGACTCCTTCGGCCAAGGCACTCACGGTCGGCGGCTCTGGATTGTTGTAGGGGGCCGCCTCTTCAGAGCATGGCGCTGGCTGCTCCGCCATGGCCGCTGCTTACTCTGCTCGCTCGGTAACGGCGGTGGCGGCGCCCGGAGCGCTCGTGCGAGGCGGGAGGTGCGGCCGCCGCTCACAGTGCTCCGCCATCCCCCTCCCACCCAGCACCCTCCGTCCTGCCCCTCACTCAACAGTGCTCCGCCATCCCCTCGCACCCAGCGCCCTCCATCCTGCCCTTCAGGGCGCTCCGCCGTCCCCTCGCACCCAGCGCCCTCCATCCTGGCCCTTCAGGGCGCTCCGCCGTCCCCTCGCACCCAGCGCCCTCCATCCTGGCCCCTCAGGGCGCTCCGCCATCCCCCCTCACATCAGCGCCCCCCACTTCTCCCCTCACAGCCCTCCCTCCACCGCCCTCAGCACCTGCCACCTCCTCCCCCGCGGCGAAAGTCAGGAAATAAGTTGCATTAGGCTGTTTTATAAATGTCATTATCTAGAAAAATAATTAAGGCCCAGCCGCAGAGGTCGCACAGTCCTTAGACCGATTGTTAAATCTTTGAAAATTACCAGCTTTCAGACACGCAAGTTGAATCTTGAAGTTGAAATGAGGTCTTACATGGTCAAAAGTTTGACCAAACTTTCAGTCTTTATTACTGTAATAAAAAACGCTGCCCCTTTCATAAATGTTGTCACAAGCTATTAAAATACCGTATGCTGGGGCTGTTCCTCCAGAGAAAGCTGCAGCTCCCACCCACACACAGCATGGAGGTGGGCGAGAGAAGCCCAGCAGCACTACCCCATGTACCAGACACGTGAGTGCTATCACTGTTTGTCTTAAATGAGTCAACACCTCCTATATCGAACCCACTGTATTTGCCTTTTATTAACAGATGTGGATTATTTCAGAAAAGCAGCGTGGGTTAGACTGAACAAGTTTTACTGCTGTTTAGCAGACCCTCAGTTCTTACAAAGACGTTTATTCTCAGATGACATTTAGCAATCTATCCCCTTCTTCCCAGCAAAAAATCTCAATTTAATCACATCCTGCTCCATTCTCCATAGTCCTTCGATGGCAAAACCAATTTTAGATAAATATACAGACTTTAATCATAATTAATCAAACATTACCATTTTATTCTCTGCTCTAACATTTGTTTGGTAAAGACTTTAAATGAAGGATGCTAAATCAAAACTAAATTCTTTTTCTACAAATGCAAGGTGAGAGGCTCAGGCAGCCACTGCTATCTAATGATCTTCTCTGGCTGTCCAAGTCACCAACAGTACTTGTCAGTGCCATGATCCATGAATTTCCAGCACATACAAATGTATCTTGGTCTTCTCCAGACAAGAAGCATCATGTATAGCATCAACTATGGTCTAGCTGTGGCAGTGCTAGTGCCCTTTTTCAAAAGAAATTACATGTTTTTCTGCTGTAGACACGGCTGGAACATCCATGTCCCACTTGGGAACTAAAGAAGCACTTGTAAAGTCTTAATGTGTTCAGTTCTTTTCATATTTCAAGCATATTTGTTGTTGCTTGACGTTTAGAGTGTTCCTGCCAAAAAAAAAACCCAATAATTTTTGGTAGGTTAATAAATAAAATGATTGGTTATGTCTTGCCTTGTGATCTTTAAGGTGTAATTTCTATCTAGTAAAGTTGTCAGAGGGGAGAACCATTTATAGAGAGGAAGAGCAAAGTACAGTAATGTAAAAATTAGATGGCAATAATAGGGTAGAGGAAACTGGGCCTTTTTATCCCATGATAAAATTCAGGAAATGAAATTTTTGAATTTTTGTCCTTGTGTTTGTTGTATTTCTGGATGGCTCTCTACCTGTGCTTAAGATGGTATAATTTTTATACATTCTCTGCATTGCTGATTTATTTTTACCTTGTTTTTCCCCAGTAGGTGGCCACACTTGCTAATTGAAAGCATCCACTCAGCCCCGATGGAGTGGGTTGTGTCAAAGGCATAAAAATAGGATTTGGACATGTAAAAGAGTGCCTATTGCAGGAACAAGTAGAGGAGAAGTCCTCAGCCTTTTTTTTTTTTTTTTTTTCCTCTCTGTGCTTCTTTTCTTTTTTGCAGAAATGTGGGTCCCCTATAAATCAATTTGAAACCTACTGACAATATACATTCTTTTCTATAATTCTTCTCATTCTGGAATCAGTGTCATATCCATTCTTTCTTATACTGAAAGTTATTTTGGCCACAGAAAGAATATTAGACCTGTAATTTGAAAGATAAGATAATAAATTAACAAAAATCAATTTAACTCCATTTTAGAGAGAAAAGGATCAACACTTTCTTAACTTCAGCATGAATTTGTCATCTCCTATGTGAAAAGTAGGATTGTTTGGAAAAAGTTGAGCAAAATTTTCCATTCTACAGCAGTACTTTTTTTCCTCAACAGTACTTGACATTTCACTAGTTTCTGACATCCAATTCCCACAACCTAATGCCTTTTTCTGTCTTGTTTAGGCTACAACGGAGGAATGGAAACTGTCTAAAACCCCGCATTTTACTTTCCTTATGAAGTGCAAACACCCCATGTTCTGCAACACAGCTCTCACTCTGACTGTGGTGCTGGCATGGACTGGAGTCAAAGCACTTAGTTTGTAGATTCCTTAAGATTCTCTAAAGGCTAGAGAACTCAGTGTAAAAAACTCCAAATATTGTGAAACGTCTGAGTGATGTCAGCCATGCTGATGCACTTTGCTGTTACTTTGCCCGGTTGCCTTCATGGTTTTTTTATTCAATTCATTTAAGGATAGGAAATTACTGTTTCCTACGTGCTGCACACTTTCGGTATGTTATGATACCACCATGCCAATGTAGGTACAGAGAAAATGTACACAAGTAGAGACAGAAGACAGAAAAAAGGAATGTTATAACAAAAAAATTAAAAATTGGGAAGCTCAAACACAATAAAAAGATTCTGCACATCCTCTAAAGTCAACTTCCACTAATGATTATACATCTAGCATTAGATTTAAGCACAAAAAGGCTGAGCAGAACATAATATTAAATTCTCTCTGCAGAGAAATGCTAAAATAAATGGAAAGTCACCTGGTGAAACCATGACCCACTAACATAAATTTGTTAATATCACCCAGCACAGCTTCACTTTTGGTATATATAAATCATGATGAAATAAAATATGAAAACATGACCACTGATAGGGGCTACCTATGTGATTTCATAGCTTTCCTTCCACATCTTTTTGTGCAGACTACAACAGAAGAAACTTGTCTTCACCATTAGAACTCACAGAGACCTGTCAAGCCTGAAATACAGTAACTGGAACTTGGTAATTTGATTACTGCCACATTCTCTCATGCTTCTATTTCACACATTCACAGTGAACCCTTGGTGTTTGCTGTCCCACTCTGTCAGCATCAACCAGCTGTGAACATTTTGGGCATTTCACCAAGCAAGAGACGTGCTACAACTCTGCGTTGCAGTCAGAGAGTTAAGTTAGCCAGCAGGGATCTCCTGCATGTAAAATAGGCTTTCTAACAGCAACCACATCATGTGAATAGAATTCCTGCATCAAAAATTCCATTTAGCCTTGAACTTCAGATATATATGATAATCTGAAAGATTATTTTAATTTTATAAAGTATTTATTTATATTGGAAGCATAGGTAATGAACTTTACATATGGAATACTATGGTCCTTTATTTGATAAGATTAAGTGAAACACAAAATGTCATGTATGACGTGTTTAATCTCCAAATTGAATTTAGTTCAAGTAATTCTAAAGATTCAGTGTAATATTTTTCCACAAAAACTGTTCATGTATGTACTGTGTCTGGCTGAGATGGAGTTAATTTACTTCATAGCAGCCTGAATGGTACTGTGCTGTGGATTTGTGACTAAACTACTGTCGATAACACAGCAGTACTTCAGTTACTGCTGAACAGTGCTTGCACAGGGTGAGGACTTTCCCTTTTGCCCCTGCCTTTGTCATCAGCCCCACCCGGGGAGAAATGCTGCTGATGGTCCAGAAACATGGGAGTAGAATACAGCCAGGACAGCCGACCCAAACTGATCAAGGGATATTCCATCTCACACAGCATTACGCTTAGCAATAAAAAATGGAGGTAGACAAAGGAGATGTCTTCCAAGTCGGCTGCTGCTCGGAAACTGGCTGAACACTGGTCTGTTTATGGGAAGTAGCTGGTGATTTCGTTTGTATTGCCTTTTCGCTTCCACTTTCCTTCATCTATTATACTGTCTTTATCTTAACCCACAAGTTTTCCTGCTTTTGTTCTTCCTCTTATGTTCTCTGTCTTACTGCAGGGAGGTGAGTGAGTGAGCAGCTGCCAGGTTGACTGGATGCTGTCTGGTGTTCCAATGCAGGCCTATCAGGTATGTAGTAAAACACATTTGGTTATCTGGAATCTGCTGTTTGCTCAGCAAATCCTGCAATGCAGTTGAACATACTGAGACCAGTCAGAGGGTTATGGCAAATAAGCAGTGTATTAGGGCAGGATTACATGATTTAAAGGATAACTCTTACAAACATTTAGCAAACTCACAGCTCAGGAAAGTTGGTATACTTTCAAACATGTTTCTCTGGTGCTAGTCTGGCATTCTACATCACTGGTGAATGCAAAGAATATTTTACTTTTTTTGAAGTTACATATTGGCCTTTCACAAAGCACTTATGTTAAGTGATTAACTTAAACTTAATAAAGCAGAAGTTGTTTCTCTGAGACCAAACTGGCACCAATGCAAAAGTATATGAAAAAGAAGAACTGATGAAGATTAAAAGAAAAAGAACAATCTCTTTTCACTCCATTCGCTTCAGTATGTTCAAGTATTGATGTGTCATACTAGGGAAGGGGAAAGTAGCATAACACTGATGGTAGGCTTTACATAATTTGACTTTTGCTTAATTTAAATATAAGTGGTTGAACTAAAACGTATTTTGAGAATAGAACATGAATTTGATTATTTCCTGTGATGGAGTATCTAAACAATCTTGGTTAAACTGTACCAATTACTAAATACCCTTATTGATAAACTTACTAAATATCTCACCAGTTTGTTTGTTTGTTTTATTATTTCTTTCAAATGCCAATTCTTAGACCTTGTTAAAGCTGCTATACTGAAGAAACGCTTATCATGATTGTTCTGTTTCCGCTACAACTCACAGCCTGTGGCCAACCGGCCTTTATCCTGCTCTCTCACAAGGTCATGCTTCGTGCTATGAAGCAATCAAGACTTGTTAGCAACCCATTTTACCCATTTTCTCCAGTTTTTAGCACTCTGACGATAATGACCCAAGCTGTAAGGCTTTATCAGTGGCTGGTCAGTGTTTAAAGCAGGCAAATTCCCGATGGCAATTCAGGTTTTCCTATGCAGTTCCTCCTTTCAACTCATTCGACTAATAGCTTTGGAAACTGGTTCTTTTAAAGGATTAAACCAGGACTTCGTATGTGTGACACCCACTCCCATCCCTGGCACCCCAGTAGCATCCTCAGGTTGCAATGCAGTCCCTTGAGGACTGGCAGAGAACCACGTCTGGGGTGGGAGGGACCTTAAAGATCACCCAGTCCCATCCCCCCTGCCTTGAGCAGGGACACCTCCTACTACAGTATGTTGCTCAGCGCCCCCCCCAGCCTGGCCTTGAACTGCCAGGGATGGGGCATCCTGAGCCTCTCTGAACAACCCATCCCAGTGCCTCACCACCCGCACCGTACGTGGAAGATGAAAGACGCGCGGGTCGCTCCCAGGGACTCTTTCCCCAGCTGCTGGGGAGAGGCGGGAGGCAGGGAGCACCCTATGCCGAGTGCGGCTCTGCTGCGATGGGAGCGGCTGGGCAGAAGGGAGGGAGCGGGAACAAAAGGAGGACGGGAAAAGGTGGGAAAGAAAGGGAGCCACGTGACTGGCGCGGGCGAACCGGAAGGGCACGGCGCGTGCGGGAGTGACGTGGCAGCGGCGGAAGTGCGTGTTGTGTGTGTGTGAGTGTGTTTTGGTCGGGGCAGAGGCGGCGGCGGAAGTCGGCGGCGGGGCTGGGTGAGGCACGGCTGCGCCCCCGCCCCTCGCCCCCACCGAGGAGCCGCCTCCCCTCCTGCTCCTCCTCCGCCCACCCTGCCCCGGCGCGCCCGCCAGCCCTGACCGACGCACGGACGGACGGACGGACATCGCTGCGCCGCCGCCCCGGTTTCCCCACNCCCCCGGCCAGGTGAGGAGGCGGTGGTGGCGCGGGGGGGGCCCCGGTGGCGGCGAGCGCGCCTTGTCTGGGTTCCCGCCCGCAGCCGCTCCCCCGGCGCTGCGGGAGCGTCGTGCCGCGGTACGGGTGGCCGAGATGAGCAGCTCGGCGTGCGGGGAGGGGAGGCTGCTCTTCCTTTCCCGGCTCAAAATGGCGCCCCCGGTTTTCCCACTTCCCCTTATTCCTGTGCCTGGAAGGGAGCCGCGGGGGAGGGGAGGTGGCGGCGGGGGTTGGAGGGGCTGGGCCCGGGAGGGCGGGGATCCTCCCCTGCGTGCGGGCGCTCCTGCGGAGAGGTATCGCTGTCTGGGGCTGGCCGAGAGGGCTGTGCCCCTCGACTTGCTCGTGAGATATGGAGCGGGAGGTTGGGTGATGGGTCCCTCGCTTTCCTTTTCGCTTGCGTCTGGAAGAAGGACGGTGAACTAGGTGGGAAGTAAAGTGCTCCCGACAATGCGTCGCCATCGGGGGGATCGCGATAGGCCTAGTGTGCTGGGTATCTTCTGCATCGCACTGAATTGGAGCTAGACACAAAGCTAGGGTAGGGTGGAGGAACAGATTGAAGCTTTTTATGTTTTAGAGGAGAGCTGAATTGCATAAGAACTGTCAAAATGTTCCAAATAAGGCCATGAAAGACTGTTCTTTCGGCATTTTTAAGGATTTCTTTTTTTCTACCTGATACTGCTTTCAGAGCTTGAGGATGGAAATAAGAGGCTAAACAGCCAATTAAGCAGCTGAAATTAATCAGTTTATTTCATGTAACATTCGGGCAAAGTAAAAATTATGGCATGTTTATTTTTTTCCAATTTTATAGTGACTCTTCAGAGTTACAGTCAGGCTTACCTACAGTCAGACATGTAGGTATTGTTCTTCCATAATGAGAAGTGTCAGGAAAATGTAGATGTTGGCTGAAGTGGGATGGCTAGAGACAATGGTATTATAGTCATCACTTACATTTCCTGTATGATAAACCAGTTTATCTGAAAGCAATTGGTACCATTCATCATTCAGATGAGCTTATGAGATGGTGATTACCTTTAATTGTAGGGTTATGATTTTTTTGCAGCAACTGTGTTGATTCACTTGTTTGACTTAGTCTCATTATGTTTCAATATAAACTGGCTTACATGTGACAAGCATTTTGCTAGCTGTCCCTGTCTCTGTGTTGAACACTGCAGTAAGGTGTCACACTAATTCTGCTGAACCTGGAAGGAGTAACAGAAAATTCGGTTAGTGGGAGTGGCTAATATATAAGGCTTTTTAGTTACTGCTTTTTAAAACATTCGAGAAGGTCCAGTATAAAGAAATTTAAACTAGATAATGATTGTAACCTCAGAATTGTATGCTTTGTGTCTGTTAATGCAGTGTACAAAAGTCTATCAGTAAGAAACAGTGTTGTTTGCTATGAGATATAAAAGTGGTGGAATGTTCCAGTTTTAAATTTATCGTAAACTTTTTTCGGGTGGCCTTTGTATTTGATAATACACTGAATCACATCAATTGTAGGAACAGTGCTCACTGTCTTAATCTCTTCAGTAGGCTGGCTTTTGTCACCAGTGTTACTTTGATACTTCTGTATTAGCTGTCTTTTAGTTGAAAATAGGCCAATGCTTATGCTTACATGGCTAAATTATGCCGTTAAATTGAGAGTTTGTAGGTATTGGCTGGGGCTATTGATACACAGACTCAAGCATAGTAAGATTTGTGTTTGAGCTGTTAAAATACTTGGGACTCTTTCATAAATACAACTCAGACTGTCCAACAGCATACAAATTTCTCTTCTGGAGTGAGGAGAATACCCAGCATCCAGGAGTACTTGGCTAATAATATGCTCTGGGCTTTGTGTTCTGGCATTTCAGCATGCACCTGCTCTGTAATGGGGGGGATATTCAGAAGAGTGAAAATTCCTACTTAGCAGAGCAACCTAAGTATTTGTACTGCCTAAGACTGCAAAATGGAGTTTTTCTGTTAAGCTCTATAAAAGTAAGAAAATATCCCTCATTCCCATCCATGTGAAGCCATGCATCTCAAAAATGTTTGTAGTATTTTCTTTAGCAGATTTTTATATTAGCAGATCACTTCCGTAACTCCCCTATGTATCAGTTTAACCGCTTGTTTCAAGTCAAACAGTTGTGTACTTGCTTTTGTGTAGGTGTGCCCAGGTTTTCTTTCTTTAGATACCAAACATATTGATTACATTGCATACAAAACTAGAAGGGGAGCCATATTAGTGGATTTTTTTCCAGGAAATTTTTGCCAGAGCTGAATTCACAGTGTATGTGTAGGCTACTGAGTGTACTATTCCTCCCAGGTTCTCCAGGTTTATATTTTACTGATGAATTAATAAATAGTAGAATGAATGTGATCTGAGACATGGAGTGTGCATGGGAGACTGTAGCATTGAGATATGCTCCAAATCTTTGTGAGGCACTGTTTGCTTAGCTCACAAATGTGAAAAGAACAGGGCAAAACCATTCTGTAGTGGCTATGTCAAACTGCAGTACTGCTTCTGTTCAGATCCAGCAGGTACTTCCCTTGCTTATTGTGTAAGCATGCTGCCATGTTGCGAACTTTAACTACACAGTTTTGGCGTCATCTGAAACTTCAAAAGATGATTTCCATATACCCTTATAGAAGGTATTAGTGACTTTTTTAGTATGTCACAATCATCTAGATGTGTTCTATCAGGTTTTCAGTCTTGCGTTTTATCCTGGACTGTTGAAAAGTGGGTGGTATGACTAGTAGGTTTCATTATTAATTTATTAGATGCATTGATTTGACTGTTGAATGAATGAAGTCTGCAGTATGTTTCTTAGATGGCCTTCCTGTCAGGTACTGTGGCCTGCTATCAGCTTGAGAGCTGGTTATTTTTGTACATGGTGTCTGACTGTCTAGAATGGTTTCGGGGTGAGGGGGGGGGTGCTGCAAGAATGTAAACTTTGAAGTTCCTGCTAACTACAGCTTCTGTAGCTTGGGCATCTATAAAAATCAAACTAGGTTTTTTTTTGACAAATGTTGTCAGCTTTGTGTTCTGGAGTAGTTTTGCAAGGGGTAGTAATTACTGTTTTGTGAGTGATAAGAATCTGAATAACTACAAGCTGTAAGTGCTCAGGTGAAACTGGGAAATATTATGTGATATTTTTTTAATGTATTTTTCTCATAGCTCCTTTTGCTCTCAGTATGGGAAACAACAAGCAAAAAAGTAGTCGTAGGGAGTAACCTGTGCAGTGGCTTGATTTCCTCACTGTGTGTCATCTAGAAGTCACTTGCTCCCAGGAGTACTAAGTCACACAGTCATTGGATGTTGTCCTTATGTTTTTATGAATGCTGCAGAGTCTGGAAAAACATGGGATGTATTAAGATTAAAGGGTTTTAAATTATTTCATATGTCCAAACACACTGGAATGCTACAACAAACAGATGGGATTTTTTAATTTTAAAACAGAAGGAACTTAATTGTCTTCATTACTTTTCCAAAGGAAGAGATAAACAAATGGCTAACAATATTCTGAGCCACCTATATTTTGGTTATGCCTTGCTGCATTCTCTATTGTAGTACAATTAGGAAGAGATTACAGTAATTTCACGACTATAAGGCGCACCCTTTTGACTAAAATTTTTCCCCAAACCCGGAAGTGCGCCTTATAGTCCGG
>PYHW01009849.1:1271928-1296048 GCA_013186435.1 Turdus rufiventris
ATCCAAATCAGTCCACAACTTCTGAAGCATTTTTCCACAACATGGAGGAGGAAAAGTTTTGCCTGAGAACCAACACGCTAGTAGTGCAAAATTGTTGTTTTATGGTGTAAGGATGAAAGGTCTGGTATTTTTAAAATAACTGGATCTATTCCTGTATTGTGAAATACTTCACCAAATTTAGTTAAATGAATAGGAATCTTAGTATAGAATTAACGTGGTACTTTAAGAATGGTAGCAGGACTTGCTGGGGCTTTTTTGCTTCGTTCTTTCACTGTATAACACTTTCACATGTTTCTAAGAATATATAGCTAAAATGTGATACTTGATAGATTATGTTGTACAACTGAAATTTTAAAAATATATATTTTTTTATTAAAGTGTGATGTAACAGTCAAATGGAACACAAACTCAGGACAGAATGCAAAACAGTTATGTCCTACCTCAAAGGAGGTAAATTACTTTGAGAGATATGAGAAAAGGAGGAGCACAAGCAAAAAGTAGTGTCACTAAGATGCTAAAAATATTTTTAAGACATGTTTTCTGTTTAAATTGGGAAATGGAATATCTGTTTTTCAGCTTTCAGATTATTCAGTAAATAATGCTATGATTTTTTATTTATTTTTTATTTGTTCTATGAATATTAGTTTGTAAGGGAGTATCTTACTGAAGGGTAGGGTTCTGCTAGGCTGCTGAAGCACTTTCCAGGAACGAGGGTTCTTTGGGATTTGGGTTGAGGGAAAGGGAGAGTTAGGAAAGAGAAGGAAGGCTTAGCATGTGAGCTAGGCCTGTAGCAAGAAATGCTCAAGTGCCTGGTCTGTGTGCTGAGAGGTTTGAAATAGGAAGATGGCTAAAGACTACTGCTTGGTTTAAAATGTAGTTGCCTTATCACAAGGAATAAAGAACAGGAAGTAGTTTGAAACTATTACATTTGCTTGGTTTTTTGCAACATATGAATTAAAGCCATTTTTTGCATTTGGAGTATGTACTCTAACCTAACTCACATCCTAGATGTTAGAAAAGCTGTATTCCTGCAAAGTGGGCACAATTCAAATAAATGATCAGCTGGAGTAGGACAAAATTATGAGCTAATTTTGAGAGGACTTTTGTTTAGTATCTACTGTTAAGTGTTTAAGAGCATAAATATTAGGGTCAGAAGTGATACCAGCAGAGACTAAAAGCTTCCCTTTCCATATGAGTAAGTACTATGGGTGGGGTTTTTTTTTAGGCACCTGGAAAGAAGAGTAGGCAGACTAAGCAATACACTGTTCGTACTTGTTCTTAACAAAGATCACTGTTGTTAATATTCATCTAGGACATGTGTAAGTATTAGAAATAGCAATTTATCCTTGTATGGTAGTTATCTGGTAGCTTTTACAAGGTGGCCTGGAATTCTTACTGGTCAATTGGTTTTCATATGGAAGGCTTCACTTTTGCTTCTCAGTACAATTGTTATTTAGAGAGGGTATTAGTAGCTTGTATGTGAAAATCAGTACTTTTATGTAAGGAAACTGTGTTTGATAGGATGGAAGTGAATTGATGAACTACACTTGGAAAGATGTTACTGAGATGTTTGAGTTTTCCCAATTTGCTCTGTTTCATCCTTGAACAGTGCTGACTTTGGAATATTGGTTAGCAGTAGCATAATTGTGAAAAGTTACTGTTTCTTGTCATTTGTTATTTTACTGACAATTTGAAAGCCTGAATCTGTTGTGTTATACATCTCTCTTGATTTGTTAATAAGTAACAGGAGACTGAGGTCTTGCAAGAAGAAGCATAATTGTATTTTAATGTGCTAATTTGAAGCATTAATGGGAAGACTAGGTGTTGAAGAAAACTGGTTCATGTATCATAAATTCTGGCTATAGTTGACAACTTACCAGTGATAGCTCCTGTGATCTGAACTGTTGGTTTGGTAAATGCTAGGTCAAGTTATATATAATATATTGCATTATTGAATGAGACTTTTCTTACTTGGTTTGTGATTCTAATGCACCCACTGTCTTTTCACAAAATAGGTTGTTACTGGCAGAAGAACCAGGATTCAGATCTCAGTGGAACTTGCTTTCAAAAGCTGTTGAAACAAAGGACTGCTTTCTAATTTGGACATGGCTAATCGAGGAGCAACAAGGCCCAACGGGCCAAATGCTGGGAATAAAATTTGCCAATTTAAACTAGTACTTCTAGGAGAGTCTGCAGTTGGCAAATCAAGTTTGGTGCTTCGTTTTGTAAAAGGACAGTTTCATGAATTTCAAGAAAGTACGATTGGAGGTGAGAACATTACCTTGTTAATTTGTTTTATGTTTTTATGTTGTCCTTGCCCTTGAAAACCTTTAATGGCACTTCTAGTGTGGGTCACTGACAGCAAGGATCAAATCTGAGCCCTGTGTCAGTAATTGAGAGCTACTTTCAGAGTTAAACATAAACATCCTTTCTCAAGTGAAGGTAGTAAATGTGTTGTTGAATAGCTTAGTTTTGAAACCTGGGCTTAATGTTACATTTTGTTTGTAAGTGGGTGTGTGGCTCCCTTAATTGTGCTGTATGCATGAAATAACTGCTTAGTAAGAACTATGAGCTTAGTTTCTGTGAAAAAGAGCATTGCATCTTCCAAAAAGCTTGTGTTTGTCATTTATACATGCTGACTTTCATTTTGATTTTGGAGAACTTGCTACATTTCTGGATATATTACTGTGTTAGTAATCACAGAATTTATTGTGCTATTTTTCCATTTTGTGACTTCAAACAAAACAGGTGCTGGCTACCAGAGTTTAAAAAAAAAAACTGTTTAAACAGATTTTATCACACTCTTCCCCTTGGCAGATTTCTTATGTTATATTGTATTTTGGAGTTGCTTGTGCTTTGAGCTATACTCCTCTTTGGATAAATTTAAATGTATCCTAAAACTACCTAACAGCATGCAGACTTCACAGAGTATGGATTTTCTGACTTGATAAATACTCTCCAGTAGTTGCTGTTGCAGCTTGCATGAGTCAGCCTGTTCCATTGTAATATTTATGTGAAGGCCTTTCAGTGGTCTGTATGTGTCTTCACACACCAACAGCTGTTGAAATGTAAAAACTCTGCAAAAGTAAACGCAAGCTTAATTTCATTGCATTCTTCTTTTGCCCTATTTTTAGCTGTTACATGTATTTATTTTTTCTGTCAGCATGGAGAGCCGCGTATTTTCTACTTTAGCAATCTTACTAATGCACGTTTTTGGCTTCGTGCATTTTATCGTGGTTGAGGATAGGTGTTGGTATGAAAGTTTCTGTATGCTCTGATAAACAGCTGTGTGGTAATGCAGAGAGCATTCTCAAAGATGTGTTGTGAATAAACTTTCCAATATCAACAAGGTTTTTAGTTTTAAAAAACCATTAACTTAAATTTATTATCCCATTTCAGTGATCCAAATCCATTTAACCGCCGTTTAGTTTTTTCTTGTTGTAGTATTTGGGATAACCCAAACCCTCTTACACTGTTCAACATCTAAATAAAGGTTAAACAAGAGTCCAAGTTCAGATACATAAGGTTTAGTGTAATCTGTACTAACTTGAGCCTCTTCTGTATCAAATAGAAACAAGGAAATGCTATATAATATAGCTGAGAGCTATTACATAGAGCAATGTTGGGATTCAGAAAAGTTTTGTGTAGAGAAAACTGTCTAACTCTGTGGCTTGTAGTTGCCTAAGGCATTATTTTCTTTGTATACAGAAGGGCCTTTTAACAAAGAGAGGCTTATGTGCATTGTGAATCTGGATAAAAACATCTGAAAGGGAGTGCAGTTAAAGGCAGACGTTGGATAGTGGTGGTGTGGTTTTGCCACTTCAGACTAGTGTAGCAAGGCCTGTTAGTTGCTTAAGACAAAAGTATGGCTGTTAAAGATTATGGACTTTCAGATAATTAACAGATGATTAATTGTCAATTTGGTATGGCCTTGGCAAGGTTGAAGAAATTAAAGAAATTTTGCAGAAATTAACTGGCTTTTTAAAGTGATTGAAATGCTACTTTTGACAAAAACAAAAGGATTGTGTAGATTAAATCACTTGTTTAATTTTCTTTTCAAGTACATGCTTTCATTTATGTAGTGTAGGTGCATTTTTCTGTTAAGAGAGTAATGTATGTGCTTTCTTAACACCTTGTCACTGTCTTGGAGAAATATAATATTGAGCTGGTTCGGGGGAGAAATCCCTTAGTTTAGTGCAAGGTTGTATGGTGTTTTTCCACTCTGTTCTGGTTCTGAGCTGCTTAGGGAGCTGCCAAGTGGAGCCTGTTCTACCACTGCTCAAATATGTAGCATTTAGAGGGATTTATGTTGATTTAACACTGGAACATCAAAGCTTTTACCTTCTCCAGCCTGCCTGCTCATCTGTGATGGATGCTAATACCCCTGAAGCAGGAGCACCTGACCACTTAAGGAGTCAGCTTCTGGTCAGGGTTTAACCCCAGCCAGCAACTGAGTCCCATGCAGCTGCTGCTCACAGCTGAGACAGGAATACTTCTGTATGCTAGTTACAGTGTCCTTTACAGAGCAAGATTGGCTTCATTTTGGCTTCTGTAATGAGTTGAGTTGAAGGTTGCAGCAGTTTTGGAATGATTCATAGGCTATGATGTCTCAGAGTATGTAGGACAGGATGAAATCCCAGGTATGCAAGCATGATAGGTCAGTGTCTCTTAAGACATTTTATTTAAATTGGCCGCAATCCGTCAGTGTGCCTAGTGATCACAGCTCTCGCTTCAGATAAGTAGTGGGCTTTCCTTAGTTTTTAATACTGGTTTCTGTGCTGTTTGGGCACTCACCTCCATACTTCTGATTGTACCTTAATCTGAATGGAAAAATTTTACTAGGAGTAACTGTTTAAAGATTTGGAATGAGTTACTTAGTATTTTCTGTAACTGGAATATCATTCTTTATGATAATGTGTTCAGCATAATGGCTGCAAGTTTCCCTGAAACTGCAGGCTGTAGAAATTGGGCTGAAATTAATTATTGAGATCATTTGCAAAGTCAAAAATGTAGCTGCTTTGAGAACAAGAACTTATAAGAAGAGCTTCTTTCTTTCAGACCTGTTAGCTAAGGTGAAGTTGTTAGCAGCTGAAAATCAAATTTTAAGATGCTGTTCAAGTAATATAAATGCATAGAAGTGAAAATATCTGAACTGTTGGATTATAGCATGATGGGATGCTGTTACTTGTACTCTAATACACACACTGCTTCAACAGACTGTATCTGGAAGGTTTAAGAGAAGGCTTATAGTTACTCAGATTCACTGTTATCTGAGTAAAAAGGGAATTCTTTTCAATTTTGGCTTTCTTATGTCTAACTTGAGTGGAGTCTGGTTTTTTAAATAACTCATCTATGTTGATCAGAGTTACAGACTGTCTGCTGATGCTTGCGTCAAATCTGGTGTATTTTAATAGTAGGCTTGAATTGTTTTTCATCTCTGTGAACATAACTATATATGACTATAGAGATATAAGCAAACTTCTGTTTTCAGCACCTCTGTCTTTTTTGTAGCTGCTTTTCTAACCCAGACTGTATGTCTGGATGATACAACGGTAAAATTTGAAATTTGGGATACAGCTGGGCAAGAGCGGTACCACAGTTTAGCACCCATGTACTACAGAGGAGCACAAGCAGCTATCGTGGTATACGACATTACAAACGAGGTAAGTATTGGATTAGGGATGCACAAGGGGGATTTGGAAGTTAGCAGTCTTGCACTGATCTTCACTTCTCACTGACTTGTGTGAATCAATTAATTGTTTTGTAGAATCATAGAATGGTTTGGATGGGAAGAAGCCTTTAAAGGTCATCTAGTCCAACACTCCTGCCCTGAGCAGGGATGCCTTCTGCTGGACCAGATTACACAGTGCAGTACAAAATGAGCAATGTCAATTTGTGTCTCTAAACTTTTCTGTCTGAAAGACTGTTTTTAGGGTTGGAGTTTTTGGTTCTGTCTTTTTTTATATATTAAAAAGAGAGAAAGAAAGAGAAAAATGCTCTTGTAGAAGTGTTTCTAGCCCACCCTTAAATCAGTTCACAGAGTTCATGCTGTTACTCTCACCACATTGCTGGTGGCACTTGTATTTCTGATAGTGAAGACATTATTTTAGTATTGTGTTTTTGCAAATTTTGATTAAGGATTGGAAAGGTAGCACAAGCTACTGACACCAAAACCTAAGGTTATTAGATTCCTTTTATTTGAACTTAGATCAAATAAACTTCACTTGTTTATGTCAAAATGAGACTTAAAGCCCAAAACTCTCAAAAAACCCCAGAAATCATGTACCCTAATGAGCAGTCCTCAGTAATTAAATAATTCTGAGGCCTTTTCAATATAGCTGTTCATACACTTGAATATTCCAGAGAAACTGAAACTCCTATTTTTCTCACTTAACCACTTCTTTCCTTACTCTGTCTACACAAAGCTCATCCTACCTACTTACTTCAGCATTATCCCAGCTAAGTACAGTTGAGAGGTAAGGTAGGAATGTTTCATTTTAAAAGCTCAGCTGGCAATTTGGACTAAGGTAGCAGCCTTGCATTGCTGTTTTGTGCTTGAAGTGTAGATAACAGAGATGGGGATAAAAGGTGAGTACTAAAGGTTGATAAAACTCAGTTGCATCATTTTGCAATCATTAACAGGAGTCCTTTGCCAGAGCGAAAAATTGGGTCAAAGAACTTCAGCGACAAGCAAGTCCTAACATTGTAATAGCTTTAGCAGGAAACAAAGCTGATCTAGCTAACAAAAGAGCTGTGGATTTCCAGGTATGTACATAATTTTTGTTCATAGAAATTGCATTTTGTTTGAATAGATAGTAAATAAACCTTGAGGGAGCTTTTATGCATAGCCTAGCTAATTATTACAGAGGTCATGCTGTTAAGTATATATGTCAACTGAGACTAATTAAATTATACGTGCTACCAAAAACCTATTTCTGTACAAGTAATATGGGGGAATAGACTTTTTGGAATAATTAATTTTACTTTGAGGAATAATTAATTTATTTGCATATCTTCAAGGATAATTGAATATCTGTTCTTTGATGTGACCTCTTTCTGTCTTCTGTTCAAAATTACTCGTAACTAGAGTTTCAGTGGATGAGATACCACTAACTTAGTGCTAGCTGTTCTGTCTGGCTTGTCAGACAGAGAATTTTGATTACCATATTATACAAAGCTGATTGATGTGCCTAACTTGCTTAGACTGTACTGTTGATGCAGGGTTCAGATTTTAGTTGAGCTTTTCATGGCATTGCTTTCAGTTTAGTGATTACAACTGTGCTCTCACTGGTGTATTTTATCTTCTAGAAAAGTTTAATCAAGTTATCGGAAAATAGCCTTTAAACTGAATTAAACCAATGGCAGGTGGTTTTGGTCAATTCATGATTGACTGAATTTAAATTAAGATAGTATTTATTAGTCAGTAATTTACAGCTTTTAATCTGTATTTGGGGTTGCTGTGTGAGATACAGCTACATATAGTAAAGAGAGTTGAATTATAAAGTTAGCTGTGGTTTAGTTGTTTTTCTGCCAGTTTTCTAATTTTATACTTCAGTGAGAGTTGACAGGAGGCTTTGGTGTTATATGAAAAATTGTGGCATTTAACAAAAATTTCATACATGACTACAGTCAATAATGTAATCACATTTTGCTACCAAAGTAGACCTGCCTGTACTATTTTTTTAACTATTACAGTCTTAATGTTTTTCAGATGTTAGGGGGTTTGCTACTGTGGATTTATGGGCTCCTTGTGGGCTTGACAGGCCTTTCTCATTGTAAATCACTTATAAGATTTCTAGGTATTTGTTAATGTGTTGCTTCATATATAATTGCAGAGATCTTAGCGGGTCTCAATTACAGAGCGCTGTAGATTATTCTTATCATCATAGGCGTTCTGTAGTTCAGCTTTTTTGCAGATTTCTTACTGAATGTAAGAGCAGTTACATAATCATAAGAAGCTGGAGATTCTCATCTGAATTGTCTAATAAGAAGTGGCAAAAATAGGTGTTGTGGGCTGGGGAGGTTCCTATGAGCAGTGTATCAGATTAAAATTCATACTGAAAAGGGAGGTAACATGGCAAAATACTGAATACTGCTTATTTGCTGTCACTGTGAATTTGTATGAGGGTAATAAAATGTTTTGATCCATCTGCCTCAGTGGTTGAAAGATACAAGATAGTTCACAGACTGCCTTTTTCCAGGGTAATAATGGACTTGCTGACACTTGACAACGCTTTCTGAAGCTTATTTGTTCTTAGTATCAGAGCTAATGTTCTGTATTGGGGTTGTCTCTTTCATAAATATTTTCATTTATTATTTAGTTTTGCTTGAGATTTTTCCACCTGGATATTTTTAAGATTAGTAGGAATCTTTAAGTTTAAAACTTCTAATTGTTTAACTGATTGGTAGAATTGTAACTTCTCCATAGCTGGTGTATAACATTGCCAGATGAGTGTTTCCACAAACTGTCTGTCTTTCAAAATGCTGTGGAGATTGTTCCTTTGTAGCACTTAAAAGTACAGTGTGTAATGATTGTATTAGTTTTTTGGTTTTTTTTTAAATGAAGTAATATATTCTTATTTTAACTTTCAGGAAGCACAGGCTTATGCAGATGACAACAGCCTATTGTTCATGGAGACATCTGCCAAAACATCTATGAACGTAAATGAAATATTCATGGCAATTGGTGAGTTTATGAACTAACTGAGAACTTTGAAGGGAATGATTTTCATGAGATTCAGACCATGACAGTCTTTCTAACCTAAGATCTGTGGTTTTTTGTGTAAATTGCTTCTGGTATTGAAGTGTCCTTAGGTCCTTTCATTTGTTTAGGTTTGTTTAAGCAGATATTTGAAATTCAAAAGGTGTGCCAAAGATGGCAAAGTCTGCTTAAATTCAGTGTCCAGGTTATAAGTGAAGGACCCGGCACGTGAAAAGTAAATGTACTCATATGTTTTTAATTTCACATAATCTTAAGGATTTCTGTAAAGATGCTTAAATGTGGTAGTAAGGATAAACCAAGAATTTTTGTGTTCCATTGATACCCAAAATTGTATTTAATTGTTAATAAGCTTCTGAAAGTGTAGGAAAAATAATTCATTTTTAGGCTGGCCACTAATCTATTTAGTAGTAGCCTTAATTAGAGCAGATGCTTTGCTAGTGGGTAATAGTCATGTATAGCATCAAATAACCTCATTCAATCTGTTTTGTCTGTTGCACATCTCTAACCTACTTTTTTGTGAAAAATCATCATTGATGTTAAAACTAAATGTGTGTGAAGAGGTCTTAATCTTCTGCTTTCCAAGTCAGGGGAGCAGGAGGTATTTGTGGTGTCCTTCAAACTTCCAGCAGATGCAAATTAAATTACCAGTATAGCAACAGTATTTAACAAATACTTGCTTCATATTACGATAAGTACTTGAAGAAGGGGGATAGACACAAACACTTAACTGTATGACAGGAAAGTATATTTTTCTTACAAATGCTCAACATAGGCCTGCATTTTATGATAGAGAAATGCTAAATTGTACTGTTTTGGTGAAATTTCAAAATTAGTCGTGTTGAATGGTGCATTTTATTTCCTGTTTTAAAAAAAATCCCCAAAATCTGATTTTTTTTTTTTTAATATTTGATGTATCAACAATAATTCTTGCCTCCATATTTTAATGAAGCCTACAAAGTAAATTTGAGGAAAAAAATGCCCAGTTAGTAAATGTGTTTTGTCTGCAGTGTTTTTTGGCCACGTGAGTATTTGACATCAGTGAAGTGAAATTCAGCTTTGTCAGTGCATCAGAACAAGATCTGTGCAGCAATAGACTCTGAATGGAAATTTTGATGAGGTTATAAATACTGCATGTAATTTGGAATGACTTGCAAAATGTGCATGCAATCCTCAGGACCATGTGTAAATATGATCTTAAAGCTGAGAGAAAATGAAATATGAGAATGTTGAAAGAGTTGCTGGGTGCAAGCTGCACCTGCTTGTAACTTGACTGCTTCTGCACTCATTCAGAACTTCCAGTTAAAAAACCCAGTGTCAATTCAGTTCTAGATACAGTTCTGGAATCCAAAACATTGCTCTGAAGATACTTTTCTATTGGTGCATTGTCCTTTTGTACTGGCTCAGCAGCTTAGTACCATGTGGATTCTTGGGTTTTATCACAGAACTGTAGAACAGCCCAAGTTGGAGGGGATCTCTGAGGATTCCTGTGGCCCACCCTTTTGCCCAGCACCCGGAGGTTTTCTGGCACCACAGCGTGTTGATGTCTGCTCTGTGGTTTTTTTGGCTGGGTTTCATTCATTTTAGAAGAAGTTCTTTAAAAAACTGACAGAAGTAATTACTTTGGAGTGAAACCATTCAGCCAAACTATAGAACAAGGGTGGTTGTTGGGCCCTGCTAATACAGGCCCCTGGAAGTCCTTTTGTGCAGAACTTAGCAATTTTCTGATGGAGAGAAATCTAGGAGAAGCCATTGCTCAGAAGGGTGACTGCTTTCACCCTTATTTTTTGTGTTAAGATGGATGAGAAATCTTGGAGCTACAAGGGCAACAAAGAAATGACCAGTCAATTGACTCACAAGAGCTGGAGAGAAGAGGCAGCTTTAAAAAAATAGGAGTGGGTTGATCTGGTGCTGAGGGCCATTTTATATGTTGTCTGCAAACACTCTGACTGGATATCTGGGAACTGTTTGACCCATTTCTGTCTGTGCTTTGTGCCTTTTCAATATTTCTGTATCTTTTTTTCTCTAACATCCTTTTTTCACTAACATCTTCAAGCCTGTCCTGGGTGGGCGGATTCCCACAAGAGCTGCCATTTACTGGCACAGCACACCTATGCAGATGCATTTTACTGCTCAAGTTACCAATGCATTTCACTCTTGGAAATCACAGATAAAGTAGCTAATCATTAAGAAGTTAAGTTTCTTCACTTCTTTCATTACCAGTGCACTGAATCAAATCAGATTATACAACGAGTATACTGATATGCCTATAGTGTGTTGTTCTGTTCACTCAGGTAATTTAATCTTAATAAAATCGTAGGTTTAACTCTTACTTCCTGTTCACCTTACAGCAAAAAAATTGCCCAAGAATGAACCACAGAATGCAGGAGCCAGCTCTGCCAGAGGAAGAGGAGTAGACCTTACTGAACCCACACAACCACCCAAGAGTCAATGTTGTAGTAACTAAAAGATCAATTGCTTTAAACTGTTCTGAATATTCTTCTGCTTCCTAACTGTTAATAACCATGGAATTGGAGTGCTTAACCTGGTCCAGTACAGCTTCCAAACAGCGAAGAGACTTACGATAATACTCAAGTTCATGATACAGAGTTTTCTTTTGACCTAAAATTTTAACGTGCATGTATCCACCACTGGCTGTAATGTTTCAGCAGTAGAGGAGAGATGGAAGCGGAATAAACTTCCTTCAGTTGAAAGGTTTTAAAAATCAGTTGTTATTATTAGGGGTGTAGAAGAACTACTTTCTGTGGACCTAATTGGCCAGTTCCTGTAGCCTCAATACTGATCACTGTTATAATAAATAGAATTGGGTCTTTTCATAATTCTCAATTGTGCTTTAAAACTTCCTTAGAAACACGGTCTAAAAATTGCTTAAACTTATTTGCAGTATTGATGCAACCAGTTGTTTCTGCAGGTATCCACTGTTTAGTTATACATTCCATAGGTTAATAATTTTATTGCAAATAATACTTGCATTAACAATTTTAAGAATCCTATGCTTGCCAGAAAGTGGAGTTTTAGTTGGTACACTGTATGTAAATTATATCAACCCAGTTAGTTATCTTAATGAATTAGTGATGAATCAAGTCTAACTTAATTTCTAATCTGTCCAGAGGGTACAGACCAGTAAATTCAACTCTGCAACTTAGGATATGGGGGTTTTTGTCCTCTACAAACTGTAAGAGCTCTTCAAGTAAAACCACAACAAACTCGGTGTCTGTGACTTCTTTCTTGTTTCTGATCATTGCTGGCCATTACAGTTTGTTTTTCCCCTAAGGAAAAAAAAAATAGTGCACTAATGATTATGTACATCCAACTTAATTTTAAATTTGGATATTAATGTACTGTAAATAGGTACTCTGCATTGTAGTCTACATTTGTTTAATACTTTCTGTAATATTTAAGAGTTGCTTAAAGGTATACAGAATGTACAGTTACTTAAAGCTAACTTTTTTCCTCTCTAATCAAAGGGGGTTCTGAGTTCTTCCTTTATGGCTAGAACAGTAATAAATGATGCTCCTGTATCTGTAACATAAGTACTGCTGTCTGTCAGTAATGAACTTCGCAACTTTGTTTTCCAAAGTACATTTTATTTTGATCAGTCCAGTATATTGCACTAATTCTTTTAGTTATTTTCATTATATGAAATCTACAAAGTGTGTCAGAAGAGATGAATTAGTCTATTTAAATGTTGAACTGATAGAAACTTACTTGTGCAGATTTTAAATTTGCAGTAATCTGGGTTTAGCAAGAAAAATGACAGTTCACCAGTGTTTAGTTTTATATTGAGGTGCTCAGGTTTGAATAAAGTGGTTTAAAAAAATTCTGATTACTGCTTCTTATTGAGAGTTCCAGAAGGTTTTATCGCATTTGTACAGTTCCAGACGTCTGATTCACTGTATGGGTCAGCATTTAAGATGCTTACAATAAATTCATGGCTAAATATAAGCTTGTCCTATATATACTGTGGCACTCCAGATATCCTATGATAAATCTTTAAATGTTGAGGTAATTTGGTATCTTATCACATCCATTTAGAAGTATGATCAAAATTGTAATATTGTCTCTTGAACCTGCAGCTAATGCAGTCTTTGCCAGTTGTTCACAAGGTGACTTGTTGCATTGCAGTGTCTCTGAGCTGTCTTTTCTTCAGCTTGTGATTTGCAATTGATCAGGCACATTTTTCTGTATTTTTTCAAACTGTGATGGTGGTTTAGAACCCAGTGGTGATACAGTCTCTAGCAGTTCTTGACCAACATCACCTGCAGTTTGCTACAAAATTATTTGGAGCCCACTTCTTCTGCCAGCTGTGTATTTGAGTCAGAATTGGATGGTGTGATTTTGTTTATTCTGGGGGCATTTTCATGGCTTTAGACCTTGATACCAGCACATTCTCTTGCAGCTGTTATAGCTGTGACTTGGACCTGTTGCACAGAGTGTTGGTTTCTTCTTGCTCTGAAGTCTCACTGTGGATGAAAACTTAGATTAAAATTTTCTGTTCTCAAACTAAGTTCTTCAGAGTTACCTTGTGTGCTAGAATTGGTAGTGTATCTCTATTCTTTGAATTTACTTCCTTGTTAATGAAAAGAAACAGTTCTGGATTAGGTTGGTTCTTGTGGTATATTTTGAAGTATGTACTTTATTGGAATAAAATAGCTGTATTCTATCTTGCAGATGATTACTAGTGTTTGAGTCAGTTAAGTTGTCTCCAGTGAGGGATGCTAGATACTGACACACAAAGTTCTGTTTTGTTGAACAGTGTTCATGCATTCTCAAATAATGAGTAAATGTTGAGAGTTGGTGCAAGTACTTCAGGTAATCCAAAATGCCTCAAAGCCCATTAGAAGCCAAAATAAGAAACTGGCAAGTAACACTGATAGGGACAGATGCAATATAAGGTACAGGTATAACAGATGTTCATTTTACTGGAGCTCTGTGATGTCAAAGAGCCCTTATAGTTCTCAGGTATCCCTTGACTGATCTGATTTGTTAGTGCTGATGTTTCCACCATTCTGAAGTGTTTTCTCTTGCATTAGAAGTGCTGTGCTCTTGAGAGACATGACTCCATTTTTATGTAAGACTGCCCATACATCATCTGAAGTTAATATTTATAGCATACTGGTTTTTTAAAGGTACTGCTATTACAGTATCAGGCTTTTGTTAAGGACTGGAAAAAAAACCTGTGATCATTGTTAATAATCTACTTCACAGGCAACAATATGTCCATCATTGAATCCATTTCTGGTTTTACAGCAAGGTTTTCTGTGGTTTTCCCCCTTCCATTCTTAGAAGACTATTCTGGAATTTTCATCTCCTAACTGCGAATAAACTCTTATGAGGAGTCTCGGGTGACATTTCATTCAGCTTAAAGAACAGTCTAATATGAAAATTTGCACTCTTGTTTAAAAACCAGACAAGGTGCAGCTTCCTATATTTTCCTCAAATACTTTTTTCGTTTCCTGCTATGAGAATGTGTGCTTTCAAGTGTCTGAATAAACTCCACAAGAAGTTTCAGCTCAGACTGTTTCTAGCAGCCTACAATTTCTAGTATTTGAAAGTAATTTGGACATGATGTAGGATTTAGTGTTTATTTACTTATGTGTTGCCTTAAATCTCTTACTTGGTTAAGGTACCCAAGGGAGCAAGAATTCTTAGTCATTGTGGGAAGTTGAGGACTAATTCCTTTGTTTTAGTAGGAAGAGGTATTTTCCCTGTCTCTCAACATTTCTGAAATCTGAGAATTGAAAATGTTACAAATTGCAACACTGCAGGGGACTGGTCATGTCAGATTTGACCGAAGAGCATAAAGGGAAGAGCTCTAAACTGAAGGGCTGTATTGTCTGACATCCTCTGTGGCTGCCTGGGAGATCATTTCTTGTGTAAGGAGAGATGTTTGGTCTGCTCTGATGGGTTGGCATAAGGGTAAAAGTGATGCCAGGCAGAAGGAACTTGCTTGGGGTGTGGTGCCTTTCTAGACATTAAGTTGGCTGCAGTGTGTTCATTTATATTGTGCTTTTAAAATTGTCTGGCTAGACTGGGGCACAAACCTCTGAAAAAGGGTGTAAGGGTAGGCACTGCTTGCACAGTAGTTGTGTTTCTTGGGCAGTACTGGCATCACTGACTGTAGGAGACAGTTAAGTGTAGTCTGTGAAGGCAGATTTCTTCTGCTTTAAATCAAAAAATGATTCAAAATACCAAACTGAAGGATGCACTTCTTAAATTAATTATAAATTGTAGATGCCTTAAGTTGTGCTGTGTATGTTTGCTTGTGCTTGCTTCTCCCTCCTTCCTCTGATTTCCATGGAGAGCTAGAAGAATGTATAAAATATCCTTTGAATGCTTGGAGCTAGACCACCAACTGTAATCCTAACAAAGGGCATAATGAACCCGTGTGGAACAATTTGACTGCAAGAAAGAGTATAATCTAGTGCCTTTTGGATGCAAGTCTCTTGTCTGCAAACCAGAGACGGAATCAACAAAACTTAGCTGACCTATCAATAAAAGAAGAAGGTGGCCTGTGTCACCATCTCCTGCTCCTTGTATTTGACCATCCTCTTTAGTTGCTTATCTGGAGCTGAAGGAACATGTCTGTATTTCTGTAAGAACTCACTCCTTGAGAGAAAATGAAGGTTCATGATTTATTTTTTTTTTTTCTTTCTTGGTACATTTGGTGGAAAATTAATTGTCTTAGATTAAATGACTGTGTATTTAGCAGTGGTTGAGAAATGTGAATTTTAATCATAAAAGGTTTAAAGTCCATCTGATGGACTTCAAACCTTAACTTGTTAGTAGAGCTTGAATTTATGGTATCCCTAATTGCAGCCAGCATGAAACCCTGTCTGTAAGGAATGGATGGAGGCAGGTAACAAGACCCAGAAGCAATTAATTAGGTAAAGAATTCACCTAGCCTCAGTTCTTGCCTTCATCA
The DNA here is from genome assembly GCA_013186435.1 of Turdus rufiventris. NCBI lineage: Eukaryota > Metazoa > Chordata > Aves > Passeriformes > Turdidae > Turdus > Turdus rufiventris. The sequence continues at coordinate 1,287,594 of PYHW01009849.1, forward strand.
ATCTCTTTGGAATAAAATGTGTTTCTGTCCCAATAAGGTGGAAACAAATGCATCTGAAAACATTGCAGCCTTTTTTTGTGAGTTGGTGCTGTATTCCAATAAAGGTGTGAGTGCATTTCCAGAAAGAATAGCTGGGCTGATGCTAAACTACCTGTTTTGGTACCTGTACCAGCACAGGTCACATAGGTGCAGGAAGCTTATTTGAGGTGAAGTACAGCTGTAGCAGCAAGCACTGAAGAGTGGAGGTGGTGGGATACACCACAGTTACCTAGTCCTAGTTCAGTGTCTGTGCATGATAAAGTTGGTTTACAGTGTTCCTCAGGCTGGCAGAAAAGTGCAAGTTATTGCTAAGGGAAAATATTTTTTTTATGTCTGGAATTTCTTTTTTTTCAAATGTGGAACATGATTTTTTTCTTTTGTCCTGACAACAGTGAAGCCTCTCAAATGGTTCTTTTTTCTGCTGATCTTTGACCCTCTTAATTAATTTTGGTCAAATTTCATATGGAGAAATAGGAAGAAGTCTTAAAAGTTGTATAAATGCACACATCACAGGAAAAAAGAATGCCTCTGATGTCAGCTGCAGTGTCAGCCCACTGCTTACTGATGCCAGGGAAGAGTGATGATGTGAAAGTGGTGTGGTGCTGGGAGTGTGCTTCAAGCAGAGGCCAAAAGAGAATGTAACAGTAGACACAAATACATTTGGAACTCTTCACCCACCAGCTTTTTTTTATATAACTGCTTGTACACTCCTTTGTGGGAAAGCAAATATCTTGCTTGTAATCTCACAGCTGTTTTATGTACAGGAGAGGGCTTGACTGGTAACAAAAATCACCAGGTGGGAAGATACAATGACTACAGTTGCTAGTTTGCAAGAGCTTTTTCTAGTATCTCTTGTAGCAGGAGTGGGTGCAGAAGCATTAGGAATATATCATTGTTTCTGACTGTAATAAATAACTGATTCTGTATTATACAAAAGCAAGGTTCTACTCTATAAGGAAACAGGCCTGAATAGTTCTTTCATGACAGTAAAATACAATTGATTCCTACTTCAGAAAATAATAATTCAGATTATTCCCTCAAATCAGTTTTCAGTTTGCTGGTAGCAAAATGTGACGGCAGTTAGTCCAATGACACAAATTAATTAAAAGAATATCTTAAGCATGTTTCATTGAGACAAGGACTTTATCAGGTCAAAAATCAGAAGCCTGTCCTAAAGTGATGACATATTAAACATCTTGATTAAAAAAAAATAAAAGAAACATATTATTCTTACAGAGATCCCCTGTGTATTATGGAATGCTTTCTAACTCTTATATTAGTAAATTGAATTAAACACTTTAATTCAAATATTGTGCTCAGGCTACTTATCTAATAAACTGAATCCTGTTGACTGATAACAATATCAGTTGTGAGAGAATTTATCATGTCTCCTTCATGTTGTCAAGCTAAAGGAATTGCTGCTTTTTATCTTCAGATACCAACTGCCAACAAATTTCTAGATGAATTTATGCTGGCTGGTTTTTTGTTTGTTTTTTTTTTTTTTTCTTGGGTGAAGGGAAAAAGAATCCTGGCATGGAATATACTTACCTATAATAGCAACATGCAGTAGCCAGCAACACCTTTAGCTGTTGTGGCTAATGGATTATGTGTGTTATTTTCGGGATGTTTTCTTTCTCCTTCCCCAGTGCCATCCATCTCTTCACTAGGAATTATTTTTACCACTGAACAGCCACTGCAGTGAACTTTGGAAACCTCATCGCTTCCAGCTGTAAAAATCTGCATTCTTCAAAAGGACTTGGCATATACTATCATGGTACTTTCATGGCAAGGCTGGCCTTACTGGTCTCCTCATTGCCTGGTTTTTCTCTTTTTCCCTGTAATCTGCCTTGATTACTGTGGCAAAAAAAAAAAAAAAAAAAACAAAAAAAAAAATCTAGAATTTGCTCTTTGTTGTTTTTGTAGGAGGAATCTATGCGAGAAAGCTGTTCAAGAAATAGAAGTGGAAGCTTTGCTACAATTGTTTCTGTAGCTGTCACACCATGACAGCCATCAAGAATCTGCAGAAAGCATGTATCTGACCTACTTTCATGGTTGTCCAGCACAGTAAACCTGTCTTCCATGTCTCTCTGCCACGTGGAATTTTTATCTTAGCAAATCAGTACTGCTTTTATTAAAGAATTATTTCCTTTCTTACAAGTACCAGGCTTGTTGAAAATGGCAAGATCACAATATGGTGTGGGAGTGGGATTATCCACAAGGAATTCAAGTGAATAATTAATCTGCCTGTGTGTCTCAGAGAATTTAGCAGTGTAGAATTTAGGTACTTCAAGGACCTGACTCTAGTCAGCACCAGCATCTCTGCCCATCCTCCAGCCAGAGCTCATATCTTTCCCGTGTCCCCATGTATTTCCAGTTTTTCCACTCCAGCTCCTTTTTCCAGTCTCCCCCATCAGCTCAGTCTCTCTTGCCTTACTCTGCATCCCCCATGTATTCCCAGGTCTGGCACCTGGTGTTGCAAAGCCAAGAGTCAGAGCCATAGAGCCTCCAGGCAAGGTGCTTAGTGACAGAACCCTGGTGGCACAGAGGGACTTGTCTGAATTCAGTACCTGCACACTGGCATGTCTCTACTTGCCACGGGCAAACTGATCCTGCTCTCTAAATACTGTAGCTTGCTCTGATTTGGGCAAATTGACAAGAATGACAAAAGATGCACTGCTGATGCCATTTCAACCAAACTGCAAAATGCTAGTTTAAAACCTGACCATCTTTGAGCTTCTCTAGAAAAAAAATAGGAATTTGGCTTCATACATTCAAAACAACACATCTTCCAAATCCTATTCTCAGAAACAGCTAAGCCATTTTACCTAGAATTTTTTCCCAAGTGATTCTGCTTCAGGCTTGGAAAATTTCAGCATGAACTGCATCTTGCGTAACGTGCTCTCCCCCTAAACCAGCACGTGACATACGTGCACAGACACCATAACACAAAGTCCTGACACCATGTGAGCAGCTAAGCTTGCCAGCCTGTACTTCATATATCTACTAAGTATGAAAACGGTGTTTATATTCAAGTTGATTGTGCTTTTTTTAGTATTTAGTATTTATGTCTGTATGGATGAGAAAAATCAGACAAAAATGCATATGCTATTGTATTCTGTGTTACGAGATTTCTGTTTCAGTTAATCTTTGTTAACTGCTGATAATTCATCAGCAGGGCAAAGGGATGTAGTTTAGCAGCAGTAATACCCCACAGCCACATTACAAGAGCAGTCTTTGGGAATTTCATCCTACTTCAACATTATTCCTTTACTGGGGCTCTCTCTTCATTCCATAAAGCCACACCTGAATAAACTAATTTGCACCTGTTTTCCAGGATTTCAGCTAGGAAGTACATTTCCTTGGGTTTCACTACTTCTTTCCATCACCTGTGTATTATAAGAATTTCTGCAGTTTGTGTTTCAATGTGCATCTTTTTTCTGTCATGGCAGTTAGATAAAATTTCATATAAAGTCAAAGGCCTAACCTCAGCTCAAATTAATCCTAATATATCTTAGTGAATCAAGTGTCTCTGATCAGCTTATGTAAAGAGTGATGATATTAAGCAGAGCCACTTAAAAACCCCTTATGACAGTGTAGTATAGCTTATCCTCGCAGAGGTGGCTTTCAGCTGGCTACAACTCTCAGTTTGCTGTAGGACCAGTTTATAGGAAAGTCTGTCTCTACAAGAGGTGAACACCAGCCTCTGGAAATGCTGCACCTCTTCAGCAGAGCARGGTAAGGAGGTACATGGATAAAACTGCTTCTGCAGATCCCTTTTCATTTATTCTGCATATTTTGGATTTGAGACTGAGTGATGGTAAAAGATTTTTTACTGCTGTCATTACGATGATGCATTCAGGCCTGAGAAAAATTAGGCCTAATGTATACAGAACACCTGGTAAGCCATTTTTGTCAGTCTTTTAAATATGAACCCATTTTATATTTAGTGTATATAAAAGCCCCTTGGATTAGAGACAGGAAATGGAAAATTTCAGCAAAATGTTAGTTTGATCTCAGCAAACTGAATTCTTAACAATCACATACATTTTACATGGGTTTGTATCTCCATAAGTGGCTGTAAGCTCTAACAGATCACATTTTCAAAGCACCAAAACAGTCCCAGTTAATTACAGTGTGTAAATAACCAGGATAATAAACATAATAATTCATGTAGCAAGATAGGCTACAACTCTTTAGTTGCAATATCTTTGCTTATAATTATTAAAAGGTCACCCCTGATGCTTATTTTTTATGCATAAATTGCTTATGTTAATAGCTAAAAACCTTGTAAAAAATAAAAAATTAAACATTTGCTTTGCTGATGTCTTATGAAGTAAAAAGATTAGTCTGTGTTTCCTTCTCTCCTTGCATTTCTCTCATCAGGAACAAATACAGACGGGGAGGTTTTTTGCTGTCAGGTTAAAGGATAACAGTGAGATACTGACAACACAATACACCAAGCTAAAGCACTCCCAGCCTAACAGTGAAAGATAAAATTCAGCTTTCTAGCTCACACCCTGTGCCTATTTAGGGAGGCAAAACCCAAGACAGTGAAGTTCTGACATGAAAATAGAAGCAGATAAAAAGAAATTAGACATAGAAGAATGGGGAGTGAACCACAGTTTGAGATTGTATGTGTTTTCAAGGGAAAAAGAAATCATATTTACTGTATGTGCCATAACAAAGAGCCTCCTGGTCAGTGCTTAGTCTGGCCTGTCTAAAAGGGACAGAACTGAGGAAGAGCACAAGGCTCATATAGCAGACCATACCATTGTCTCAGTAAATCTCATATTTCTGAAAACCTTTCTAGCTATGACACTTGGAGCTTCTTGCTGTTAATAAGGTAAGGCAAGATTATTTTCTATTTTTGCAGTTTGGCACTACAATCATCATTTTTTAATTACCAAAGATGGAAGATATTCCTGAGCTTTGAGGATCGAGGATCTGATTTGTATCCAAACAGACAAGTCCCATATGCAGTTATCTCCCTTTGACACATGTTGTTCCTATCTCCACCCAGAGAGTGCCTCTTCCTCACTTCCCTTTGACACAGTCAGAACTTAGCTTGCATAATCACCAGGCCTGAACTCCTTCCTCTGTGAGATTTGGGGGTTTTATTATTTGCTACATACTTGTGGTCTTAGAAAATGGTGACTGTTACTGATGCTGAAACCAGCACTGAAAAGATGCCTGCCTGCTTGTGGGTGATGGGAAGAGACAGAGAAGGGCTGTGTGATGTAAAATGGAGGTCATGGTGTCCCTGAGTTTCTCATCAAAATATTATCAACTAATACATATAAACAGACCTTGCTGCTGCAAATTCTTGCTGAATGAGCACCAACTTCCTTGCCTGTCTTTTCCTGCTTCCCTGATGTACTTATTGCTCATGCCTCAGTCAGCGCTTCCCTCTCCCCCACTCCTTCCCATGTGCCTGTGACACCAGGATATGGCTTCACTGCCTCCACACGTTCAGTACAGTTCCCATCCTGGCTGACCTCCCTCCTCCCTGCCCATCACACAGTTTGGCAGCAGCACCTCCCCTGGAAAACTGTGAATGCATCACGCCCACATAGAGCAACCATGACAGAGACTCTCAGCATGGCCAGGACTGTGTCCTGTCCCTGAATGCAGCATGCTTGATGCCACCAGCATCTGCCAAGGAGCCACCCTGGGTGACAGTGAGCATTTGCCTGGTGCATTGTGAGTCCGCTGTGCAGATCATGTCCCACAGCTCATGGAGCCAGCCTCTGCTGGGTGGGCACTGCCCTAGAAGCTTCACGTGGTCATCTTTGGCCAAAGCAGCAAAGAGCAAATCTCTGATGTGAAAACTCCCACAAAGCCTTACTTAAACTCATATATGACTCTCAAAAAGTCTTCACCTGAAAAAAACAAACTCATTTGCTAACCCAGGAGCCATGGCCTTTATGGCCTTTACCGTCCATATTTTTTTTTATCAGAGCTGGCACTCTCATTTTCTAAAACCATCCACAGTGGGAGCAGTGCGGAAGGAGCACAACATCTTCTCCCAAATGAGTCAACTTAAGCAGATATTGCCTACTTACTGCATCCCCAGAAGCAATGATACAGCTTCAAGAAAGTCTAGTTATGAAGGTGTGGAAAGAGATAGACAAACTTGGTGAGTCATGGGAGCATGCCGGGGGCAGAGCCTGCATTCAGGGCTCGGAAACACTCCCACCTGTAAACCTGATAATAGGCAAGAAAGAAGGAAGTGATTAATAATTAAAATAATTATGGAATAAATTAAGACAATTAGTCTCCTTATTTATCTTCTAAAGTGTAGTCCAAAACTGGAATCCCAGGATTCCAGGCTCTCTGGTTTTGTGCAACCATATAAAATAAGAGTTCCTGTCATTAGGCCTTCTTGGGTGAGTTATAATTTGTGATCATGTCCACTTGTGCAGGGGTGCAGCTCCTCAGCTGGGAGGAAGCATTGAACTGGGAAATGGGAGTAATGAAACAATGACAAAACCAGCTCTTTCTACACTCCAGATATTTTTGAGCTTTTCCTTGTATATGGGTAAGTCTCAGTGAGGCAGAAGTAACACTTTGCTACTCCCCAAGGGCCTATGTGGGGCAGAGAGGTCATGAAAAATTGAGTGGGGATGTGAGCCTGCTGACCTTGGTGCAGGAGGTGAGCAATGTGAGGGTTTGGGGATCTACAAAGAAAGATGTGGCAGAAGGTAGAAGATGGGTGGTGATAGCGTAACTGTGCCTTCTGCAATCTTGGTGACATCCTGCCTCCCTCACCCCACAAATCCCCATCTGGGGTTGGTGCTGTACTCCTGGGGTTCCTCTGATTTTTTTCAGCTGTACACAGCACTATTGCAGTTGGTCCAAATTGAAGTTTTTAGCCTGTTTAGTTTCTGGCTGCTTGGCCAAGTGGTTAGCAGTGCTGTCTGCAGTTGTGTCTCTAGTTCCTGGAAAATCTAGGATTTCCAGGTGGTCCCCCACACAGATATGTAGAAGGCCCATGACTGGGTTTGCACAATCAGATGTGCTTAGGCCACTGTAACTTCATCTTACAGAAATAATAGCGATTTTCTATGCAGAGTTTTATTATCTAAGTCAGTGTTCTATCAAGGGTGCAGGTAGGAGAAAGGAGGCCCTTTCTCTCCCATCTCTGCCAGCGGCAGCTGTGCCAGTCTCCCAGGGGTATTTTGGGCTACCAGCACCTAATGACCTGCCCTATATGACACAAGCTGTCAAAATACTCCAGGTGGAGTCCCAGAGGGCTGCAGAGATCTCTGCCATGAATTAAGGAATAGAAAGAATGGAAAAATACATTAGAGAAATGAATAAACAATAGAATTGTGGTGAGTCAAAGAGAAGGTAAGGGGAAAATAGATAGTACATCTCATGCTTGCGTGAAGAAATCCAGAGCTCTTACTACCACAAAATAGCACAGTGTAAGCCTACGCAGTGACTGCTGCTAAATAACTTCAACAAACATCTTCTAGACTTAACACACACAGCTCAAATTATGCAAAGGCAGGAGTGACTGCAGCCTTTAGTTTTCTCACTTTATTTGGGTTAAATTAAAAGTCTGACTGCAGTCAAGAAGAGCATCCTCTGGGTAAGAAGCATATAAAAACTGCTAAATGGTCCATCACTAACAAGAAATTACTGTGACTGGAGCAGCCATGGGTGTTGCAATGACATTTTCTCCATTTATTTTTCTGCATTTTTTCCCTTAGAAATCGGGTAATTGAGGTGTGAGGTTTCCTACCAAAAAAACCTGATGGGAAGGTCTGCCATCTGTGTGGTTAGTCACATGTAAGCACCATGGGAAGCTGACGAGATGCTAGAGACAGCCTGATGAGCAAAACTTTTGTATTGTTAATACTTCCAGTGATTCATAAAATATTGATAGTACTTCTGAATATGTGGTAGACAAGAGAGAGGCCACTTCACCCACAAGGAATGTACTAATGAAAGGACACAGTAGGATTTTATACTCAGAGAGGTTCCCTAGAAGAGCAAGAGCTATGCTTTTCCTACTCGAATTGAACAGTGGGAACAAAAAGAGATGGGTGCACTGGAAGAAAATCTCACTTGTACTAAAGGAAGGAGACAAAGCTGGGTTGGGTATGGTGGATCTGACTGAGCTGGGAGACAGGCATGAGGGGTGGGGGTAGACTCCCAGAGCTCAGCTGCAGGCTGGGTGGTCCCAGTCAGAGCAGTAGCATTCAGCATGAGGCTGCTATTAACTGAGTCATTCTTTAATTTATGGGAACAAGATAGGTCCCGAAAGCCCTAAATGACAACTAGGTAATAACCAGGAGTCTGGCACACCCTAAAGTGTATTTTGATTTCCTCTTTTGTGACTCAAGAATGCAGCTGCTCCTTTGCTGGAATAATAGTAACACACACGCTCTTGCATTTAAGCCTGTCAGGT